>JAOUQZ010000028.1:2587767-2610790 GCA_028564935.1 Neosilurus hyrtlii
CTCTCTCTCTCTCTCTCTCTCTCTCTCTCTCTCTCTCTCTCTCTCTCTCTCTCTCTCTCTCTCTCTCTCTGTCTGCCGAACCCACAGGGACGAAACGCCCACCTTTTATTGTCCGAGTGAGTGATAATGACTCATTATCTGTGAGTGTATCTAGTGTTTTCTCATGATTAGATTAATGTTTGTGAAAAATGATCACAGATCCAACAGAGGAAATCAGATCAATCCTTATTTAAATGAAAATCCACCTTTTCTCAGTTTTAACCCCCCCCCTCCTTTTTTTGATTAGCTTCCTTGATGAGCAGCTTTTCTTTCTCAGCAGTGTTTACTCTTCTCATCTCTGCCTGATTGTAAACCCCAGTCCATGTTGTGATCCTGCCGGTAAATGAGAGCACATGGAGCATGCAGGATTATCCGTTTACTGCAATTAGATTTGGGCTTCCCCTCACAAAGGGTTGGGAGCCTTTCCAGGAGAGATGAGACGACCGTAAATGACACCGTTTCTGTCACGGATGAGCAAAAATACAAACGCAGCTGAAGTGGATTTGCTTTAGCGCGTTCTTTATCTCAGAACTACGACATATCTGGAAGAATGGCTCCCTGTCAGGCTTTTATTCTGCGAAAATCACAGAGCATTATTTATAATGAGGGAGTCTCTTCACAGCAGCTGAGGCTGAAAAATAAATACATAATAAATTCTATAACAAAATTGGCTAATCATGGCTGGGGTCCTCGTGGCCTGAGAATAGATTTTAAGCTGCATCAGATGATTGTAGCGGCCGAGGAGACTAGACGGGGGAATGAATGTATTGTTGTACTTAATGTTCAGGAACTTGTTTGAAGGTAGTTGGTTTGTCTTAGCGCTTATGCTACAGCAGCCTGAAAAAGACCAAAAAACCCCTCAGGGTGTTAGATTTTATCCCAAACAGATTTGTTTCCGAAAACATTTGTAAAGTACTGAAGCACTTCAAGTGCACGTGTGAGTCGTTGCTATAGAAACTGTAATATATTTGAGTGATCTCGTTAACATAAACCTGTGAACATTAATCAATGCTTTTTTGACCAATCAGAATCAAACAGGAAGAATTAACCAGCAACCTGATGCATTGTGGACCTTTTAGCAAGTGTGACGCAGCATCTGTAATTTCACTGTAGTGATGTGTGTATGATGGTTGGCTGAAACCTTCAAAGGATGACCATCATGCAGAGGTTGAATTTGACCAAATAAGGTTTATTTTTCAACACTTTTAGTCTCAGCTAGTCTCCACTGCAGTCTCCACCCTTCTTTCATCAGCGTAGAAGATCCCTCGAATGGATAATTGGTTTAGAAGCTCAAAGTTTCATTGCTCTGGCACTACTTCGTCTTCTTCAGCCTATTAACTTTTTATCCCAACTTCATACACCGTGTTCTGGCCCGCTCGGTCACTAATTACCCCAGTATGTCTTTGATATGTCGGACGCCAGAGAGCCGGTCCAGTCCCGTCGTTTTATTTCCTTCCTCTCACGCCCAGTTTCCATGGTTCGACCCCATGGACCTCCACCTCCGTAAAGCGTCATGTGAGGAGCGCTGCGAGAGTGAAGGGATTTTAGCCGTGTCATGATGATGTGAGAAACGTTTGTGTAGAGAGAAAGCAGCTTTATTAGAAGAAGGAGGTGGAAAGAGATGCCTTCTGGGACTCTCTCTCTCTCTCTCTCTCTCTCTCTCGCTCGCACTCTCTCACTCTCTCTCTCTCTCTCTCTCTCTCTCTCTCTCTCCCTCTCTCTCTCTCTCTCTCTCTCTCTCTCTCTCTCTCTCTCTCTCTCACCCCCCCCCGCATGTTCATTTCACAAATCTGTGTGTCTATAATTCAGTCCTGCCCTGACTGAGTCGGGGTTCCCTCTGTGCTGTCTGACATAACAGGAAACGGATTTTACTGCCACACTTAGACTTTAAGCATGAAATACGTCAGTTTGATTTTAATTTTACTTTCTAAGCGTGTGTCGTCACCCCCCACCCCCCTTCCCGCTATGATGACAGCTCTGAAGGAGAACTAGAGTAATCTCCGCCTCTCTCCCTGCCCACTATATCGCTCTCATATTGTTAGATGCCTTTAATAACTGTAGTAAGCTTCCTCTTTTGTGCCGCTGCCATAGTCTAGACGTGTGTGTGGCTCAGATAAGGGAAACCTTACTTTAAATGTGGGCTGCAGCTAAAAAGGAATTGGGGAGGGGGATGGGAGGATCGAATGGTGGTAGGGAAGCAGGGGGCGGGGGTGCTGAAGGTGTGTGAGAGGGTGATTTGGTGGGGAAGAGAGAGAGAGAGAGAGAGAGGCAGGAAGGGTGGGAGGGAGGAGAGACTTCAAGCTATTGATGGGTAAAGAAGGGAGGGGTTGAGCGAGCGAGCGAATGAGTAAGAGTGTGTGTGAGAGAGAGAGCACAGAGGGAGGGGTGTGTGTGTGTGTGGGTAGAGACTATTCTGAATGAGGAAGCGGCAGAGCCATTTTCACTGTTGAGTAAGAGCACGCTGCTGTTTCAGGAGAGAGGAGGGAAAAAGAAAGCTCAGTTTCTGGATTTTTCCAGGTTCCCAGGCGTCTCTTTCTCTCTCTCGTTCTCCGTCTCTCTTTCTCTTTATTTCTCTGTCTATGTCTGGGTGTCGAATGTGCGAAGCTTTCGGTGGCGGGACACAATGGGGCAAAGTGCCTGTGGCGACTGGGCCGTTGTCCTCCTGAGAGGGGGAGGGGGAAGAGAGAAGACCGGCGCACGGAGCTAACGCAGCTAGCCGGCCTCAGGCCCCTTTTACCTCTCTCTCTCTCTCTCTCTCTCTGTCTCTCGGTCTCTCTCTCACTCGCTCCTTCTCTCTCTTTCTCTCTCAAGGCGGACAGGAGCGCTCTTTTCGGGACTTCTCTCAGGACTTAAAATCTTCACTGCTCTCAGGATTATTGTGGACTTCCTGTGGATTTATCATGTGTTCAGCACCGTGGATCTCGGGACATGTTTATCTGAACTGGAGATTTGAAAGCTAGCTGTGCTCATGTTTTGGGATTAGAGCAGTCCATTTAAAAAAAAAAAAAAGTTTTCAGCCTCTTTTTTTTTTTTGTTCATTTCGGTTTTGTTTTCTGGGGACAGGAACCTATAAATGGATTACAAGATGCATTCCAAGTCCAATGATTTGCTGGATTTTCAGACACTGGATGCCCTTTTGGAAAAAATTGCACATTATTCAGCAGCAGTAAAAAGGTAACGTGTCTTGACTTTTTTTTTCCCCCTCCAAGTATTTCAGCTTTACAAGCTTTCCTGCTTTCAAATAACCCTTTCCTCTACAGTAATATCCAGGTTTGTTCAGAACAGTTACCACACAAACAAACAACACATTTTCACACGTTAGACATGGAACTCACGACTGTCTGTCAAAGTTTTTGGACAACGTGTCTTCAAAAAAGAACTGCATTCATTGTTAGCAAGGAAAAGCTTAAAAAGCCCTGGCAAGGCAGCCTCCTGGTGAGAGAGGGGTGTGTGTGTGTGTGTGTGTGTGTGAGAGAGAGAGAGAGAGAAAGCCGGGGGGGAGGTGGTGCGTTCAGAGGAAGATGGGGGTGGTGTATTTGTTGTGGCAGCAGGCGAAGGTTTTGGAAACCTCTCCCAGCTTGACCTGACACAAGGAGCTGTATCTTGATTTATTATTCTTTTTATTCTTTTTTTGTTTTAATCATTCAGGCATTGTTAATCCTAAGACTTGACCCCCACAGCCGTTGTTTTCCCATGCTAAACCAGATCTGTTGCGTATATAGCAGGGGAAATCAAACCACAGCGGAAAACGCGGCGGTGAAAAGTTCTGTCTTGTCGTTCATGCCTGGACTGGAGGTGTATTTTGATCACGAGGCGTTCACCTCGTGAGACGACCCCCCAGCTGTGAATAGCACCTGACCTTTTTCCACTACCCCGAGACACGCCGAGCCCTTCATGTCACTCTTTGATCATCACACGTCTGCAGAGCGTGACGAGGCTCATCTTTTGTCAGAGTTGTATGTGGGTCAGACTGACGCAAATCTGTGGAACATTGCAGCAGTCAGACGGTGGAAAAAGTTCTCAGCACAGAGGAACATAGTGCTGCTCTCCTCCTACTGCCTGGCTCATAATGACCAGTGCATGTTTCTTTTTTCTTTTTTTTTTTCCATGACTGTGACTTTTTAATGTTTTCAGTATGCTACCCCTTCCTTTCCTCTATGTGTGTGTGGGGGTGTGGGGTCAAGCTAGCAACGTAAAGCATACAGTAAACGCTGTGTTGGGTCAAACCAGAAATAATATCCTCCTAAACTCAAGTCCAGAGCTTTTAATTTCGGAAATGACTGCATCCGGAAGCCTGACGAGCATCTTGGGATTTGGCGTTTAGAGTTTCCTGGAGGAGCAGCCTATAGCTTGTAGCCCAGCCCACAGCGTTAAGTCGGAGCTAAGTCATAGCATCAATTATTTATGTCTAAGCTTTCAAACAGATAACCAACCTCTATCTTTCCACGTTTCTTTTTTGGACACCACACGCACACAAATGATTAACTCTTTACTTTTGTGAGAGCCTTTTTGTTTGCTCGCTGAAAAAAACCAAAAAAACTTGCTGACTTTCTGTTTTATGTGGTTGAACATGGGCTTGGCTGGCTCACAGAACCAGATTTCCTGGTTTTCTTTTTTTGCTCTCTGTGCTCACGCTAGCTAAAGCCACTTCCTCCTTCGGCAAGCATTCCAAAGGAGATTGTAATGATTTATGCCCAGGTCAAAGGTCAGGGCTTATTGCAGCAAGGGTTTGGTGAGAAAGGAAATGCACCGGGGGAAGTTTTCAGTGACCGTTAGGAGCCTGCGATACTTTTTTCTAGCTAACCCCCTCCTCCCTTCTTTTTCCATAGCAGTTGCTGGAAAGAAGTCAAACGTGTACGACTTCACTGTTCTAGTCGGCATCGTGTTTATATATTTATTTATGTTTTGATGTAACGCACACACCCAGACACCGTGACCTAGCAGGAACTAACTTGGCAGTGGAGCGTTAAACTGGATTCTCCAGTTTTTTTTCCAGCCTCACCTCTATCCGTCACACACATCTGAAGTGAATGTACAGCACAAGTCTATAAGAGCCAAGGTCAATTAGGAAGAGGAAAGTACGGGGTTATTTGGGGTAAATGCACCCTTCGAAGCTGTGCACATGAACGGTGATGGGGTTTGGAAGAAGGTCTTTGCAGAACTATACTATTGTTATTGTTATTATTATTGTTGTTGTTGTTAAATACTCCATGGATGATGTTTTAAATCCAACCTCCAAACACTGGCACATAAAATATTAACTGTTTACGTACACGGTCCTAAAAGTATACTCGCTGCCAATGAATATGCAATGCTCAGAATAAATTATGTATGTTTAATATTTTGTCTTGAAATTAAATTATTCAAATCAATTTCATACATCATTTCAACAGTATTAATCACTAACAATTGAAAATCCTTGTGTCAAAATATTGCAACTTTAAATAAAACTGAAGAACCCCTTCTTTCCAAAATCGCAACAAAATCCATCCCAAATACAAAGTTCAGTATTGGAATATGACCTCCCTTTGAGTTTTCCATCTGACGAGCCTGTGTGTTGTCCCGTGGGATGTTTCTCAACTCCTCCTGCAGTGCCACGATCAGTTCCTGCCCGACCTGTGGTGCTGGTACTCGGCCTGATACTCGGCGTCCAAACACCCGTTTGATGGGTGACAAATCAGGCGAATACACAGGTCAGGGGAGGACATTAAACGCCTGCGGCTGCAGATATTCAGTCATTGATCATCATGTGGCACTCGAGGCGTGGTCAGGATTCCACTCAGAATGTTATTCATTTTCGCTGAGCTTTATGTAGACAAGATGACCACTCGTTAAATGCACCCATTATTATTGATTATTGAGACCCCCAAACAAACTCGGAGCTGTAAAAGAGTCTTAGGGTCATTGAAATGTCAGTACTCATGCTCAGAGAGGATGGTCCCAAAAATATTAAGTTTGTAATGCATTTTCATTGGCTGTGAGGATATTTTTTGATGTCCATGTCCAGATTGAATTATTGTTTACTTTCAGTCGTGTTTATTATGTCGACTGCAAAGTCTTCCCTCTGGGGGGGATAAAAAGTCGTCCCGTCTCTTTAGTCATGAGGAGCACATTGAACCTAAAGAATTTAACAACTACAAGAATTAAAGTGTATGTTTGAGATTAAAATTAAATTCTTGCTGGGGAAATTCAGATGATGTAAATCTCCATGAGCACAAACTCTTCTGGGCGTCAGCAGGTTTCAGCTTGTTAGACCAGTTTACAGATATCACAAGGAACTTGTTCTACTTTAGACTTTAAGTCCACACATTAGCCCTGTGACCCTGATTTGTCACTTTCACTGCTGGATGATTGAGTCTGAATGAGGAGGATTTGTTTTTTCTTTCTGATCAACGTTTTTTCCCCCATCACACAGGGGTCACGTTACTTTATACACACCGATGATTACATTGTGAATATAGAGAATATTACTGAATCCAACATCTGGCAGGATTTTGAATGTCTCGGGGCAGCCATGGCCTAATGGCCAGAGAAGTGGGTTTGGGACTGAAAGGTCACTGGTTCGATTCCCAAACCAACAGGAAAAATGTGTGGTGTCCTCCACCTTCACGGCTGAAGTGCCCTTGAGCAAGGCACCTAATCCCCAACTGCTCTACAGACATCGCAGTGTGGTTGACCACTGCTTTGAGTGTGTGATCACTGTTTGTGTGTGTGTGTGCGCGCTCACTTCGGATGGGTTAAAATGCAGAGCCAAATTGCTCTTGTCCAATTTGTATAGTTAATAGTAGATTAATACAGTATATTCAAATAATAAATAAACGAATAAAAAATTTTTCCATGATTAAGGACAGTAATGAAACTGATCTCCCATTTATTTATATTAAACTAAGTATAATATGTTCATAACGTATGGAAGTGCAATGTTTATGAGTAAATGAAGCTGTTTGCGTGTCACGGTAGAGACTAAACAAATCTGTTGTAGTGCAAAAACAAAACGTTGGAGGGAAGTTATATTGGAAGAAAATGAACTTGTAGCAAACAGTATGAAAAATCAGAGAAATCCCCACAATGTAAAACAGTGAAGTGCTTGGTTTTAGAGTTTTGTAGTAAAAAGTCATGTGGATCATGCTGCAAGTTCAGAAAACGCATTAACGAAAACACGCTGCAGTAACGAAAAAAAAAAACAACTGCAGGGTAATTCCGTGCTAAATCACCAGATTTCAAAGCAAGTTCCCAACTGACAGTCCCAGATTTTCCTTATTTTTTTTTTTATTTTGATGCCCTTGTGTAACTAATAACTACTGTGCAAAAGATACTATTGTAAACAAAATCGTAAACAAAAGTGCTATCGTGGACGAACTTGCATTCCAGGAAGCCATGTTTGGCATTCCATAAATATGCAAACATGTCCTATACAAAGCTCTCCTACTGTGTACAAAGACGTGTTATATCAACGAATGATGTGTGAAAATCTGAACCCATTAGTGTGAACAGTTCAAAAGTTACTAGCCATCAAACTTTGGATGTTTCATTGTACTTGTTTTTACACTAAATATGGGGCCATGCCCCCTTTTTGTAGGCTCAGTGTCTCCAAAACTAGTAAAGATATTGGCCTAAGACTTTGCACAGTATTTATTGGCTGCAAGGACATCAAAAAAAAACAAAAAACCTGAAGAAAGTCTGAGATGGTCAGTCGGAAGCCTTCTGGTGATTTGCCACGGAATTACCCTGCAGGGTTTCCCAGACACTTAAATGATGAACGCGTCTATCAGTACTTCTGTCAGCTTCTGCGTCAGTGGCATTTTGCCAGTGTTATTAGCATGCCAGTTCAAACAACCAGACAAAATACACACCATTACCTGTGAAACAGGTGAGATGAACTGGCCGGAAATACGTTCTTGACAGTAACGTGTCCTCAGAAACACTTCATGTCGTGTTGTCGGGATTTGTGACGTGTTAACCTCTCAGAGCCCCTGTAGGTAAGCCATCTTTGGGGTTTAATATATACAGCAAAATATGACGTTTCTGCACGGCGGTGTAGAGGTTAATACATCCGCCTCACAGCAAAGAGGCCCCAGGTTCGAGTCCAAGGCTTTTTTGTGTGGACTTTGTATGTTCGTGCTTGTGTACATTCTTATTAGGTTAATTTGGCTGTTCCAAATTGCCCCTAGGTGAGAGTAAATGTCTGGGTGTGTTGGCCCTGTGATGGTTTGGCAAGCTGCGCCCAGTGTAGGCTGAGGTAGGCTCCAGCCTCCTCGTGACTCTATGTGGAAAATAAAATCTGGCATCTCTGGGAAGAGTTTATGTTGGATATGTATCAGAAGACTAAACTCCCAGAGGCGTCACCTGGGAATAAAATGATCAGACAGCATCAAAGCAAGAGGGAGGAAGCAGGAAGAGTTCCTTCATTACCCATTCATTATAGACCGATTCATAAAACACGGAGCATGTGAGGAGTGATGGACGTCCCCCCAGGTTCAGGTGTAGGTGTTTCGTAGGGGAACTGCTTGTGTATAATAACGTTTTCTCTCATTTTTTTTTCCTGTTTTACTTTGCGTTGTGTATATTTACGTTACGTCTTTATCTGAAGTACTATATGTACAGTAGTTATAATAGGTTATCTGTACAGTAAGTGCGTTGGTCATAAAGACGTCTCTGCTGTATTAAACTGTGGAAGTAGGTCCGAGTCTTTCTGGTTACTGGTCTGAGCCTGTCTCTTGTCTCTAATGTGACTAATCAGTAGACTGAATCTGTACTGGAGTGATCGGACCCATTCTGGTTGCAGAACATGGTCGGATCCAGAGGCTCTCTGTTTGTCGTATTCCTTCACAGATGCAGTCGCGTTTGTCGCTTCTGGCTCTTCTTGAAAACCGAAGTGTAAACAAAATCAACGTAAGCTATTTGAACCATGTCACAATGAAAATCTTAAATCTTGCTCTTGACTGCACCTTCAGTTTTATTTCATGCAAAACCACTGACCTTAAATCAGGTCTTTTAGCAAGTTTACTTCATCTAGACGACATATCCTGCTGTCTTATATTTAAATGTATACAAATGATGTTAGCCCATATAACCTTTTTGTGCTCCCTATTAATCTTCACTGAATTCCCAAACAGTGAACTATAAAGTTAAGGTATTATTAAGGTGACATTGTTTAACATTAAGGTAAATTGTTTACAGGTACTCAGGAATGTCGCGTTTCTTTAGAAAGATGCAGCGTAAAGCTTTTTGTTTTGGAACATTCCGCCCAGCAGGGCACAAGGTCCAGTCTGCGATTGTTTATAAGTGACTTGTTTTCATGTTATTTAAAAGGAAATTTAACCCAAACTTAAGCTTGCATGCATTGTTTGTCTTATTGTTTCATGAAATAAACATGATCACTGCTTGTTTTCATCAGTAAAATGAAATGTGTTGTTTTCTTTCATATGTACAATTGGACTCCTGACGTATTTATGAACGGAATCGTGTATGTATTGTAGAATTTTAAATTTACAAGTTCTCTAGTTTATATCTGATCTGTTAGTTTAATCTCTGTAGTCAGTTATTGTTGCCATTAATTTGCCTTATATGAACTGAGGTATTCACGTCGTATTTTTTCGTTTTCTCAAACGTGAGAGTGAAACAGCAACCTTTTAAAACTGGCTAATTTAAACTAAAGGATTTTAGCAGATTGTACCTTTTGAAAATATAAGTATAAACCTCCACATGATGAAAGTATACAGTTGTTCATGTGTAGCAGGAGAGTTTGTAAGGCTTGCCTTTTATTTCACTTTAAGGGTTTGGATTTAAACAGATTTTGTTGACGTAAACAAATAATTATATCAACTCAATACGCACGATGATAAAAGTGAATGGTTTGAACGAAACTTGTTCTAGGGCTGGGCGATATGATATAATATCGGTGTTGTGATAAATTATTACCACTCCCAAGAGGTTATGATTGAAAAAGCTACGTGCAGATTTTCATCAAATTGCATCCGGAGGCTTTGGACAAGAAAGACATTAAGATTTTGGAGACGATCCAAATAAAAATCTAGAGGCAGAAATTTTTTTAAGGATCCTTTAACACTGAGATAGGGCGATGTTTGACACTTGGTTTGTGTTGCGTATCGCTGGGCTTGGCAGAGATTATTACAATCTCGGAGTGCTTCTGTTATAATTTGTCTGATTTGGAATGCTGTAAAAGCTTTTGAATAATTTTAATGTTTTAGAAAAAAGCTGAAAATAATTACAAGCTGAGTGGAAGCAGATAGTTTATCAAAACTTTTGTGTTTTATATATATTTTGGTTGTTTAATATTGTATTTTTTCCCCCTCAAAGAAATAAATATTTCAGAATATTAAAAGTGCAGTACCTGAAGTGCAATCAGAGTTTTGAGAGTGATCCTGTAGTGAATAAAGAAAGTGTGCTGCAGGGTGAGAAGATATTACATCATCAGCATCAAGACTTGTGCTGCATGTGTTTTTGTGATGATATGCAATGCTAATTTCTGTATCAGACTCTGGAAATCTGCAGCAGAGACTCGTGAAATGCTTCCTTAAAGCCGGTGTGATATTGAAAATAGACTCCCTCGAATATGGACCCATTTAGAATAATGTGTTTTATTATTTAGAATAATTTTATAATACTAAATTATTTGGGGTGGGGGTCCATTTCTTTCTCTCTCTCTCTCTCTCTCGCGCTCTCTCTCTCTCTCTCTGTGTGTGTGTGTTGTTCAAACACTACCCTCAAAATATCAGATGTAAGGGTTACTTGAACTTTTCCAAATGACACGGTGATGATATCAGCGACTTTCTTGATGGTCATTGGACGATCCCGACATACAATACACGTAATTTCTTGGCCATCACTTTAAAGGTTGTGCTTGTGGAAAGTCACGTTGACCTCTCATCGATCTCCAGTGTGGTTCTGCCCCTTGTGAAGCATGAACGCCAATCAAAACGCCTCGCTCGGATCATTGCTTCATTGGCGTAGTAAAATCATGGCATGACCTTACTGCACTTAACTCCTTCCCACCAAGAACAGTCCCGGAACATTTTATCACATTATAGAGTCTACTATAAATGAACATTATCACCCACTCCTTTATCTTTTACCGTCCTCAGAGGGGTGGTTGTTACAGTATTGGCATTTGTTATAGTATATCAGAAACTGTTTATATAAACACACTCCCATAAAATGAGATGCAGACAGTTACAGATAATTATCGTCATGTCATTTGTATTTATGAGCTTGCAAATGTTTAGAACGTAGTCAAATCTTCATCGCCATAACGACAGACCTGCGTCGTAGCTTTGAATACGTCCCACTTGTACTTTGGCTTTTTGTTCTCTGTTGGTGAACTACTTCATTTTTATGATGTGAACAGGTAAATTATTTATTCATCTCAGAAAACCCTGTCAGGTAAAATCATTTCCAACTGATGAAGCAGTGCTCCTATTAACAAACATGATAACCTCCTTTTGTACTGAAGCTGCGGTCAGTGATTTTGATTTTACTGAGTCAGAGAACCTTCAGTAGAAATTTTTATTCTGGGGTAAAATCTGGGCAGCAATCAAGCCAAATGTCTGACTATTTTCTTGTTTTGTTTTGTTTTTCAAAATCCAAAATCAGTTTCTTTCCAACAAAAATTAACCCACAAATTTAAATCCGTTTACAGCAGAATCTACCAGAGTGAGTCAAATAAAACCTGAAGAATGATGTAAATTAGAGAAATCTCATGAAATGCGTGCAGTATTAAACACTGCAGAAGATAAATTACAATTATAATCTGTGTTTATTTATTTATGTGACCTGTCACAGCCAAGTGGGTATTAAGTCAGAAATGATAAATTTTGAGTTATTGGTACCATTTTGTAGCTGATATCCTAAGCTTTAAATGATACCAAATTTTCTGACACATTTGTGTAGTTTTGGAGTAACCAACCAAAACCTGCCAGGAATTTTTGAGCCCTTTAAGCAGCTTTGGAGAAAATCGTGTTTAAAGTTCAACAAAGTATTTCATAATTTCTGACTTAATACCCACTTTCCTGTTTCCAAAAACTTGTGAAAGTTTTTTACACTCTTAATGTTTAGTTTGTATTTAAAGTATTAGTTTCATGCTGTATGACTTTTCGATGACACACAACTTACCAATTGACGTTATTACACAGTATGTTTAAAAATAATTGAAAAAAGCTTCAGTTTTAAGACCACACAGTGTGACGAGGAGTAATCGTAAATGACCTCTGAAAGCACGGGTTTAATGGCAAAGACACCACTTGTTAAAAGTTAGGCTCAATCTTATAACTTATAAAATACTAAAATCTGTCTTTGTGCAAAATCATAGAACGATATGAAGAGTCGTAGAATGATGTTAACAGGAGTATGACTCTGCAATAAAATCATTTCCTGTGCAGTAGAAAACTAGTAATATAGGAAATATTTTAATACCTAAAATTAATTTCAACACGTTAACTTTCTCATGTGGATAGTCATTGAGAGACTAACTTTTCAAATAACTGTCCATAAAATGGTTCAAACATAAACTCACGGCCTAAAATTTGGCACACAGAAAAATATTAATGAAAATATATTGGAGATTTAAACAGCATAAATTTTTAATACATTTTTTAAATACGTCAAAATAAAATTTAATAATTAATTACATTTTAAGTATTCTTTTTGCTTTTAACCCTTAAGTCGATGGACGCTCCGGCATGTCCAAATCATGTGGCTGATTTTATGATGTAGCAGGAAAACGCAGTCTTGCCAAGTCTCAGTTTCAACTTGTCAGAAGTGCAGACTTCAAATTATATACCAATTTTCAAATGGTGTTCATAAGCCAAGTAAAATCAGTTATGATTTAATAATTTAATTCTTCTTTTAATACTTCCTGCAATGGCAGTGTACAAGGCGTGATGTCAGCAAAAATAAACAAAAAAAACAAACAAAAAAACCCCCCATAACCCCAAGTCAGTCTGGAGGTAAGCGCTGCTATCAAATGAGCCACAGGAGGAGTAACACAGCTGGAAATGTCAGTGCTCTATTTAAACATAATTATTTGAATTTACAATTTATATTTGCGTTCTAAGTTATAAAAATGGTTCGTTAAACATGTTTGTGTTTTTCACAGTAAAAAAAAACAAAAAAAAAAAAAACAACCTTTTTCCCTCTTGGGTTTTGTGTTTTTTTGTGTAAAATTACACCAAACAAGACAAGGTAAACAGTTTTTTAAGGTGAAATATTAAGGTAAAATTAAAAGCTGTCAAAAACGGCCAATTATACCCTGGACCCTTAAGGGTTAAGCTTTTTGTTATCGTATCTGTCCTTCAGGTTTCACCTCCTTGATATGACGGGTCATTTTAAGGCCCTTTTATTTTTTATTTAATTTTTGTTTTTTTGCACATACTTGAACTTCCAGATAGTGTGTTCTCTGGTTTGGTAGGCGGATCCCTCGTGGCTGTTAGACTGGAATTTTTCTCTCCAGCTCAGTAATTGTGTTTCGAAAACGCTCACTTCCTCCTTTCTCTGGCTTTTCACCGGAGGACTTCTGGGTGTGGAATATACAGTCATGTGGTCCGCCCACCATTCTCATCACAAGGTGAGTCATGAAGAATGTGGTTAGTCACAGGCAAACAATCGCTCTGTGCATGTGTGTGTGTTCCTGAGAAAAGAGAGGTGAGCTGGAAACTGTGTGTTTTGGACAGCCTGAGGCTAAAGGCTAAGAGCTTTAGCGTGCAGACTGAGTGGGTGGTTTAGAACTGATCTGTACACATTGGAGCCTCGACACGTCGCTCGACATTCCTCTTCTCTTTGGAGGAAAAAGGCTTCGAGCCTTTTTGCAGTTCTGTCTTGTACGCTGTGGCCTATATGGTGTAGGTGGAGGAGATTCAGTTGAACTTCCTGAATGGCGAACACGCAGACTCGCGCCGACTGTTCTCGAAGCACTTCTAAAACTAAAAGAAGGTTTAATATATTTAATATGCATCTTGTATCTTGTAGTTTAATATATGTTTGGTGGTTAAGGAAATTATAAATTATGCCTTCTGTGCACAAATACAAATTCAGTTTTATTTGTAGCGCTTTTTACAATTGACGTTGTCACACTTGACATTGTCCCTACAAACACCGTGTTTACCTCCAACTAATTCGAGCTATTGACACCGGAGACTCTTTCCATCACTGTTAAATGTCTCCATACTGAAAACCTCAGAGTATTACGTTGTACACATTTTTGAATCTGTTCACATAAGTAATTTTTACTTAAGAAACAATGTAGATACGCCAACACCACCTGACCAATCAGAATTGAGCGTTCAGCTGAGCTGTGTAACGTGTAAAATTATAAATATTACACAGATACTACAACAATTATGGATTATGGATTAATTATGGAAATCATAATTAGAAAGAAAAACTCTTTCATAATTAGAAAGAAAAACTATCTATTTTGCATTCTTGCAAATAATTAAAGTAATTATATAACAACAACAGTTATGTTCTGAAGGTGAGTTGGATGTCACTAAATATTATCCAGTGGGCCTGAGGTGAACAATTGATTAGTATATAATACATGGGAACCTAAGGAAAGTCAAATAAATTACACTTTTTTTGGATTTGTTTTTATGTGGCACTAAAACCAAACACATAGGAAGAAGGTCCTGGGTTTGATTAGCGGGCTCGAACGTTTGCATACTCTCCCTGTGCAGTCCAAAGACATGCACATTAGGATAACTGGCTGTACAAAATCGCCTCTGGGTGTGAGTGGGAGTATGGATGGTTGTGTGTTGCCCTGCGATGGTCTGGAGAGCTCACCTGACCAGTTTTTGTCATGGGGAAAATATGTAAATATAACGTATTAAAATCTTTTTCAATAAGTTTTGTATATCTGTTTAGTGTTTGTATTAAAATTTCAAATTAGTGCGCAAACACACTGTTACGGAGCCGGTAGTATGTACTCGACTCCGAATGAGTATGATGAAAAAATTCTGTTAGCTCCAAGCATGCAGCTCACCTGACCAGTCTCTGTCATGGGTGAAATATGTTATAATATAACATATGTCAAATGTTTTTCATTATGTTTCCACATAGTACTGCCAGAACTATGACAAGGGTTTACAGAGACGCCGGTTCACTGCTTTTAGACTCTGCACTTGTTCGTACCTTTGCTGGGAGTTCTGTTCTGATTATAATAAAGCTCAATTTCACTTTAGTGTGCTTTTTGTTGCTGATTTTCCCGTGTTATGTGTATATTAAAGCATATATTATGTACCTCAGGTTTGGTGGATGTGTCTGAGTTGAATAGTTTTCTCGACGTTCCTTCTCAGGGACTCTTCAGCATCATCCACCTCACCTTTATCGAAAAGTTAATTGTCCTAAGATAATGTGTTATCTCAGGGTAAAGGACATTCCTGTCTTGTGTATACAACAAATGGGAAGAAATCTATGTAGCCTAGCTTGTGGACTAATAAGCTAAAATAGAGGCAGGTGGGTTTCCTGTTATTGCTGATTGGTGTTTATAAAAATTTGTGTGGACATAAAAATCCATAGTCCCTGAAATTTACGAGTTTTTAAAATTAGCCAAGTTCTCTGCGTCACAGCGAGTTATGTTTAATATTAGATGCCGTAAATCACAATCGTGTCCGGTCTGTTTTATTTTTTTTTTATGCTGCAGCAGCAGAAAGCCCGTCGCCAGTACAGTTTGTTAACATTTCAAAACGTTGTGTGAAATCTCGCAGTCCATTTGAGCTGAGACTCCTACGTGGTGTTTTGTCTGGTGACGGAGCGTACTGTACGCTCGTCCCTGTTACTGCTGTGGTGTCTGTTCCAGATTTCTCACCCGCTATTATGGGGTGCATTATCAGGGAAACGCCATACTGCTTCACTTTAGCCCAGCTACATGAGGAAGCCGATGAAGGAGACATCATATTGCTTTTTTGGTCGAAGTTCACTTAAAAGCACCCGCCCACTCAACTATCCATTAGCTCACTGTGTGGTAAACTGTTCTCTTTTCTCTGCTCAGACTGATATTTATCTAATGAACCCACGTCTGGTGTGGTGATAAACCGAAGGACTGAGTGTGACTGGTTTGCTCATGCATTTTAAAGCTTCAGATCTGCAGATCATGTTGAAGGCTGACGCCTACTTGTATTTGGATTTTGGTCACTTGCAAAGATTTGTGTTTTGCAAATAATAGTGTGATGTGCTGCATTTTCTTTATTACTTGATTACAAATGTCAGGGTCTGACAAATCCAGCAAATGATGAGTCCAAGCAAAATGTTAAACATACTTACAAGCTCTGTTTTCTATTAATTTGTCCACTGTGGTTGTTATTGCTTTGAGCTGCATCCTAAATTTGCTCCACTACTGTATAACAGACAAGAATTTGTAACTTGGCCCACAATAACGCTAGCGTGGTAACGGTAACCATAGCTTGTTAACAACCTTGTCAGGGTTGAAGCAAAAACTGAAGATTGGAACCAAGTTTACTGAAGTAAGCCAATCTTGGGGTCGATTTCGGTTTCTCTACTTTTGCAACGATCTTCTAGGGATCACTTGACTTCTTAACAATCGTACACTCACAATGATCGTTGTCCGCCATGCTTATTGGTTGTCTCGGACAAACACAAACCCTCGAACAGTGTATGTATATGTAAATATTTTTACAGCAAAAATTTATGTAAGTGGTTCATTTAGATTCATTAATCACAGAGCATGTAATTGGATTTATTTTTCACTGCTTGACAGCCTTAAATCTAATTTGTTTGTGCTTTGAGACACAGTGCTAGTTTGTGCACACAGTGTCACGTACCGCCCCCACTGTTTGTGCCGGACATGATTTGTTGGTATGTACTCACTGGTAAGTGGAAAGCTGCCACATGTGTCTTGTGGTTATTTATCTCATCACATGTACGCGAGGGACCTCAGGATTTGTTTTGATTACTATTATTTTGTCAATGATTGTCATGATGCATCATACGTTGCAGCTCTAATTTTCTATATAACTGAATATGGCTATTTTTTATCAGTGAATAATGTCTATCTATCTGTCTGTATAATTTTAGATATTTCTAAATATCTATAATATATATCATTTTTTTAGCAATTATATAAACGCAGCTTTACATTCTGTTTCTTGATGATGCACTGTCCTCACACACAAAACCAGGACCAAGCTCTGACTCCGGCAATGTAGAGACTGAACGGCCTGTAGCAACGGGTCCGGTACACCATAAGATGTGGGGACACGCTTGAAAGCCTTCTCCAAGTCCACGATGCACATGTGGACAGGTTGGGCAAACTCCCATGCCCCCTCCAGGATCCTGTAGAGTGTGTAGAGCTGGTCAAGAGTGCTGCGGCCGGGATGAAAACCACATTGTTCCTCCTGAATCCGAGGTTCAACCATCGGCCGGATCCTCCTCTTTAGTACTCCTGAATAAACTTTCTCGGGTAGGTTGACGAGTCTGATTCCATGATAGTTGGAACACACCCTCTGGTCCCTTTTTTAAGAACGGGATTTACCACCCTGGTTTAACAAGCCAGACGGCCCCTGATGACCAGGCGATGTTGCGGATGATGTTGTCCTTTTGGCTTCATTGAGCCGGGACCTCCAGCTGAAGCGATTGGCAGCCAAGTGTGAAGTGACCGCGATGAGAATCAGCACCTCCAAGCCCGAGGTCATGGTTCTCAGCCGGAAAAGGGTGGAATGCCCCCTCCGGGTCTGGAATGAGGTCCTGCCCCAAGTGGAGGAGTTCAAGTATCTCTGGGTCTTGTTGATGAGTGAGGGAAGGATGGAACGGGAGATCGACAGGCGGATCGGTGCAGCCTCCGCTGTAAGGTAGAGCTTGTACCGGTTCGTCATGGTGAAGAGGGAGCTGAGTCCGAAGACAAAGCTCTCAATTTACCAGTCAAATTACGTTTCTACCCTCACCTATGGTCACAAGCTTTGGGTAGTGACCAAAAGAACAAGATCACGAATACAAACGGCCGAAATCCAAGCGGCTTCCTTCGCAGGGTGGTGGGGCTCTCCATTAGAGATAGGTTGAGAAGTTCTGTCATTCGGGAGGAGCTCGGAGTACAACCGCTGCTCCTCCGCGTTGAGAGGAGCCAGTTGAGAATGCCTCCCGTATGCCTACCTGGTGTGGTCCAACCGGGAAGAGACCCCGAGGTACCCTGAAAACACGCTGGAGGGACTATGTCTCTTGGCTGGTCTGGGAACGCCTTCGCGACCCCCTGGAAGAGCTGGAGGAAGTGGCTAGGGGGGGGGGACATCTGAATCTCACTGCTTAGATTGCTGCCCCGCAACCCGGAACAAGCTTAAGATGATGACGAAGATGAATGGCCTCACACATACACTATCACTCATTCGCTCTCTCACTCACTCAAATACACACGCACACACTTTCCAATATGATGAACTTTATGTTCCTCTCACTTTATTTATTGATTGATTGATAGTGTGTTTTTATGAACACTTCCTCTGATTGCAAGACAAAAAAAATGGCAGGTGATAAGATGTAAACTACTTGATTCCTTCAATATGGATTTGGGTGAAAGTTAGTGTTGGTGAGACATTACTGCTCTTACATGCTGCTCTACGCTTGCTTCACTCGCACACACTCTGCTTCACCTAATTGGCAAGCACTACAGCATGGCATGGGTCATCACGTTCCTGCCAATCCAGAGCTTGCGTTAAGCAGTAACAGGTGATGATTTAGAATTTTAGAATGTTATTGTCCAGCCGGTTGTAATTCATTTTCACGTCACTGCATCGGTGCTGAATCGCAGATGTCCATATCGCAATGTCACATTGTTATGCACTCATTATTTTCAGCACTTCTACTGTACACATCCTTATGTTTTACCACCATGCGTCTGTGTAATATCAGCGTAGCAGTACTGGCAAGGAAAGGTCACAACACATGACTCTTTGTTCACAACTAAATACTAAATGTAGTGTTTATGCTTACACGTGGTTTTTTTTTCCCCTCACTCTCTTCCTGATTTAGTCGTTTTTCTAATTCCCACCTTAACTTGTCGCATGACTGCTACCCACCAGTGCAGGCCTCCAGGTGTTTCCTCCAAAGCATGTGATGACCTTTCAAACTGTTGCTGATGCAATGTCAGGAGCAGCGTAGTAAATCGGAGGAAAACGATACCCACCCACCTCGTTATATTCTTGTTGCTGCGCGTGATGGAAGAAAGCGCATGTCATTTCTTCCTCCATCCTTCCTGGAGAGCTCTGCCAATTAGCTCTGTTTGGCTCCCTGCCGACGGATGGCTGTGGCATCACCAAGGATTTGATAGTGTGATCTCCGGATGATAGTACAAGCACTAATCTGTTGCGCCACTTGGGAGCTCATGCACGGGTATATTTTGGTCCTGTCTTGTGTCCAGTGGACCCCGCACTTAATCCTTTAGATGTACAGTCTGCAGTGATGATTGTACACCACCACTTTTGTGTAAAAGGGCTCCTAATAAAAAGTAGTAAAAAAAATGACTTCTCTATAATTTTTTAAATTAATCATTCCGACAAGTATATTGAGGTAAAATATGGTTAATAAACAAACACACCGAAAATACTAATTTTTCAGACTTTTGCATAACATGAATGAACTTCAAACCATGTGGAATGGTTTAGAGAGTGAAGAAATTAAAAATATGTGAACACTATGCCTGAAAGATTAAATGCTTTAATCAAAGTAATGGTTGGCTGCAATAAATATTGGCTTTTTTTTTCTCAAAAAAGAGACTCATTTTTGTTATTACTATATATTGTTGTTTGTTTACTTATTCTCATTAATATGATCCAACATAACATAAAAAAAATACTTGAATAGTACTTGGTTTCTGATTTATCTTAATTGTCTTGAGTGTATAATCACTGCATCACTGTATTTTTTTCTTCACTCACTAAACCATTCCATATGGCTTGAAGTTTATTCATGCTATACAAAAGTAAAAAAAAATCTGAAATATGTTCAGTGTTATTTTTTTTTTTTTTTTTTTTTTTTTTTTTTTTTTTTTTATATTATTTATTAGCCATACTTTTACCTCAATATACTTGTCGGAATTATTTTTTGGATCTCATTACCTACAACAGAATTGTTCAATGCATTTTCACCAAAAAAATTATAGAGAAGTCTTTTTTTTTTTTACTTTTTATTAAAGCCCTTTTGCACAAAAGTGGTGGTGTATAATCCACACTGCACACTACTGTAACCTGCGTTTTCAGCCATGACCTGTTACATTAATGACTTGTTGCCTCCAGGCCAACTGTATGCCCAAACCAATATAAGATGAGCAAAAAGAACACACACAAACCAAAACCTGGTGAACAATAACAGCACTCTTTAGATGCGCTTTTTCTTCAGTTTAACAGAGGACCACAATCTCCTTTTATTCGGAGCCCTTTTAGACAAAAGTGGTGGTGTATAATCTTTACTGCACACTACTGTATAACAGATTGTGTTCACGTATTCATTTATGTGCAAACACATGAGAAATATGTAGTATGTTTTCTCTTTTACTTCTGCTATACACACAGCTGCCATTCTGCTTAAGCCTACATGCAGTATAATCCAGTTTTAACACCTACTCAGGTAGTCTTCATGATCCTTTCATGAACCTTCATGAGGTAGTTTTGCTTTTCTTCACTTGAGAAACTTGTGGATCTTTTTGATTGATCTTTCAGATAAATACATCACAGTGTACAGTGTATTAGTCCTTTGTGAAAGTTAAACTTCTTGGTCATGTAGCATCAAATTTTTCACTGTAGGCTCACACTAGCAAAAAAAAAAGTGACAAGGTGGATGCTCATTAATTTTATACATTCGCACTTAACATGGCACGATTTCATTGCACGCTTAATTTAGAGTTTTAGAAGCTGGGTATGACTTGGTAAAGCAAAAAACCCAAACTGCTGCTTTGAAAGGAAATTAATTTCTTTTTAAAAGCCTGCATGCATAGTTTGTCTGTTTCTATTAATCGTCCTGTGTTTCATGAACCTTTTGATTTTTCATTTACAGCAAAACCGAGCAATAAGTTCACACACAGGGACGATATTGTAATGCGAAAGTAGTGAAAAGTCACTTGATCATCTTGTATTTTTGCTGGCAACATGTAACTAATTTGTACATGAATACACGGCACTGTATTTTTTCATTAATATGCATATTTACAGCATTTAGCAGACACTCTTACCCAGTGTGACTTACAGAAAGTGCTTTAAAGTCACTATCAGTGAATATGTTCATATACTGATTTGTCAGGACACAGGCCATCAGTCAAAAACTTAAAAGCTTAAAAAAATAGTCAAAAAAAATTTTTTTTTTTTTTTTTTTTTGTTTGTTTTTTTTTTTGTTTTGTTTGGGTGTGTGTAAAACATAGTGCTAATCTAAGTAGTGCCGGAAAGGGTAGGTTTTCAGTCGTTGTTTGAAGATACCCAGTGCTGTCCGGACATTCAGAGGAAGTTTATTCCACCGCCTTGGAGCCAGAACAGAGAAGAGTTTATTTTTACCTTGTCGCTTGGTAGAAGGAGGGACCAGCCTAGCAGTGCTAGAGGACCTGAGATAATGCGGTGCAGTGCAAGGTGTGACATGTGCTTTTAGCAAGGACGGTGCAGAAGTGAGTTGCAGTAGCCTAGTCTTGAGATGACAAGGGACCGAACAAGTATCTGAGTGGTCTCAGTGGAAAGAAATGAGCGGATCCTTCGAATGTTAAAGAGGAGAAACCGACATGATCGAGAAAGATTAGTGATATGAGAAGGTGAACCCATGAGAATGTGAGGATATGACATCACTGAGGAACCTAGTATAAACAAAGAACAGAGAACCAAGTATAAAGAAAGTACAGTGGACCAAGAACTGAGCCCTGGGGAACTCCAGTGGAAAGTTGGCGTGGAGATGATGTGGATCCCCTCCATGTAACCTGATATGAGTGATCTTCCAGGCAGGAAGCAAACCATTGCCATTCTGAACCATAAATTCCTAGACTTCTGAGGATGGACAAGAGAGTCTTGTGGATGACTGTGTCAGATGCTGCTAAAAGGTCAAGGAGGTCGAGGACTGATGACATCTTGGCTGATCTTGTAGCATGTAGCTTCTCTGTGACAGACAAGAGTGCAGTCTCTGTGGAATGTGCCACTTTGAAGCCAGATTGATTAGGGTCAAGAAGGTTATTCTGCGAAAGATATTTGGTTATAAATAGTGTGTTCAGTAATTTTAGAAAGGAAAGAAAGAAGCGATACCGGTCAGTTGTTACTGATGTCTGATCGATCCAGAGAGGGTTTCTTTAAGATGGGTAGAACTCTCGCTGTTTTGAACGCTGTTGGTACATGACCAGATGATTTGGAGTTATTGATGATAGTGGAGAGAAAGGGGAGAAGGTCTTGTGCGATGGTCTGGAGTATTGTGGAAGGGATTGGGTCCAGTGAACAGGTGGTAGGATTACATGATGAGGTGACTTGCAGGATGTCTTCAGTTGTGAGATTGGAAAACTGTGCAAGGGAAGTAAAAGTGGAATCTATGCTGTGTGGTGTAGGAGTTGGGGTGAAAGTGAATGTCTGACAGATTTGTTTAATATTCTCATCAAAGAAGTCGGCATAGTATTCAGCGGTCAGGGAGGATGGGGTAGGTGGAGCAGTGGATTGAGTAAGGATGAAAAGATGATGTGGAATTTGTGTGGGTCTTGTACAGTGGTGTCCACCTTTTTCTTGTAGACAAGTTGCTGCCTTGGCAGAAGAAATCAGATTGTGGATAGGAGAGCTTGGTAGGAAGCCGTATATGTACGAGCACACACTTGTTTTAATTTATGTAAACGGAATCAGCAGAGTGAATCAGCAACCTTTTCAAACTGGCTAATGCTAACTATCAAACAGGTTTTAGCAGATTCAAAAAGGTAAATAAAAACCATCGGACAATGGGGGGAAAAAAAAAAAATATATATATATATATATATATATATATATATATATATATATATATATATATATATATATATATA
>JAOUQZ010000028.1:2610890-2642781 GCA_028564935.1 Neosilurus hyrtlii
TATATATATATATATATATATATATATATATATATATATATATATATATATATATGTATGTATGTATGTATGTATGTTCATGTGTACCAGGTTGGTTTGTGGGGCTTTCCTCACTTTCAAAGATTCCTTGGCCGATCCTGGTGCACATATGGGCTGAAGTTTTCCCAGCTCACAGCTTGAGTTTCTACCTGTGCACTTTTCTGGCAACTAGCTTCAGAACAAAAAATGTTGCAGTTCTGGGTATACACAGAATCAGTGTTGGAACATAAACACATCCAGTTCTTTACTCTCCTCCATCAGCAGCAGGCTTGTATTTATCTTTGCCATCCCAGTCTCTGAAAGTTTTAAAGATTTGCACATTTTCAGCAAAAAAAAAAACAAAACAAAAAAAAACAAACTTCTGAGCAATGTGATGAAATGTGCAGTGAAGTTACTGGTTTGAAGATGGCTCACACGATTGCATCTTTTGATAGTTGAGACTTTTGTTTTTGCACTTTCTACTGCCTAACCAGTTCATTTATGAAACAAACCTGTCTTCAGCCAATCTGATGAATTTTGCCTCCAGCTCTGGAAAATGAAAAGATAAACCTGGTGGGATTCATGCTGAAACCCAGGTGTGAATTGAAGTAATGAAAACAAAAATATTTTAAATATATAATGATCATGGTGGTGTAATTTGCATAATTTCATTAAGGTATACGGATTTATCAAGACATAAACATAGCCAAAGAAGTGTACCGTTTAGGCTGATTATTTATTGGTATTTTTAAGTGACAAATATGATTAAGGACTAGAATTACAGCTATAAGATAACCAGCTAGACGACATATTAAACTATAATGAAGTTTCTGCTACATGGGTTGTATTTTTATTTGTTTTCACCCAAATGCTGATGGGTTTTCCTTTGAGTCTGGTTCCTCTCAAGATTTCTTCCTCGTGTTGTCTGAGGGAGATTTTCTTACCTCTGACACCTCAGGCTTGTTCATTAGTGATGTATAGAGTTTGTAGAGAAATGTTAAAAATCACAAGTTTGAATTACTTACCAAATTAGTTTTACCGTGAAAAGCTACTTTGCGACAGTGTCAGGTGTAAAAAGAGCGATACAAATACAACTGAATTGAATCAGACTTGGCTTCAACTGTGAATGTTACAAAACAAGAACTGATCTTGAACACCATGTCTCAATAACGCTGCTGGTTTTTCTCGTTTCACTTTTACGTCACACTAAGGTTTTTCTCTGAGTGTAGCTCATTCATTCCTCTTTTTTTCGATTTATTTTGAACGTGTAAAATATTTTGGTGGGAGTACAGCTCCAAATTTTATCAGTGCCTGATCCTAAGCATTTACTTCTCTTTTAATATAAGCAGCATTATTGAGATTTATTGGACTACAGTGCACCAAATCCAAGTGGGATTTCAGATGGGTTTATCCAGGTGTTGCATATACAATACATTCTTCATGTGTGTTTTTGCTTAATGCATGAGTGGCATAAAGCCAGAGGACTATTTGTATAACCTGACATTTCTGTTATTTTGCTTTGTGGATCATGTAAAATGTTAATATATTAATTATATTTATGTAGCAATATTTATCATCATGTTTAAAGAAAAAAAATCTTGTCTATAATCTGCTGTGGTCAATGCTCAATCCACACCGTGTTGGACGGTACCATGTGAGTTTTAAGCGTGAGGGTGGTGAAGGTGAGACAACCAGCCCACATTCTTTCTTTGTTATATTTGTCTCTGATGCATGACATACACTCTTAGTACTCGAACAGTTCCAAAAACAGTGCGGTTTACCAAAAACAACAACAATAATATTATTATATATTATATAATATATAACAATATTAGGAATAATAAACCCAGGATGTCTGTTATTTCCTCAAAGAGCATTTAGTTTTGTTTGTTTTTTTAAATTAAAAACGAGCGGTGTGAATGTTCATGCCTGTGTGAATGAACAGTTCAATTCTGTGAGTACTGAGCACTGAGACCTCTCTCTCACCAGGTCTTTGATGGCATATTGTGCATATTTTAACGACCTTGCTTGCCCATGTGAGTTTATAAGTTAGAACATCTTGAACTTTAAAACACAGCATGAGGATTTCATTCATAAAGGCTTACACAACACCACACACATTTCAAAAACGTCCTCGGACTCGAGCTGGATTAAAAAAAAAAAAAAAAAATAGTTATTTGGATCACACATATACCATAACACTCTGTTAATGGCTGTTTGAAATGGAAAAAAGGGGGGGTTTAGGGTTTAATTCGGGTATTCTTGTGTTACTTTTTGTTCATTTTATGTGTAATATATGCCAAAACCCCATTCTAAGCATTATTAGAACTAATCTATTTTTACACAAAAATTCCTGTCTTTCCTTTTCCACTGAAATGTTTTCAGACACCTAATGACTTCTACAACCCTCTGGGGCGTTTATTAATTTTGTATGCAAATAATTACTTCTATTGAATTTTACCTCCTGTGTGACTATAAACTCTGCCACATGCCAGCCAGCCATTTATTTTTTCCTCCCCAGATGTCAAAGTAAACATGCATGAGTAATGTGTTGATGATTCTTGAGTGTGTGAGGAGAATCTCACCTTTTCTTCTTTTGCAAGAAACTCAGCAGGGTAAAGTGTTATGTCAGAGTGAATAATTCACTTTGCTTGCTCCAGTTTTGGACACATTGTTGAAACTTTTTTTCTGAAGCTTTCCATACAGCCAGAAATCCATGTTTCCTACCGCACACTGCTAGCCTGTCTGGTGTTAGCCTAACCGTTAGCCGGCTCGACAGGTGTTAGACCCGTGCTGCTTAGTAGCTTCTAACCAACCTGTCTGTTGTAAGCCTAGCCACTAGCAGGACTGTTCAGTTATTAGCCCTGAGCTGTGTCGTAGCCTTCAGCCGGCCTGTCCATTGTAAGACCCACGTTGCCGCTTGCTGATCTTTCTGCACATCTGTGTTCATGTGCTTGGAACTAGAATTGGATCGTGGCTGTCCTCATGACTTTCCATTATAAACCACTAGTTACCTGCGGTTATATATATATGGAGGGAGGGCAAGCATGACGCCTGTTCATGTATATATGCTGCTGGAAGCGCTCATTAATATTCACAAAAAAATCCCCTCCCTAGCTTTGTTTTTACTGTAACTACGTTATTATGCAAATCACCAAAAATCACGGGGATCTAAAGGTAATCTTGTATACAAATATTATATGAAAGAAGTCCCTGGAATCTTGTATGAGCTTAAAGGGGAATCAAACCCAAACCTAATAAAAGCCTGTCTTTAAATATCAAAACAAAATATTATTACAGTCTTCTTTATGAAGCAAGACAAATAAATAATAAATCCTCGCCCATGGGGTGTCGTTGTACTGCGGAAAGTGGAGCGTGAATGACACGGTTAACGAGGAAGGGTTGTGCATTGAATGTACTGGGATATTCCATATGTTCATGTATATGAGCAGATTCCTGTCTGATGTAAGTAAATGTAATGTATTATGTGTAGATGTGTGAGAAGTTCATTACTTTATAATCTGTATACCATCATCATTGCTGGCATCTTATCTTATTGGAACTGACAGGTCTCTGTCCATATTTTCACGATGCCAAGTGCTGTCAAATGCATTTTAACAGATTGCAACTTTCTAGACATAAGTAACAACCACTTGATGATAAATATACGAGAGATGCATCAAGAAACTGGCCAAAAAAACTGAATTGGCTAATTTTCAATGTTCTGAGCCAAAGACCAGAATCAGCATCATTTTCACATATTTCCGATTCGGAGCTGGTCCCCATTATGTCATGTACTGTATGTAATTACCTGGCAGGTCCTGGCAGGTAATTACATCACAGCCGTGCGCACTTGTAACGTCACAGGCATGTATCGTCACAGGTGCGCATGCATATAGCGTTGCAGGCAGGCACGCATATGATGGCAGTCATGCACATGCTCTGTGTAGTTTGGAAGCTTTTCAGCACGAGTTAAGTAATAACGCATTCAATTTGCAATACATGTAACCCACCATGAAAGCTTTCTGCGCAAGAAACCTTATTACAGAATTAAAACACCATCACCCAGCTGAACATGCCCAGTTTAAAGAAGCTAAAGAGATGTCATCGCATTCACAGCACTATAAAACAACTTTTGGAAAGATAAGCAGACAGTTCAGCTACTAAAACCAAACTTGAAGGTGGTTCAGATCTACCTATACTACTATATAATAATGATAATATATTAGTAATCATTATCATTACTTTTGTAATCATTAATATTATTTTTTGTTGCTTTTAACTCCATCAGTTTTTCTTTTCCATCCCTTTTTTGTGTTGTATCTTTTGTGCACCTGCTGAAACCACTATCCGCCCTCTTCTGCATACATAACCTTACAGATGCATCTGATTGGCTAGTCTCGATACAGTTGACAGAGAAAAGAGAATACACCCCTCCGACCAAGAGAGCACATCCTCTTTTGATCCCCAGCATCCCACCTTCAGTTAGCTGTATCAGGAATTTAAGTGCACGAGGTCTCTGCGTTGAGGCAAAAGCTTTTCTTTTACAGCTGTGCCGCGTCCTAAATTATACCAAATGAAATGCAGTGTTTTTTTTTTTAAGTTGTGACACGTTAATGATGTTACTAAAGCTGAGAAGCTGTGGCGAGCCGCTCTAAGTGCTTAATAAACTTGTACTGGAGCAGTCTGCTGACTCAGTTCATTTAGCAGTGGGACAGGTGAGGACCGCTGCATATGCGTGAGGCGACGGCGTTCACTCTGTACTCGCCTGCTGCAAAGATTGTATGTTTACTTCTACACCCACCATGTGATTAACTTCATTCACATCACTACAGGCACGCCACTCTCTTTTTATTTCCATTTTTTTTATTTTTCTTCCCTCTTTCTTTCTTTCATCGTGTCTTCCTGCACATAATTTTTTGTATCCCCCTCTAGTAAAAAAAACAAACAACCTGTCAATAACTGTTTTTACCTGTTAATTTTCTGTTTTTCTTATATCGCTTTTCATGCACTTAACCTTTTTTCTTTTTTCTTTGTGTATTTGTCATTTTGTTTTTTATTTAGCACTTTTGTAATGCTTCTTTGTTTATCGCCTGGTTTACATGAATCTTTTTTCCTCATATTTTTCCTTGCCGTTTCTTTTTTTCGTCACGGTGGCTTAGTGGTTAGCACGTCCGCCTCACAACAGGAAGGTCCTGGGTTCAAGTCCCGGGCTCAACGAGTGTTTCTTTGTGGAGTTTGCTTGTTCTTCCCATGCTTTGCGTGGGTTTCCTCTGGGAACTCCGGTTTCTTCCTACAGTCCAAAGACATACATATTAGGTTAATTGACTGTTCCAAATTGTCCCAGTCGTTGGTATGTGTGTGTTGGAACTGCGATGGTCTGTCAAGCTATGCAGGGTATATATTGCTTATTCTTCTGTCTCTCTTTTGTGGTTGTTTTCTTTCTCTTTCTACTTTTTTCTTGTTTCACTTTTTTCTACCTTTAGTTTTTTCTTACACAAGCTGCAGAATATCAATGAAAGATAGTAAGAGTGCAAATAATGTACACCGCCTTGTAGCAGTTTTGATTTCTGTTTTATTTGACTAGTTAAAATAATTTCCTACTTAAATTCTATTCAATCTTTTGGATAAAATATTTACCCCCTTACATTCAGCCTAAAGCCCAAGCGTTACAGTGTTGACTTCTTTAGGGCTTTGATTTGTCTCTTATAGCAAAAAAAATCCACTTGGTTTGATGTGCAGTGTAAAAGATAACTTGATAACATTAGCTGTCCAACATCTGGCTGCAAACCTGCTGTACATGATAAGAGATGGTGGTTGCAGTGTCCTGAATGGTTTAGATCCAAACTGTGTAGAGTCAGACATCAGTCACAAAATTTCACCTGTGACTTTCCATCGCAGAACCTGCAGCAGTTAGCGTGGAATGTTCTGGAATGCTGCTTCTCCAGTGCGTAACATCCTTCATTCGACTGAATCATGTTGAGATTTATTACAGTAACCAGACACTTTAATATACAGCTGGAGATCTGGAGATACTTTTGTTAGCTATATGATGAAGATACTTAGCTATATGATGGAAATGTCAGCACTGTGAAGGTTTATACTCCAATTTTTGTTTTCCTTTATGGAAAAGAATTCTGTAATTATTTAAGATCATGACCTGTTTTTCAACCTCTTATTAGTGGGGAATATGGACAGATGCAGTGACGGTGAAGGCTAGACTTTATTGAGTGGTTATGTGGTTTATGAATTACAGCTTTTATAAGAAGTGCCACGCGAGCGGAGCACCATCGATAAGGAAAAATTGTGTAAACATTGAGTTGCTTTTGGAAGCTCAAGAAAACGTGCATCCACCCGTCCCTCTGTCATCCCGCCGTATGTGTCCACGTTGGAACCCTGTGTTATTATTTGAAAATTTTATTTCTTGAAAAAGGAAAAAGTTAATTTTTCTGGGACATAGTAATATAGAGAACAAGAGGCTGATAATACTCGGGTCATGTGATGTGACTTCCTCGTTAATGATGTGAAATAAATAAACAGGTCATTATATTATAATAGAACAGTTCTCTAACTGTACGGTTTCTAAACACTCGAATGCCGACACTTAGATTACGTATTTGGTTACCTCATTTTTATTCCCTTCTATAAACAAGTTATTAAAATGAATTAATCTTTATATATGTACGGTACGTGAATAGGATTTAAGAGTTCCCACCAAAAAACTTGTCCAGTAAGGGAAAAATCATATGGGAGAGCCGTTTAAAGGCCCTGCCTAAATCTATGTGACCCACTCCAGCATAATATGGATTAAGTCAGAAATTTGACATACTGAGATATTCATATGTTTTTATAAGAGAATTGAATTTGCATTAAAATGAGGTATAATACATAATTATAGCATTTTATAGCAGAGTTACATTACTTTGTATTTCGCTAATCAGGAAATCTACTTTTTAGAAAATAGTAATTACAGTTACACAACCAGTTTCTGAATGTCTGCATTTAAAGCTCCCAAACATCCATACACTCAATGAATCCATCTTTCAACCAGTCGGCGCCATCGTACTAGCGTCTTCGTAGCAACAGATGAGTTCTATTTACACAGAGTCATGTCTGTTTTGAGGCTTCTCATTGTTTTACCATTGTATGATTCAGGCAGTCCTTCTGGGATTCTGTAAGTAGGGAGAGTATTCTGTATGGAATATGAATATTAGGGAAATACCCTGAGCAATCACAAAATCTTGTTTGAAAATCAGCAAAATAAGTGAATATCTTGTTTTACAAATAGATATCCACTTACAAAACCCTTTCATAAACAAGTATTTTATCATGGATAGATTTTGTTTATGGATATTTAAACTTGGTCATGTTGAAGGTTATGCTTTAAAGGATGTATTTTTGGTGATATCGCATTTTTGCCCTGATAAGCCTTTTTCAACTTACTTTGGCGCTCACTGGAGCGGGTCACATATGAGCATTTTAATGTTGAACATTTTCACTAGCATTTTTCCAGTGACATCCATGCTAGCAAGCCATCTTAAGTAATGTTATCATTCTTTTTAGTGGTTTGAATGCAAACTGTTTACACAAAAACAAACCGAAAAAAAGCCATTTGAACGGCTCCCCAGTGGGTGGTTTCTCTCGGAGTTCCTAGAATCGTTCGGTCTGAAAGCACCTAAAGTCTCGGTTACTCAGTTAGAACTTTTGAATGTTTGACATTTTAACAGGTTACTGTTATCTAACTGCTGTCAACAAAGCAGGATTTATTATTATTTTTACCTTCATCTGTGACAGTGGATGCCAGAAATTTTGTGATTCTCACCTTCTCACAGAAACAAGTAAACAACATTTCACTAAACATCAGAGTCAAAAAATTTGTTCTGTTTTGTTGATTTTGCTTTGAATGATTCAAATTAAAGTAATCAATGATAAAGGAGTGCGTTATGAGAGATGTGTGTTGTTTGATTGTTGTTATTTTTCCTGCCCGTGTTTGTGGAGCTCCGCCCTCAAAAATTAGAGGGTACTGTTTAATGTCTAGAAAATGATTGACAGCAGGCATACCCAAACATACATGAGTCTTCAAGCAGTTTTTCTCAGCAGTTTTCTGTAATACGCTGGTACTGAGAAGGATGTTCAGCCTTTATTTATTTATTTATTTATTTTCATGTTCTGCATATTTTCAGATGGAATTAAATTAGCCTAAAAATTTATGTAATGACAGAACTTGGTGACTGATGCATCCGTGCGTCGTGGTGGTGATAATGACAAGTGTATCTGTAGCTCTGGTCTCGTTTATCCCTGTCTGAGTCAGCCAGAGAAATCCGGTTACATAACACTGCTGTACCTGTAGCTCTGGGAGAGCGAATAGTGCTTTAAAGTATAACTTCATCGCTGTCATTTTCTTGTGCTCACAGTGACGTTAAGTGTAGCATCAGTTTGTAACTCATTGGAAGCTGTGTTGCGTGCTACATTCCAGGAAGTCATGTATGCACAATTGGCCACACTGCTGCTACAGCGAGTGTCAGAAAGACCTGTTGAGATGAGACACGGTACAAGGTTGCTCAAACACGGGTTCTCATTCTTTTTTTCATCATTTCTGTCCTGGCGAAAAGTGTCCAGTTCATTGTAGAGATTATTCTTTAACATGGCCGTAAAAAAAAACAAATGTTCAACATGTACAGTTCTGGCTTTCTGAATGAATTAAAAATATAAAGCGGCATCATGGACGAGATGACATTCTTAGGAATTGTTAATGAGAAATATTTATGCTTTATTATTTGGAGATAATAAGGTCGGTGAAGCATTTCAGACGCTTCATTGCTAAGTGCCGGATTGTTCTACTCTGAGATCAGACAAGCACTTTGCTTTCACGCTCCTCTGACTCATCGCAGCTCTTTACTATTGGGCTGATTTGCTGAATTTTTTTTTTTTTTATGCACTCAGGTCTCAGGAGAGGGTATGTTTGGCAGTTTGGATAATGACGTTTGTTCTTGAAGAGGGTTTACTGTAAATCCGAGGTGAACACATTAGCCGGAAGAGCGTGTGTCCGATTTCACACCCTGCCGTCAAAATGCAGGTGATGACTTAGTGATGGCTCAGAGGCAACCATGTATCCACTGTCGTCACTTACGGGGTCGGTCATGTTGGATAAGGTCACACACGGGATGACTGATGGGGGTGTGAACTCTAGACGTGTGTGTATGTTTGTATGAGGGAGAGAGAGATTTGGAGTCAGAAGACAAAGCACCAAAGCGTCAGCGCTGTATTTGATTTATGTCAGAAGTGGGAAGTCTGACGATGGTACTGCATCATTCTATGCTTTTGGACCAGAGAAACCTTTTTTTTTTTTTTTTAGTTCTTAGTACTTTAGCACTGCAGGAACTGAGAATCTTTTTAGTTTTTATAATGTAGTTTTAATGATTATTTATCTCTTACATCAGTGTAGGTCATGTCTTAGCACGGTGGGGATGTAGTGTATGGTGATTGGTCCAGTGCAGCGACGTCAATTAACATAAATGAATTCCCAAATTTCCTCTAGAACAGCAGCTCTTAGTGTTAGAAATGGGGGGAAAACATGGACAAATCACCCGTCTGTTTTTAACTATCTGCATTATTGTCACAAAACCTACGACACTCGACAAAACACAACTCTGATCCTCTGGTCATGGTGTCCTCTTTTGTTGTTGTTGTTGTTGTTGTTGTTGTTGTTGCTGCTGTATGTCACGGAGAAGTGATGTCACTATACCAGTTGTCATAAACGTGAGCTTTCTTATAGGTTGTGTGAATGCAAGCAGAAAAAAGCACTAACTATCGATAGGAGCACCGTCATCACTGGTCATATGTTATCCAAACCTGTGCAGTGCTACCCTCTTTTTGTTTTATCTGTGTGGTTGTTGATATCGCCTAGTCGAGGGAAGCACAGCTGTTTGTAGTCTATTGCACATATCAGGCATCGTCATATGATATGCCGGTCTGGTCATCTCGCCATGGCACAGCGAGCAAAGGTCAGATTATCAGCAGAAGTGAGCAGCACCTGGTAAGCGATTGGTTGTTGAGAAATGAGGTCAAACGTATTGTCCAACCATGAGCAACCTTATATGGGGATTCTCCTATAACAAAGATAGTATTCATAGGTTTTCAGTAAAATCTTTGTTCTATCCTGCATAAATTTTGTAAGTTTCTGACTTCAAGTTATTGTTAAATTTTGCTCCGATATTAAGAACTAATGTTAGAACCATATGCTAGGTGAGGGACTTCGTCGGGACGTTTTTTTCGTGCGTTTTATCGGATGTGTGCTGCAGAACACGCACACACACAGAGCTGATGGATTTCTTTATTTGTTTGTTAATGCAGATATGGAGATGTTTGTATTTCTTAAATACTCTTAAAATATGAATAGTATTAAAATGAGATTATATAGTGTATTAAAGCAGCCTATGCTTTAAAAATGTTGTATATGGAGCTGCTCACACTTGCACAAAATAAACGCACAATTTAATCAGGTAGGCAGACAAGCTTTCATCGAGCCAAACAACACCAATAGTTAATGAGAACACATGAGAGACTTTATTCTGTCATCTTAAATCAGTCACATGATTTTTGATGCGCCAGCACGTCCAGCGACTCTTTTTAAGGAATTAATTAATTAAAAACCGGCGGCCGATTAACATGCCTAGCACTCAGCTTCTTGAGTAATTTTTAGGAATTTATTAAAAGTTTATAGTGACTTTTGGGACATCCTGTAGATATTAATTCATCCACAACTTGTCTTGAAAATGTCCTGCTGTACAGCCAGTAAGTTTTTGTGACGTAAAACACCAGGGCGTACCGTTAAAGTAAAACAGTGATTGAGAGCTGTGTGTGATGAACCCAAAGTTGATTAATTTTATTGGAAACAACATGTCCGTAAATTTTTTATAATGAGACGGTGACAATTCCAAGTTTATTAACGAAAGATGCCATACATTTGATCAGTTTATGTTCAAGGTAGTTTTTTTAATGTCCTTGCTGACTGATGAGTTGCATGTGAGGGTTTTCACAGTGTTTGTAAAGGTGTTGTGCAATCAGGCAACTTAAGGTGGTGATGTCGTTACACCATTCTAATGATAAATTTTTAGAGAGAGCTCTGATTGTAGTCATACCCTTTTCACATCAGAGAGAAGCGTGAGTAGGACAGATGGTGGTGTTGTCACATTAAAAAAAAAAACAACAACATTAAAATTAAACACACACACACACTGCTCAGTATGATGCTTGAATGAGCACACATCCTTTTAGAATATGGCGTTGGTTTTTTTCCTACCTGAAGTGTGTAGGAGAGTTGTGACAGCCTGAACGATAATTACACATGTCTGGGTCAACGGCAGGGTTTGAACTAAGTGGAGAGGGAGGCGTGGAGGATGTGGGATGGAGATTACAGTCTCACTGAAGATCATAGTTAGTGGGACAGGATGTTGTAAATGAGACATTAAAGGAAATTTTAATTAATAACCCTTTTTCGTCTCTTCACAGAGATCCCAGCGAGGAGTGCAATGGAATCGGCGGCACTCTCTCTGCAGAGGCCGCGCCCGGCTCGAGGCTGAACGAGTGGTGTCCCGTGGCCCCTCCTCCACCTCCTCCTCAACCTCCACCCGCCCCGGTGCCTGCTCTCCATCCGACCAGTATGGGTGACGGTCTGGACGCCGCACCGATGTCCGGTAGCAGCAGCAGCAGTCAGGGGCAACCCCTGCCCCAGTCTCAGCCCTCTCCCTTCATCAACCCCCCTGCCCCGGAGGTCAACAATCCATCACGGCCAAAGCGCCAGACCAACCAGCTGCAATATCTGCTCAAGGTGGTGCTCAAGACGCTGTGGAAGCACCAGTTCTCATGGCCCTTCCAGGCTCCCGTAGATGCCGTCAAGCTGAACCTTCCTGTGAGTGTTGAACTAATCTGTGCTTAGATATTTTGTCCTTATTTCCTTTTTCCACACTGACATCCCAGGCCCGAATTTGATTATCCTTCATACCAAGGTTACAGAATAAACCTGTGGGTGGAGCTAAGGGTCCATTGAGACATTTTAATAGTCAAATGGAATTGTCCCAGCATAGGAATTGTCATGATTCTTCACTTGAGTTTAAAAAAAAGAGGCTTGTTTCTAAAACTGTGTCCTACATGATTAAATACCAGAGATGGACAAATCACAGAATTTTTATTGATATCCAGGCCTGTATTACTGTAACAGGGTGAAATAGTTTATGGGGAGCAGGTTAGCTAGTTTAAGTGATTAATACTAAGAATAGCACAAAAGTATATAATTATCCTCTTCTAATAGTTTTTAAGGTAGCACGTCATATTTACGTCTTGTCAAAACTCAGCTCGGGTGCAAGATCTCAAGGCAGAGAAAGCGTCTTAAGGACAAACGTAAAGGCGTCCTTGAAAGTATGCAACATCAGCATAGACAGCTGGGAGGGGCTTGCTTGTAACAGAACAGGCTGGTGAACAGCCGTACGCGAGGGTGTTGCACATTTTGAGGTAGAGAAACGCCGACGTACCAAAAAGAAGTAGCAACATCGCACGAAGCACTGGAGGCACTGCTCCTTCAGCTAAATCCAATCACAGGTGCGGTGTGCTCTTAAGAGAGTCTGTCGGATTTGTCAGTCACCTAAGGGTACACCGGAGGTGACATGATTTGTGGACAATCTTACTCGATTTGTTCGAGTTTAACATGAAAACCATGGGGAAACTTGTGAAAGTCAACGAAGAGAGTTGTGCTTTTCGGCCGGTTGTGGAGATTACTTGACAAGCAGGTGACCGAATAAAAGTGAAACCACCTGTACATGAAATCTGATTCGTCCAGCCTTGAACAGTAGAAGAGAATAGTTTGCTGCAGTTGCTGATGTGATGCTGAGTAAAAGATGAATCACACCTGTAAGCTCCTCTGTTGTTGGTGTTGGGGTGATGCTTCACTAGAAAACCTAATTTCATGAGGACTGAGAAATGCATGCAAGTTCTCCACCAAGTTAGGGAGGGTTTCTGGGTTTGGATACGCAACACTATGCCACGCTGACTTGCTTATAATGCGCCGTAAAAGGTTCACAGACAAATAATGCAGATTAGAGAAAAGCCTTGGGCAACCATGACACTCTTAACACTTCTGGTTGTACTTTCTTGGGCCACCTTTAGTTGGTGCTTTCTACCGCAAACCATGAACACCCCGACTGGTAAGAGTGTCATGGGTGCCGATGGCTCATCGTTTCGTGTGGGGTGAGAAGGCTGAAGTGAGCCATGAGTTTTAAGCATGAAATGTTAAAACTCTTAATGCATGCGGTGATAGAAAGGAGTCAGAACACAGTGTGCTGGCTGGTTACTGAGCAGTCAGGTGGTGCTGATGTAATGGCTGATCAGTGAGTGTTATATATTGAATGAGTTGTTTAATAAATATATATTAAATAATAAACCCCTAAATGCATAATGATGTAGGGGTATAAACAGTGATCGGTTGGTATGATGCGGCTAAGGTGAATGAATTCGAGTTGCGTCGACCAATCCAAGTAAAGAATTCAGAAGCACTGGTTGCGTAATATAATGTGGTATGTTGTCTAACTGCTTATCAGCAACTGCCAGATAAGTGTGTGAGTGCATGCTTGTGTGATTCCTGCTTCTGACTCAAACATGCCTCATGATTTTTGGTAACCAACATGACTCTCTCCCTCTTTCCCTTAGGATTATTATAAGATAATTAAAATCCCTATGGACATGGGAACAATCAAGAAACGGCTTGAGAACAGTTACTACTGGAATGCCCAAGAATGTATTCAAGACTTTAACACCATGTTTACCAACTGCTACATCTACAATAAGGTAACCAGTCTGGTTGCTCTGGCCCACAGTGTTGTCTGAGGTTCCCATGCATGTGTGTGTTATTAATGGTATGTATCGCCCTCTACAGGCAGGGGATGACATTGTCTTAATGGCTGAGGCCCTGGAGAAACTGTTCCTCCAGAAGATTACAGAAATGCCCCAGGAGGAGCATGAGATCACAGTCATGACTCCCAAGGGGCGTGGTCGGGGCCGGAGGGACCCAGGTACAGTGGCAGGTACAAAATTTACAGCTTAGATTTTTAATCATGACTGACTGAATGACAGACTGGTATTATTGGGTGTCAATGACCTTTCAAGTTCTTTCTCCTGCCAATAAGCTCTCTCTCTCTCCCCCATTATCTCTATTTCTTCCCCAGGGTTGAACTTGAAGCCCCCCGGACCCGGAATGGATTCTCCACCTACGACTCAGACTCGTGGTATTTCCAATCATGGAGCAGGGCCCCAGACGAGAGGACCCATCCCAGGTCCTCCAGCTCTCCCTCCGCAGGTGGCTCTGCAACAAGTCCTACCCCCTCGAGTCCCTCCTACCATCCCCAAGCTGGGTCCTCCCTTTTCGCTCGGCCCTTCAGACTGCAACCCTCCGAGCGCCATCATGACCTCAGTGCCTCCCCCACCCCAGACTGCCATTCAATCCATGCCCATTCAGCAGAGTCCTGCACCGAGCGTCATGCCTAAAGTGAGTACTTGAGGATGACTCGGAGCACTGGTAATATAACATTTTGACTGTCATGCATTGATTTTTACAAACCATTCATCACTTTAGCATCATACTGTATATCTATATATTAGATGTGTTTTTAAATGGGTAAATCTTTCAGATTATGAAGAAGGTGTGCTTCGGCCCGATGAATTATTGTCTAGGTTATTTATTGTCTCATTTTGCCACAAAACAGCAGAAAAAAAGCCAGAAGAGGAAAGCAGACACGACGACCCCCACCGCCAATGACCAGTTAAACGAGCCTTCTCCGGTTGAGTCCAAGTCAGGAAAGACTCTCCCTCGGCGAGAGAGCATGCGACCATCTAAACAGCCCAAGAAAGAAGCCCCAGATTCTCAACACCATCTCACCACCTTCAGCACGCCAGCCGGGCCCAACAGCCCCAAACAGCTGGAGCAGCTGCGCTACTGTGCCGGAATCGTGAAGGAGATGTTCTCCAAGAAGCACACCGCTTACGCATGGCCTTTCTACAAACCAGTGGATGTGGAATCTCTGGGACTGCATGACTACCATGAAATCATCAAACACCCCATGGACCTCACCACCATCAAGGTCAGATGGAAAGTCAAAATTTTTAAATTGATTTTAAGCTGATAAATTTGTAATTAGCATAATTCTTAATAAATGTGAGAAACATGTTCTGATCTTGTGATGTTAGTGAAGAGGAATAAGAAATTACTATTTATAGAATAGTGTAGAAAAACATTTTCACTTTCATTCCATATTTGTTGCTTTTCGTGGAACGTGGAAATGAATAGTTGAGAATGAACAGCAAAGTTAGCGTTTGCAATTAGCATAATGTGAGTTGTGACTGCTTAATTTTTTTAACTCTCTACTGATCTATCTACTAATGGTAAATAGGGTGATCTCCTAGTTGTAGATTAGCCAATCAGAACACACGATTGCTCATATCTAGTGGGTACGTGTAGAATAAATAGTGTATATATAGTAATATATGAATACAGTCTTGATTTGAGACTCTCACAGTGTTATCAGTGCTCTGTTTTTTCTAGTAATAAGCATACGAATTCCTTTTCCTGTTGTAAGCAGGCTGATTGAGACTGATGTCATCACATGGTGTTACTGTTTTTTCATAATTTTGACTGTAGCTTTGTTTTTATTTTGTAGGAGAGGTTAGAAAGTAGACAGTACAGAGATGCGCAGGACTTTGCTGCAGACGTGCGGTTAATGTTCTCTAACTGCTATAAGTACAACCCTCCAGACCACGAGGTGGTGGGGATGGCGCGCAAGCTGCAGGTATATAGATGCACGTTGAAATGCACAGAAACGTTGCTTTAACTTTATTTCAGCTGTCTAAGAACTCCGTCTTTAATTTGTCAGGATGTGTTTGAGATGCGTTTTGCTAAGATGCCAGATGAGCCTGAGGAGGCCTTTACTCCTACGCCTGCCCCCGTTCTGCACCCTCCAGCACCCGTGAAGCCCCAGCCGCCTATCGCTGCCGCCTCATCCTCTGACACCTCCAGTGACTCCACTTCCGAATCGGAATCCTCCACCGATGATTCAGAAGAAGAGAGGGCTCAGAGGCTGGCGGAGCTCAAAGAGCAGGTGAAGAAATCTCACAGGTTTTTGCCCAGTGCTGGTAATAGAGAACTTGGGGTCTGCTGTTATGGGAAACTAATCGATGTCAAGTGGTGCTGTCCAGAATGTGGTATAAAATTTGCTTAATTTCTTAACAGCATAGCCTAAAGTGAAAGTATTTTATTCCTCTTATAACCTAGCTTTCCAGCACTCACCATTTTTACCCCTCAGACCAATGGGGTGTGAGGCATACACGCGCGATGACAGTCTGCAGTTGCATTCAGCGCAGAAACACGAAAACACTGATCGATTTTCAGTGGATGTTGGGACTGGGTAACTATACAAGCCTACGGATTTTTTTCCCGTTGCGGTCCGATATCCAATATGGCTGCCTGCAGGGTGAGGGGGTTTGACCACTTTGCTGGGCTATTTTTTGTTGTTGTTGTTGCAGGATGCATTGTGGAGATTTTTTTTTTTTTTTTTTTTTTTTTTTTTTTGAGTTTTTTAAAGTTTTTTTATTTTAGGGCTGTTTTGTGTGGCCTGTCAGCTTATCCAAATTCCTGTGTAACTTGTTACCGTAGAAACAAAAATCTGATTTTCTCTTAGAACATTATTGAACACTTTCTGACTTTTCTTCACTGTGATTGTAAACACACACACACTTTTTTAATTTATTTGTAGGATGAAAATCCAGATGATCCAGGATTTTTGTTTATAGATTTATTATATATATTATATAAAAAATTTTTTAAACACTGAGCGTGGAATTGCTGAGCGTGGCAGAGGTTTGCCCTTTAAGTGCTTTTGATGAGTAGTTGGGATGCTTGACGCCCCGTGTTTGAAAGTATGAGCCAAGGTGTTGAGCTGTGGATCAGTGTTTGATTAATCAGAATATTCCTTCTATGTGTCTTAGCCTCATGTTTCATTTGTTTGTTTCAGTGCTTAGAGTTTTAGTGCATTATAAACGCAGAGGATTACACAAGTTCTTGACTGGTCGATCACTCTCATGATAAACACTTTAATGGAAAATTATTTAAAGTGTGTTTATATCACATTGTATTGGTGTTTCTGTGATGCAGCTTAAGGCGGTCCACGAGCAACTGGCAGCCCTGTCTCAGCCTCAGGCCAGCAAACCAAAGAAGAAGGAGAAGGACAAGAAGGAAAAGAAGAAGGAAAAGCACAAAAAGAAAGCCATCCCTGGATTGGACGAGATCCTCGAGCCTCCTTCCACTCTCCCAATGCCGAAGAGCAAGAACAAAAACAACAAGGATCCTCTACCTAAGAAGACCAAGAAGCCAAGGTGAGCTGGTGAAGTAATTCTTTTTAATGATGAGAACGTGAGATGAGTGTTCAGTTTGGTTTCTGGATGTATTTGAAACACTTGCATGGCACGGTGTATTAAGAACAGGAAATGATCATCAGTGAGTGTAGCATAAACACAAGATAATTATTTTTCTGTTCTGATCCTGCAGTAAGAAGGAAGGCATAAAGAACAACCGCTCCATTCCTCCCCCGGGCACCGTGCCTCCCGCACTGCAACCAGTGTCTGGCCTCGACCCCGTAGAAGAGTTGGCTCTGGGAGGGGCACCCGGATCCGCAGGCTTGGTGCCTGCTGAGAAGTGTAAGCCCATGTCCTATGAGGAGAAGAGGCAGCTGAGCCTCGACATTAATAAGCTGCCTGGAGATAAGCTGGGGCGTGTGGTCCACATCATTCAATCCCGTGAACCTTCGCTCAAGAATTCCAACCCGGACGAGATCGAGATCGACTTCGAGACGCTAAAACCGTCGACACTTCGGGAGCTTGAGAGATACGTTTCGTCCTGTCTCCGGAAGAAGAAGAAACCTCCAGGTTAGTCTCCTCCTAATCTGTTAAACAGTATGGCAGTGTGGTAATCATGCTATGCTGCCTTCTTACCCAAGGCTGTGGTTAAATAAAGGAGAAAGAAATAAATAAGGGACAAATGACTGTATGAACCAACAGCAGGTTAGATATTTCACATGTAAAGCTTGTCTTTTGAGTAGGCATGGGCACAAGTCCTTAGTTATTGAGTACTCACAAGGGACAGCAGAGACCTCAGGACAAGACAGTAAATGCAAGAATGAGCCTTTATTGAGTATTTAATTATCAACGATTCCCTGAATCCGAGCGAATATCGCGCAGTAGTTTGTCAAGGGGACAATTCATTAACATCTACCAAGCCTGAAGTAAATAATTGTTTTGGTATTTACTACACAGGAGAATAAGAGAATCAAAAACAATTTTATGATTTATTTTTACAGATTGTTTTAAAAATTGATTAAGGTGACATGTGCTTCGTTACAGCATCATTTGAAAGGCCATATTGCATAGCTTTCTTCATAGTTTTTTAGATGGCATTTTGTTGAATGTCTAGGATTTCCCAAACATTGCCTGTAATAAACCGTTGGTTTTTTGATGAGAGTCTTATCCCAACCTTTTCAGTATGTATTATGTCCATTAGTATTTAAAAATAGGTAAAGTCTGTTGGGCTTTTAAACCCGAGTCTACTTATCCTGAGCTTATCCCTGTTTCTGTAGCGTGAAGCGAGTTAGGAATTGAATTCCTGGATGGGACGTTAGTCCATCACAGGTTACCGTCCCAGTATTTTTTTTACTGGTAACCATTTATACTGCTGGGTGGGCAGAGTCACTGTGGTTAAGGCCTTGCCTAAGGGTCTTCGCATGGTGGGGGTCTAACTGGGATTTGAGCCCACAACCTCTCGATCATGAGCCCAGCACACTACACTATGCTGCTGGCCCCACTCCATTAGTATATACTACACAAGAATGGTCTAGAGGTTAATATTATAAATTCAAAATATGTTATCTTAATTGATGGAAAGCCATGAAATAATTTTTGGTGTTCTTTGACGAGCCAAATGATGCATCATTTACATTGAATAAATTGAATAAGTTGAAAATATTTAGAATGAATAATAAAACAGTTATATTGTATGGTATGGACACTTTTTCAGATCTTGTTGGATGTTATTCACCTCAGCACATGAAACCCCCATATCAAAATAGTATTAAAATTACAGCCGCTCACGATTTGTCACAGTTACTTGGATGTTGGCATCATTATCATCATGCATTAAAAGGAAAAATAAATAATAATCTTGTTTTTAACTTGCATTTATTTTGTTACTCTGTAGTATGTACACCATTTCTGAGCGTTTCCAAATAATATATATATATATCATATGTATGTATGCGTATGTTCATTCTACCTGATTACAGAAAAGGCCATGGAGACTATGAGCGCGAAGCCGAAAGGCTCATCTTCAGAGTCTGGCAGCAGTAGCGAGTCGAGCTCGTCTGAGAGCGAAGACTCCGAGTCAGGTAAGGACGCCGCGATTCCTTATTCTCACTCTCCGTCTCGCTTCTTGGTTTCGATTACAACCAGCTGTTTGTCTTCTCACTGTCCCAGGAATGGCCTCTAAATTGAAAAAGAGAGGGCACTCTGCTAAAGAGGGGAAGAAAGGCCACCACCCAGTGATAGCACCAGGTATGGTCCCACCCCAGATGCCCCTCCTGCCCCAGGCTCCCGTTTTACAGCCCACTGTTCAAATAAAACAACAGCAGCAGCAGCATCCATCTCCTGCAACATTCATGGCTCCTCCAGTCACGCTGGAGTCGACCCAGCTGCTCGAGAACACATTTGACTCTTTGCCTCCATTTGGACAGCCCCTCATGCATATGCCCCACCACACCAACAACTCGTCTTCTCCTGCCCCGCCTCACCTCAACACTCACACAGCAAGTGGCCCCGGGTCACCTGACACACACCCGTTCTTAAACCAGCACCCCATCCTCCAATCCCCAGGTATGTAACAGTATCTGGTCAGAGATCTAGTTATATTGTAATGTTGTCATGTGTCGTTCTAAGATACTTCATGTAGCTTTTTGTATGTTGAGAAAGCTACGGCATTGTGGATTAAATTCTGCATGGACTCAAGTTTAAAAAATGTGGGGTTTTAAGAAATAGAAAACCCAGCCCAATATGAGCAATGTGCTGTGCTTTTATTTTTTTTGTTATAACACATGCTGTATCTGTCTTGTTTTTGTGTTTCTCTGCAGCACTGCACAACGCTATGCCTCAGCAGCCTTCCCGTCCCAGCAACAGAGCAGCGCCGCTCCCCGCCAAACCTCAACAGCCGGCGACTCCCCAGCAGCCCCAGACACAACAGCCCCCACAACCCCAACACCACCTCCCTCCACACCTCCTACACCCCCCTCAGCCCATCCGCCAAAGGCCGCTGTCCCCTCCTACGCTCACCCCACAGGGATTGCTTTCTTCTCAGCCTCCTCAGTTGCTACTTGAGGATGACGAGGAACCCGTGCCCGCCATGCCCCTCAACCAGGTCCTTTACCTGCAGCACCTACAGGGGCGACAACAACAACAGCAAGTTCCGCTCATGCAGTCCCTCCAGGGCAGTCAGTCACAGCCACAGAGCCAGGCTTCACTACTGCAGACGGTGCAGGTGCAGTCCCAGCTGCCTGTGCAGACCCAACTGTCTGTCCAGTCTCAGCCCCAGGCTGTTCCAGCACACCAACCCTCACCACAGTTGCCCCAACATGCACCCAGACACATGCAGCAGTCACAGAGCCAGCAGCAGCAGCAACAACAGCAGCATCTGGCTTTCTCACAAGGCCCAGTGCAGACCACACAGACGCAGCCGGTGCAGCACAATGTTGCAATGCCTCCCAATAAAGCGCAGCAGCAGATTATTCAGCAGCAGCAACAGCAGCAGCATCCTTCACCACGCCAGCCCAAACCTGATCCCTACAGCACAGGTCAGAATTAACCACACTTTAAAAAATATAAAAATTTAACTTCCAATACCTGTCGCTTAGCAACAGCATATTCAAATAACCCTTACTTGCCTCATAAAATAACTTGTGTGCAGACATTATCTCTTGTTGAACTGAACAACAGGAATTACTTGCATTTCAGACTTCTGATTCTGTTTATGATCCCTTTGTTATTTATAATGTACACTCTGCGCTAAGAGATCAGCATTAAAAGCTTAAGCATTCGTGCTAATGTTGCCCTGAATTAACCTTGTCTGCCCTTGTCATTTCTTAGACCCCTAACTAGCCTAGCAGAGCGTAGGACTAGACTTAACACATTATTAACCTGTTGTACTTCATCCTGAATGTTTACATTTTGTCTTTCTGTTTTAAACAGGGCACCTGAGAGAGAACCCCTCTCCTCTTATGATGCATTCCCCACAGATTTCCCAGTATCCTCCTGTAGTCCATCAGTCACCTCCGCAAAACCTTCAGCCCAAAAAAGTGAGTGGTGTTCTGTGCACACGATCATCCTCGTCCTCTCCAGCCTCCATTATTCTGGTCTGCATTTCTGACCCATCACATGGTCTTTCACACAGGAGCCGCAACGAGGGCCGCCAGCTCTCGGGCCGCTGAAGGAGGAGAAGCAGTCACCCTCCCCTGTGATGAGGAGCGAGTCCTTCAGCCCGCCCATACGACAGGAACCACACAAACAGCCTGACAGCAAGGCACATATGCAAGGCCATGTCCAGCAGAGTGAGTCCCAGGGCAGGGAACGGATATTGATGACGTTCGACTGGGTTTAATTTTTAACTGTAAAGTCTTACGTTTTACACTCTATTTAAATGTGTAGTTAATAGAAACTGTGTAATTTGTGGTTTTGCAAAAGAATAAAACCTTATGTTGATAGAATTTATTTATAGTATTATTCATACATAAAATTTAACTCAGAGTACTTCACAGACAGGAAACACTAATTATAGGAGTAAAACGTAATTAGTTCTTGGGAAGGACTTTGTCCACAAATGTGGATTATCAGGACTTGAAGCCTATTTTACTTTAAAAGAAATCGTTCACCCTGACCTTGCAATAGCGCTGTACACATCATACCACTCCTTAATTGACCGCAGCACACACAGCAGAGCAAAGTATCTACGTGAGATGCCCATGCGTGCTGCACCACGTAACACCACCCGCCCACCGAGGTCAGCCTTCCATATATGGTACTCAGGTACACGTCTTTTGTTTTGGCCTTATAAGGAAACACTCCTTTAGTTATAAAGATGTATTGTTGATGTGGAGGTGCTAAGGCACCCAGGTCTTAGAAGAACATTCTAGGTGTCCTATAGTTCAATAAATCAATTGAATAAAAATAGTTTTTTTTGTGTGACCAATTGCCTGTTTTAATTTTTAACTCTGTGGCTGGGGATGAGGATGTTTGTGTACAGTGAACAGGTCTGAAAAATATTTAAAGCCTCCTTAAATATCCAGAAAATGTTCCGTTCTGGTATGAAAGTGGATCAGTTCCGAATTGTAAAGAAATTGGATTATTGTGCCTTTTTCTGTCACTTCAGCTTGGGGATGTGAGCATAGCCTTAGACCAGCCTTGCGTTAGCATGTGAAAGTTTATCATCTTTACAGGAAAAAGAAATAACACAAAAAAAGTTGACCATTTTTTAAATTGTTATTTTTATTATTCTTTCTTAGGGCCGGACATGAAGCCTCTGGACACTTCTCGCCCTGTGATCCGCTCATCAGACCAGAGCGGTCCACCTCCCACCATGCCAGACAAGGACAAGTTCAAACAGGAGCCCAAGACACCTGTAGCTCCTAAAAAGGTACAGGTGGGTGGAAGGGATATCTTCTTTAATATTTATCAATCCAGCTATCACTTGTATTTGATGCCTAACAGCAGAAATGATCGTCTTTGTGCACAGTTTCATGGGGGGTTTTTTGTTGCTGTTGTTTTAGGATGTGAAGCTGAAAAACATGGGCTCGTGGGCCAGCCTTGCACAGAGGTCCACGTCTACTCCGTCCTCTGCTGTGAGATCGAGCAGCGACAGCTTCGAGCAGTTCCGCCGCGCGGCGCGGGAGAAGGAGGAGAGGGAGAAAGCGCTGAAGGCTCAGGCGGAGCAGGCTGAGAAGGACCGGCTACGCAGAGAGCAAGAAAAACAGCGGTAGGATTAAATGTTCAGCTAATACGGGCCGGGAGACGCGTTAGTAATGGGGTGTGTATTGGTCAGATCTGTCGTCGTGTTGAGTTTAATAGCAAGTTTCCTCTATGTTGTGTTGAAGTTAGTTTTATTTACCTTTCTCTGCCTGCTCATGGTGCGATATTTGATTAGAAGAATGTTCTAGTACAATCCTTTTAAGGACAGTAGGAAAATGGTTTAACCACTAAATCCTGAGGGCATATCAGCTGACCAGACTGCCACTTTTTCCTGGATGGTTACCAAATAACATTGAGAGAATGTAGAAGAAAGTTCTGGCATATTACTACTTCAGATTAAGCAGCTCCTCCTCTCCGACCCCTTTGGTTTTACTGTTTTCTATTAGCTTACAAGTCTGAGGGTTGTGCTTTCACAGGTCTGAGTTCACCGCAATTCGGCGTCAAGCGAAAGTCCTTGTTACCCAATGCAAACACGAGTGTTTTTCATCCCACCTTTGTGCCACATTAGTGAATCAGATTTTCTACAGGGGGAACTGCAGCTTGGCTCGTGACTCTGGGCATTTTTTCCGCCTCACATGTACATGACGTTACACATTCTGACCACGACCCTTTTCTTTCCCACCTCAGAGCCTCAGGTGCTAATTATCATCAGCTGATGATGGATGAGAGGTGTGATTGGACAGTTGTGAGCAATTTCAGCTGAAAAAGAAGAGTGTAGATCATAAATGTTTTGACTAAAGCTAGAAATATTGGCACCTGTGCAACTCCTGTGTAATAAAAAAGCGGTGGAGATGGCAGTGAATGCCGCAACAGCTCAGTGAAAGACATTCTGTTTCTTTCAGGGGTCGTGATGATGAAGATACCATGGAGGTGACTCGAAGGCCCCATGAGGAGCAGCGAAGGCGCTCAGAGCACCAACAGCCCCAGGCTCCTCCGCCACAACAGCAGCATCAGGCCCCGTCCCAAACACCAAACCAACAGCCCCAGACGCCGTCCGCCACGCAGACATCGCAGGCTCCCCCTCAGTCTCCGGCCTCCAGTCAGAGTGCCCTCGACCAGCACAGAGAGATGGCACGCCGCCGTGAGCAAGAGAGGAGGAGGAGAGAAGCGGTGAGTGCTTTACCTCTTACCTCTCATGTACAGAAGAGTGTCAGCATGGACACCCAGCCCTCGTCTACACCTATATATTTTTATTTTTTACCTTCTGTCATACAGAAAAAAATTAGCTATTGATGTTTGGAGAGAAGAAGGGATTTCCTTACTTAGTTAGTTTAACTATTAATCCAGTTAACCAGTCATTTCCTCCCAAGACTTGTTACCCATCTTTAACAAGGGCGTTGATCACTTTTGCACTTATGCTTTCGAAGTATAAACATTTAAAGGAATAATATAATTGTTATTCCGCTCAAATCGGATCTGCACTGATAGCCTGGTGAGGAGCTCTGAGCAAGGACATGAGGAGAGTGAGTGGAATAAGCGTTTTATTCGATCAGCGCTCTCTGGATTGTGAAAAATTTATGCATTTTTATTGTGCTATTCAAATTCCTTTAAAAAGAAAAAACAAAACAAAAAATGATTCTTACCGTCAAAGACTCAACAGAGGGGCCAGTCAGCTGAGCACGCGGCACTTCCGGTTGCCATACACTGCTAAGCTTCCGATAACCCCTCCCCTGGTCCTTGGTGTCAGGTGACGCTGAATAATGGAGGCCTGTTTCTCATAGCAGGCTGATAAAGTCGTGTTTGTTCTGATTCCTCACCATCAAATATTTTGATTCCAAATTTTGTTGGAATGAGAATAATGAATGGAAGGGTCAGTCAGCTAGCATTATCGGGTAGCTTAGTACAAGCTCTGATCACTTCCGGATTTTTCCCGGCTCTGTTAATGGTATATGTGGTGACATCGTAGTAATATATCATCCAATCAGAATGGGTGATTGCTTGTATACAGTGAGTATGGATGGAATAAGAATAATTTTACAGTTTGTAAGAAGCTTTTCTTTAATAAAATAATACTTTTTTTTAAAAGATAAAATATTTCAGAGAATATTTCAGTTCTCATAAAATCCTAATTATTCTAAGCGCATAAAGTGTTGAAATATTTGTATTTTAATATGAATGAATCAGTTTTGAGCTGCGTATGTCGTGATTCTCTTCGAGCCATACTCAACAACTCCTGTGATTGTTTTTTTTTTCGTACAGATGGCAGCTACCATCGATATGAATTTCCAAAGTGATCTGATGGCTATCTTCGAGGAGAACTTGTTTTGAAATGCACGAGGAAAAGTGCGAGAGACTGCAGAAAAAACCCCCACAAAAAACAAAAACAAAATAAAACCGCTAACGGATTCCTCTGCACAGAGAGAAATGGACCGATGAAGCAGTAAGGGAATTAAAACAAAAAAACAAAAAAAACAAAACAAAAAAAAGACCCCAACTGAGAGCATGAGCAAAGCACCGCAGTGGCAGAGCCGGCACTGGGTGAGCTGAGGCCTTGACAGGACGCCCCCTGTAGCCTTCGCGAGGGGGAGGGAATAAAGAGGGGACCCTCGAGCTGGGACAATATTGCCTCTCTGGCATTATTCCTGGATTTAAAGGACGTATAAGTAGCAGGACGGAGAGGACGTTTCCACGGGGCAGTTCTTTCGCACGAATGGGAGCAATGCTTTGGACCTTGGTATCAGTGGAAGTATATCTAAGTGACAGCAGTTTAAATGTACTGATTTACCTGTAGTCGGCTGTTCATCAACTGCCAGATGTGTGAGGGGTATTGCTTTTTTCCCTCCTTTCATTTTTTCTTTATTTTTCTCTCTCTCTTTTTTTTTCTTTTTTTACACATACAAGCAAGCGATTTATTCTAACAACTCATGATCATAATGTGATGTCTCAGGTGAGGAGAAGGTACAAGCCAACATCACTGTACACAACATCCACTGACCAGGGGTATGAACAACCACAACAGGAAAATGATAATAATAATGATACACAGAAACACACAAGTGTTATCTTTCTTTCTTTATCTTTTCTTTATTTTTTTTACATTATTAGAATCTACTGAAAAAAAAATCTTAATTTTTTTAAGTCTTCTTACCAACACATAACCCTTTCTTCTGATGTCTATGCCAAACCACAGAGTCCTAGTCCCAGAGATGTTTTTTTTTTTCCTTCTCTTTTCCATATAACATCATTTTTCTTTTCTTTTTTTTAATATATAAATATATTTTCTTGTCCTCCACACCAGACGTGAAAAGTTTAGGTAGCCTTGTTAGTAGAATATACCTAATATATGCATTATTCCGACGATTGAAGATGAAAAGTAATAATAAAAAGGTTAAGTTATACGTTAAACCATCATCAGAGGAGTTGTTTACCTGTTATCCTTGAGTTTGAGGGTTTTTTGGAAAGCGTACAGTGCTACATTACTTTGTGTATTATACATTATAGAAAAAAAAGACCTGAAAGTGTCTGTAAGTGGTTCACGCTTTACTGCGTTACTAGAAATAATTCTAACCTCGAGTGCGTATGAGCAGCCGGCTGACTCTGAATCCTCTCAGACTCCTCTGAAGTCACCTCTCGAGCGCTCCGAAGTTTCTTGCATGTCATTCTAGCGCCGCCGCCGCCCCCCCAAACTATCTTGCTCTCACTATTTTTTGTTCTTTTCTTCTTTAGCAGATCGTTTTTATGATTAGCATCTGAAGAGGACTCTACGCTGTTCTAGACGTGACCGATGAGATTTTGAAAAACAGTACAAAGGAAAAAAAAATTGCACCAGTTCTGATTTTATATCATTGTTCTTGTTCAGTTATAGTGGATGTGAGTTCTAATTAAGATATTCGAGTCAGATTTAAGGGGGGGAGGGTTTTTTGTTTTTGTTTTTTTTATACTTTTTTTTTTTTTTTTTTGCTTTGATTTGTTTTTTGTTTTGCGGGGCACACTTTAAAGCAGCAGGTTCTCTCGAGTTTTCTCCTATGGTGTTTTCTCCAGTGCCTGTATCGTATTGCGATTCTGTTTGGCATATATTACACTCTCGGGGAGGGGGGGTGCGAAAAGGTTCGGGAGGGAGAACTCGCAATTTAGTGTCGGGGAAAGCCTGTGTAAAAAGCATAAAAAATAATAAAAAAGAAAAAAAGAAAGGTCAACATTTTATATTCTACCCATTTACAAATATTCAGGTTTAAATCTAGTTTTAGCTGGACTTGATTTTTCACCCAGAGATTCACCCAGAGGTTTCCTCCTCCTCTTCCTCCTTTTCTCCTTGAAGCTTGTTTTAAGAGGACGTGTCTTGAGCAGCCGCATACTCGTATTCTGTGTGTATGGATAGCCTGTGTGTGTGTGTGTGTGTGTGTGTGTGTGTGTGTGTGTGTGTGTGTGAGAGAGAGTCAGTTTGTTCTTCAGTATGTGGCACAGTGGAAAATTGTGCTCCTCCTCGGAGCGTTCATAGTAAACACTTCATAAGAACGAGTTGCTTCTATATATTTTTCTTTTTTTTTCTCTCCACCCCTTTTGACGAAGTCCACATAAATATATAAAGTTCTTTCTTTCTCTTTCTCTCTATCTTTTTTCCTCCTTTGATAATTTGCTTTGTAAAAGGTGAAAGAAGAAACACTTCATTCCTTCGAGCCTTTCAATGTATTCTGTTTGTTTTCCTCAGTAAAAGTCACATTTATGTGCCATAGATTTGGTTTCACCGGAGAATGTGCTGACCTGCATCTCAGCAGAGAGTTTGCTTTATTCAGGTATTTTAGGTTTTATTATTTTTTATTATTATTATTTTTTTTTTGTTTTCATTTCTTTTTCTTTCTTTTCTTTTTTTTTTTTTTTTTTTTTTGTTTGTTTGTTGTTGTGTTCAACATTTCCCTCGATTACTGTTTGGTATGTGAGTGAGCTATCGAGGTTAATGATTCTGTTATAATCATGATATAAACTCATCTCTTTTATAGAAAATTAAAAGGAAACAAAAAAAATTGTTCTTCGTCCTGTGGTCTTTACAGTTACGTTTTTGTTTGCGGTTGTATATATTCAAGTGCTGTTTTCAAATTTTCAACACGTTTCTCTTGTTTGGAAGCAGAAGATTGAGATGTTCCAGATGTTGGATGGCTGCATCATTTCATTAAAGGAGAAGTGAAATCCTGTGAGATTATGATGTCATATATATTCAGTATGAAGTGATGAAACTTAAGTAAAACAACTGTAGTTTAGGGATTTTATTCCACCCTTCCTCAAGGCATTCGTGTGTTCTTTTCTTATCTCGGATTCTTTTTCGGAATCATTTTGGAAAGCTCTCGGTTCACGTGGCCTTTTTACTGGAGAGCTTCGTTATTATTTCCATCCAAACTTTAAACATTCAAAACATTATAAAAATAGGCTCCATCCACCACTTGTATCTGAGTGTGAGTGGTGGCTCAGTGGATAAGGTTGGGGGTTCGAGCCTCTGTTGGGCTTTTGAGCAAAACCTATAACAAATTTTTATTTATGAAATAAAAATGTAACTTGCTCTGGATAAGGGTGTATGTCATAAATGGAAATGTCATATACATAGTTTTCTGTGGAACCCACAATACATGGATGGGGGTTCCGCTCTTTCAATTAAGAATATTCCAAATAAAACCCATTTATGTATCTACAACCATCAAATAAAATCCTTAAAAATCAAACCTTAATCCATCAGTGGTCCAATCAGGCAGGTCAGGCCCCAGGGTGTAACCTGTTTGTCCTGAACTCTTATAAGTTATAGCTTAGCTACAGGACATTACCCTGTGTCTTTGGATACTTCATCCTGATTGGTCAGTTACAGCATTGTGTGGTATATTTCTGTATAACTGACAGTTGCTGTGGAACACAGAGAAAAAGGTATGTGATTGAGAGAGACTAAGGGAGTGTGTTTGACAGATGAGTGGGAGTGAGAGCGAGTCAGTGAAGTGTGTGTACAAGTGAGAGAAACTGTGTAAGAGAGACTGTAAAAGTGACAGATGGTGTGAGAGACTGCACACCTGTATGTGTGAGAGTGTAAGACCTCATGAGAGACAGTGCGCACCTGTGTGCGTGAGAGAGTGTAAGACTTAGAGCGAGAATTTAAGACTGTGTGAAAGAGTATGAGAGTGTAAGACTGCGCACATGTGGTTGATAGACTGAGCACCAGTGTGTCTGTGTGTGTTAGAGAGAGCGAGAGGGTGTAAGACCATGTGCGAAAGTGCGTGTGAGTGATTACTTTATTGATCCCTGAGGGAAACGTCATCACCCAAAGCTAACAACATGCTTATCTGTAACTGCTATAAGAGAACCCAGAGAGTGAAAAACCTCAACTGCATGAACACTAGAGACTCCTTCCATAAATAAACCCCAAAACAGCCTCCCTACAGAGACCCTATCAATGATTATACACATTTTAAATATATTCCTGTCGAGGCCATGATCCCTGTATTACCCGAGCATTAATATAAACCCCTGAATTGCATCTGCAGTTTTATCTCAAATTAATCAGCACCTCCTGCCTACAAACTAGAGGTCGACGGGTCAAATCTGGCCCACCGTGGCATTTTATGTGGCCTGCAAGAGCTTCCAAAGAATGTGATCATCGAATATTCTTTGCATCATTACAAGTAAATGTAATTCATCATCCATCCATTAGGTGGCAGCAACTTATTTCAAGTAAATAGCTAGATTTCTTGACTCAAGAAAGATTGCAAGCTAGCTTGTGGCTTTAGAAAACTGAAGTGCACAGAACTGAAGATGTAAATAAGTCTTTGTTTGTGCCTATAAACTGTGTACAGTGTATTGTACTGCATTATTGTCTGGCATCCCCTGATTGCTGGAGACTTGCAATATTGTGGCAGCATGCCCCCACTCTGAGAAACACTTATTCACATGTCGCTTCTCAGTCATTCACTTCTGTGATTAAGCGTCGGGATGTTATCAAAGAAATGAATGAAATTAGCCTAGTAGATATTTTATTTATTTATTATTTATAATTTCTCTATGAAACAAACTAATCATCTTGCCACGCAGATTTCATGGCTACCATTTTGGAATAAAATGTTCAGTGATCATTGGCCCTCAGTGAAAATGAGCTTGACGCTCCTGGTCTAGACCTAACCGAGAATGTGTTTTGTCATCACCTGAGTGGTTTCAGTATCACCGTGTGAGTCTACATACATGTAATATAAAGTATGAATAAATAATTATAAAGACCATATGCAAATAAAACACCTGTTGAATCCAGTAGGATGGAAGAAGTTTGTTTCATCTGTTTGTTAAACTGAAGATTGAACGCCTGTGATTGCACCACTCTACTGAGTCACATGTCCACACGTCAGTGAGAAATAAAAACCAGAGAGTGTAAACTGGTGATGTGTTCATTTCTGGAACAGTGATGTGAAACCTGTTTCAGCTCGTCACCTGTTGGGGAAAAGTCCAACATTCTTCAGAAGGATGAAGATGATTCAGTGTGTAGTGGTTAGCACGTCTGCCTCACAGCAAGAAAAGTCCTGGGTTTGAGTCCCGGGCATGTCTGTGTGAAGTTTTCATATTCTCCCTAGGCTAACTGGCTGTTCCAAATTGCCCCTAGGTGTGACTGTGATGGTCTGGCACACGGTTCAGGGTGTACATACACTACCTTTGCCTCTCTGCGACCCTAGTAAGTAGTATTAAGTGGTTTGGCAAATGAGAGAGCGGCTGATTGAGAATTTATTCTCTATTTGTACATTCATACTATTTTTGTTTAATTTCTCTCCTAAAAACTCTTTCTGGTGTGCCGTCCATAAGGGCAGAATTCTGTGATCATCTGATTAGTCGTCTTTAATAATTATATCACCACAGTTCTGTTAATCTGGATCTGATGCATGAAAACCTGACCAATCATTAATACACAATCAACTCACAGGACTACCACAGGTTCCATCACTTAGATTTTCTAGAAAATTTCCTGCACAAATCTGGAAAGTTTGGAATTTGACAGACATTAACAAACCTGAAATAAAATATTCTGCAAGAGAAAATAAAATAAAGTTAAACAGAAAGCCTTCAACGTTTAATACCCCAAACATTATCATAAACTCATCATAACTGCATAATTAACTCTGTTTATATATTATTCCGCCATGTTGTTTCGTAGGCGGGATTTGTATTCCTTCAATCATATTTGGACAGACCCAATCTTTGCGATCGGATTGGTTGCTTTTTCACAGTCTTCCGATTGGAGAGATTCTACGAAACCATTAAGTTTAAGCCAATCCTAGTGTAGAAGGCGGGACTTCCCGGCAAAAGCAGGAAACAAATTGTCCTTTTTTGAAAACAGACCTATATGAGTCAGATTAAAAATAAATATATATAAAATCTAAACACGTATACACTACATTTTAAATAATAATTGCCTATGATACTTGTTTTAGCTTTTAAAGCTTTAAAAATCATTAAATACTGGATTTGTCGAGCTTTTAATTTGGCGGGGGAAATAAAACCCGGAAGTAAAGTAGTTGGGTGACTTGAGATTTTGACCGTGGTGAGAAAACATGGGAGTCAAAATAGAAATATTTCGGGTGAGAAATTCAGTTGATACATAAATACATTTTATTCATGTAGAATACTAAAAACATATATACCCAGACCTTGTTTTATATGCACTAAAGCCGACCATGCTAACTAGCACATGCACATAAAACTCGAGTTGTTGTTATTTAGGTTATTTACTTCCAAACCTCACAGTAGAGTACTAACCAGTTTGGATGGATATATATATATATATATATATATATATATATATATATATATATATATATATATA
>JAOUQZ010000028.1:2664740-2679910 GCA_028564935.1 Neosilurus hyrtlii
GGGCAGGTTAGTGGTTTGGGTTTGAAGAATGGACTACCAGTCATTTATTTAAAAAAAAAAAAAAAAAAAAAAAAAAAATTTATATATATATATATATATATGATTTTGTCTGTAATCTTGGTGCTTCTCTGCCTGTTTGGTTTTACAGTTACAAATTGTGGTACAACTACCTGAGAGAGAGGAGGAAGCAGATCAAAGGGAAATGCATCACAGATCCAGCGTATGAGGAGGTCAACAACTGCCACGAGAGAGCGCTGGTGTTCATGCACAAGGTACCCGTCCTGAATCATAACCCTGGTTTAAATGAACCTGATAAAACTCCTCACAGGACACTGATGTTTCCTGAAATACCTGGTGTTTATTGGTGTTTATTTATTTTTTTACTGAGATTGTTCCAGACTTGAGTATAACATGTTTCCACCGTTTTTGTGGACAGATGCCGAGGATATGGATGGATTACTGTCAGTTCATTGTGTCTCAGTGCAAAATCACAAGAGGCCGTCGCACATTTGACCGAGCACTCCGAGCTTTGCCCATCACCCAGCATCCACGAATCTGGCCCCTGTACCTCAAATTTGTCCGGAAATTACCCCTGCCTGAAACCGCCATCCGTGTTTATCGCAGATATCTCAAGGTGTGTGAGAGAATTTTGTAGCAAGTTTTATGTTTTCTCTGATGATCCACCATTCACTGGTTTATTCTGTGTGTGTGTGTGTGTGTTTCTGCCCAGCTTTCTCCAGAGAATGCAGAGGAGTACATTGATTACCTCCGCTCTGCAGGACGGTTGGATGAGGCAGCGGTCCGGTTAGCCGCCATCGTCAATGATGAAAGCTTTGTCTCAAAAGATGGAAAGTCGAACTACCAGGTTAGTGTTTTAATTTTTGTATAATCCATTTAAGCTGGATTTTACACACAGAGCACACAACAGACAGCAGGAGTGAATACATCACATTTATTAGTGACTTTTTTTTCTTATAACATTTGGATGTTTCTACATTTTTACTTTCTGTATTAACAAAAAAATAGTCCAATAATTTTCAGATGTTTGCATCAACACAATGAAATTAAAGCTCCAAGCAGCACTGAACAGGACCTCGCACTCTGGCTTGTTGAGGGAGTGAGATCTGTAGGGTTATTGTATTTTGTGTTTTTTAATATTAGGCTGAAGTCAATCTGGTACAGTGTTTAGTGTTCGTTCCTTCAATGACCCTTTTGAAAATTACTTAAAATACTGCTTTATTTAAAATTTTTAGGGGGTACCTGTGAGACATTTTGCCACTCCTGTGCCCTTGATCCATATCACATATCAAGTACACCACTTAGGATATACATAACAAGTTTCATGGGAGGTACAGATGTGTCATGGTTAGCACGTTTGCCTCACAGCAGGAAGGTCTTGGGTTCGAGTCCTGGGCACGGCCATTTCTGTGCCGAGTTAGCATGTTCTCCTTGTACTTGCATGGGTTTCCTCCGTGTACTCTGATTTCCTCTCACAATCCAATGTGAATGACAACTTTAGTGAGTATCAGAGCACATCTACCTCCTCAAAAATACTGAAGGTAATGGGGAGTGCTGTGCCACACCCGTGGCCATTTCTGATATCAAATCAGTGTTAAGCCAGTGCAAACAACAAAACAAAGTTCCAAATAGGTGCCAGGAAAAGGTCTCACAAATGTGATCCTAAAATGAACATTAACGCAGGAAATCCACAGCTGACTTCTGTTCGATAAAAAAAGAAAGAAAAGTATCAGCACCCTCCAAAAGGACGAAGTGTTACAGGCAGTGCTGGCTCAGTGGTTAAGGCTCTGGGTTACTGATCCGTAGGTTCACACCTCATACCACCAAGGTGTCACTGTTGGGCCACTGAGCAAGGCCCTTAGCAACTTTACATTTTCATGATGTTGAGTGGTATGGAGTATGGTGTAATTTTTGGAGATGCAAAACAAAAACTCTTATGTTCACACCACACTCTTTATTCCCCCATTATCAGCTTTGGCACGAGCTGTGTGACCTAATCTCCAAGAATCCGAACAAGGTGACCTCACTGAATGTCAGTGCTATCATCCGTGGTGGTCTCACCCGCTTCACAGACCAGCTGGGCAAGCTCTGGTGCTGCTTGGCTGATTACTACATCCGCAGCGGTCTCTTTGAAAAGGTACTTTACACTTTGCTTCACTCAACTACACATTCATTAAACGCCAAACTGCTCTGTCTTTGTGTTTACCTTGTCGCACGTTACCTACTTGTAGGCGCGTGACGTGTATGAAGAGGCGATTCAGACTGTCGTTACAGTTCGAGACTTCACTCAGGTGTTCGATAGCTACGCCCAGTTTGAAGAGAGTGCGATCGCTGCCAAAATGGAGACGACGTCCGAGATGGGACAAGACGAAGACGGTAAGAGTCTGGTTAGGAAATGTGTGTAGTTGTGAGGAATCACAGCTTGTTGTGACGAATGTAGTAACTTTGCTGTTTCAGATGACATCGATCTGGAGTTGCGCTTGGCTCGCTTCGAGCAGTTGGTCATGCGACGGCCACTCTTATTAAACAGCGTGCTGCTGAGGCAGAACCCACACAACGTCCACGAGTGGCACAAGAGGGTCAAACTTTACGAAGGCAATCCTCGACAGGTGAGCGGAGATGCACGTGGATTTCTCTTTTCCTCCGTGTTTATCTGCTGTCATAGTTAATTTATCAGAACTTTATTATCGTTATAATGAATACTGTGCTACATTCATCATCGTGAATGCTGTGTTTGTTGTGTGTAGATAATAAACACCTACACAGAGGCTGTGCAGACAGTGGACTCTGTGAAAGCCACAGGGAAGCCTCACTCACTCTGGGTCTCATTCGCCCGGTTCTACGAGGATAACGAACAGCTGGATGATGTATGAAATGAATATGGTCTCTCTGCTAAATTTCAGCACTGCTTTGATGAAAGCCTAAATATAATCTTTACTGAACGATTCAATCTTCTTTAAGGCCAGGACGATCTTCGAGAAGGCCACCAAGGTTAACTATAAGCAAGTGGATGACCTGGCGGCAGTGTGGTGTGAGTACGGAGAGATGGAGTTACGGCACGAGAACTACGAGCAAGCATTGCGTATACTTAGGGTGAGATTTTTTTAAGTGAATTACTCAAAACTGTTAATAATCTGTTTGTGTTAATATTAATCTCATTTATTGTACACACACACAATATAACTATGGCAACAAAATGTTTTTTCAGACTTTAATACAGCTATTCCTTTGACTGTTACAGCCCACTGACAGTGAAACCTACTTCACAAATGATGAACACCTGTTTATAAATAACACGCAACAATTACAGGTTTTTAAATCTGTTTAATATGGAGCATTTAAAAAAAAACAGATTTAAAAATACTGTAATTGTTGTATGCTGTCTTTTTTTTTGTTTGCTTTGTTGTACTTCATGGCTCGACGCGGTTTGTCCATTACGAGCACTATTTTCTAACTTAAGGGTGTCCAAAAGTGCACTTGGCACCAGGACACCCTTGGCCACAGTTCAATGATCAACTTTGTAGTCATGTCATTGGACTTGCGGTCACTTGTTCTGGACGCTTGGGGGAAGAGAGGAGCTGAGCTGTCAAATGATCACCACCTTCCTCCAGACCTGGGAGACCCAAGCTTGTAGTTAGGGTCTCCTGGGACCGTTTGGCGGAGTCTCCTGTCAGAAGGGCCTTCAACTCCCACCTCCAGCAGAGCTACAACCACATCCCAAAGGAGGCAGGAATAGCTGTAGCCGGAAGGTTGGCTGCCTCCTGAGGGGGGGTGTTTGGTGAGACCCTGTAAAGCAACTATTAGTTGGCCTCAGAAAGGTTCTGGATGCCTCAGAAGGAGGAAGCAATACACCACAAACATTGTTTGAAGTGGAAGTGGGAAGCTACTCACCTCGAATTGGGGATGTTGTCGGGAGGTGGAAGGAATATCGTTCTGAAAAATTTGTGTAATATGGGCGGGGTTACACCACTGGTTATTGACAAGAACAGCAAGCCCCCCTCCTTTCCGCTTACCGCTCGCCACAGTGCTGCCACAGTGATAAAAAGTACAAAAACTCTCAAGCCACATATTGAGAGGGCAGTTACTTATAAGTAATAAAACAAGTACAAGAAAAAATTAAGTAAGAAAAAGAGCTCGGGAATGGCAGGAGCAACTGAAACAGGCTGCATATCGTTATATCAGTGGGCTCAGCCATCTGGGAGGAGCTTGGAGTAGAACCGCTGCTCCTCTGTGTTGACAGCAGCCAGTTGAAGTTGCTCGGGCATCTTATAAGAATGCCTCTTGAAAGCCTCCCTGGTGTGGTGTTACGGGCATGTCCAACTGGGAAGAGACCCCGGGGTCGACCCAGAACACGCTGGGGGGGACTATGTCTCTCGGCTGGTCTGTCAATGCCTTGGTTTCCCCCCAGAAAAGCTGAAGGAAGTGGCTGGGGAGAAGGGACATCTGGAACTCACTGTTTAGGCTGCTGCCCCTGTGGCCTGACCCCGTACCAAGTGAAAGAAGCTGATGATGATGGTGATGGAGCCTTCATGGTACAAGTCCCTGTAGAAGTTATTAACTAGAACAAACATTTCAAGCACCCGGCCTTAGTGTCTCGAGCGTCACCCAGCCTTAGCGTCTCGGGCACCACCTGGTCTTTGCACGTCTTGACTGCACACCTTTGCATTTCTGCTAGCTTAGATATGTGAACTGAGAAAAGATGGATATTTATTGGAATAAAAGTCACCTGACCCAGATAACACTAAATAGGCATGCAATAATATTTTTTGCTAGTGGATGAAGTATTAAATAAAAAGGTGTTCAAAACCATTTGATCTGTGTTGTACCTGTTGACCATGTTGACTGTCAGCATATTATATTGGCTAACTGTTATCGTAATCTCTTCATAGAAAGCCACAGCGATCCCTTCGAGGAAAGCAGAGTATTTTGATTCATCAGAACCTGTACAGAATCGTGTGTATAAATCCCTGAAGGTCTGGTCCATGCTGGCAGATTTAGAAGAGAGCCTCGGCACTTTCCAGGTTTTGGTTAATTACCACAAAATAAATTCTGCTATTAATAATAATATTTATAGCCATATTTTAATGTTGTATTCATGATTTTTTAAATCTTTTCTTACAGTCTACAAAATCTGTTTATGACCGCATTATTGACCTTCGCATCGCCACGCCACAAATCATCATAAACTATGCCATGTTCCTTGAGGAACACAATTACTTTGAGGAAAGCTTTAAGGTAAGCGAGTGCTGATGCTGTTTGATTGAATCAGTTTAAATGCTTTGTTTGCGTTTTCAAGTATCCTGATGTGACACTTTTTGCTGTATCGCTCATCCTTAAATCTCTTGTTACGTTTCAGGCGTATGAACGTGGCATTGCGCTGTTCAGGTGGCCGAATGTGTACGACATCTGGAACACATACCTCACCAAGTTCATCGATCGCTATGGAGGCAAGAAGCTGGAGAGAGCACGAGACCTGTTTGAGCAGGCTTTGGACGGCTGTCCACCCAAGTTTGCAAAAAGTAAAACTTGATTGAGTAGTTTAAGATTATTTTATTGAATAAATCTACAAATCTGTATAAATATTTTTGTATATAGACCTGAAGTATGATGTTCTGTGAGTGTTGTGTGTGTCTATATGATGTGTCCTGTTTCCCAGCTATCTACTTGCTGTATGCTAAGCTGGAGGAGGAGTATGGACTGGCCCGCCATGCTATGGCTGTGTACGAGAGATCAACGCAGGCTGTAGAGCCCGAAGAACGCCATCTTATGTTCAACATCTACATCAAGAGAGCAGCAGAGATTTACGGAGTCACTCACACCAGAGCCATCTATCAGAAAGCCATTGAGGTACTGCACTCATGCACAGCAACATCTGGATTCACTGAGTATCTCTGTAATGAGTGAGATCAGGCCCCTATCCGGGTTTATAAACTGCTTATTAACTGAGTGTGAGGTCTGTACAGAGAAATCTTTACCTGGGGTTTTAAGTACAGACGAATCAAAGGCAGGGGCTGATTTCTTTGTACAGAGCAAAAAGGTTAATAAGCAGGTTTTCAGTATATTCAGTGTTTTTGGTGTTTTCTTTGCCTCATGCTTGTTTTGCTTAGTTTTTACTTGGTTAACCAGCTACATGCTACTAGCTTTACTTTGTGTTTCGTTTCCTGTAGCTCTTGGGTTGCTAGTCCACAATAAACTCCTCATCTAGCTTATGCGTCCTGTCTCCAGATGCGTTCGTGACATGTATTCTTGTTGCTGTATAATTCTTATGATATTGATCGATTCTGTACATCATATCTCTTATTAAACAGCTACTTGCCAAATAATTTGATGCAAAACTTTGAATTAATAGTTGATTTATAATCTATAGCACACTCAGTAACAAAGGTCTGTTATACTGAACAGTGGTGTTTTATAAACAAATAAACTGCCCAATGCTGTGATTGTTGCCCAATGCTGTGGTTGATCTTCATCTCACTCTCACTCATGGGGTTTTGATGTTTCTGCTTACTGTTTTTGGCATGGGGATCACCTAAACCATAAAGTCAATGGATGGTGCGGTCCTACTGCATTGTAAATCAATGCATTTATTGACTATTAATTACAAAAAAAGTTCAGCCTCTCTGTATTTACTTTCTGATGTCTCTTTTGAATCATGTAACGGTGAAGCAGTTTGAAATTCTGTTGATGTTTTCTCTTTCCACGACTCTGTTAAAGTTCAACTGGATGCATTGAGCTCGTGAATGATTTTTCCATCCCATACTTCAGGCAGCAGTTCTGCTGTACGCATTGGATTTACAGATTAATAGATTGAACTGTTTCCATTTAAATCTTCTGAAATGGTATATCCAGTGCATCATTGGAAAGGCTGAGATTTACACCTCTAATTGTAGCTGCTGTAGTTCTTGATCTAGGCAGAGTGAGCTAAAGTACATATCACACTAATGTTTTTGTTGGTGTTTGAATTTCAGGTTCTCAATGATGAGCATGCCCGGGACATGTGTCTACGCTTCGCTGACATGGAGAGCAAACTGGGTGAGATCGATCGTGCGAGAGCTATTTATTCCTACAGCTCCCAGATGTGTGATCCCAGGGTGAGTCATCGATACTTTTCCTCCATCTCCATGTTTAAATAAACCTGATTGTGTTCTGAACCCAAACTAACAGGTTGCATTTAATTTCTTCATTTGTCCAACGAGCTCCTTGCTGGCTTTTGTGTCTCACTCCAAATCATATTTTTCTCCTCTTTGCATCTTTTCTAGTTGACTGCAAACTTTTGGCAAACATGGAAGGAGTTTGAGCTCCGGCATGGGAACGAGGATACGGTCCGCGAGATGCTCCGGATAAAAAGAAGTGTCCAAGCCACTTACAACACTCAAGTCAACTTCATGTCCTCACAAATGCTCAAAGCAACCACCAGTGCTACAGGTAAGTGGGCAATAGATTATTATTATTAATAACGTTGGGCAGTGTGACTGTATACACTTGTATACAGTATACACTTGGAGTCTTGATGGTACAAATTTTTCCACTTTACTGTGTAGGTAAAAAAAAAAAAAATATATATATATATATATAAAATTACTGAATCACCATGGTTACACTGCCACGAGACACAGGGGGGCTAGCACCTTAATCGAGGGCTTGGCTGCAGGACAGCTTTGCTACCCATAGTGCATACATGCAACTTGAAGCCATCAAGAGGCATGGCGTAGTGTGAAACATCAAGTCTTAAGGTTTCTTAGGCACTGGGACGATGGTGGCAGCCTTGAAACAAGTATTCAAGTTTCAATTTGGCCCTCAGTGCGTCCTCGCCGCCACACTTGAAGGCTAAGTTCCATGCTATTAGCTTATTATGTACTTCCTCAGTCATCCATGTTTTCTCGTTGGCCCGGGTGTTGATGATCTTTGTGACGCTGACGTCCTCCATGTATTTATTGATGTGGGCTGACACAGACATAGCGTACTCATCAATGTTAATGTGGTCAGTGTAAGTGGCGGCCGCTTTGGACATGTCCCAGACAGTTTACTCCAAACAGTCCTGTAGAGGCTTCCTCAGACCTATATGTTGGTTTTCCTCTGATTAGCAGGGGCTTCTATGCAGGAATTAGCTTAGGTGATCTGAGGTCTGAGGAGCCAAAATGAGGGTAGGGGAGCTGCTCTGACTGCATCCTCTGTGTTGGTGTAGACCATGGCTAATGTTCTCACTCCCCTGGTTGAACAATTCACATGCTGTTGAAAATGTGGGAGAACTGTCTTTATGTTGGCCTGGTTAAAGTCTCCAGCAACAATGAGGAAGCCTGCAGACTGCAACTCACTGATAGTGTGGTAGAGAGCATTCATTGCCTCCTTTGTGTTAGCCCTGGGGGGCATGTACACAGCAGTGATGGAAATGAAAATAAACTCCCTGGTCAGATATAATGGTCTACAGTTTATATTCAGAAGCTCAGTGTCCTGAGTAGTCGTGTCTATGAAGTCGAAAACACTGGATGATTGTAATTCCAGCAGGTGCTGCCGGTCGTATAATAAATTGTATACTGTCTTTGACATCCTATTTGGTGTATTTTTAAGATAATTACAGAAACCACTGTGAGCCATTTCAGCCAAACAGGTCCAAATCATGGTGTCTGTTGGCACGTTTACATACAGAGTCATAATTTATTTTAAATGAAAGAATATTTTAACAGGATAAAAGCACAGTATGGTCATTTTAAGCAATCAGTTCAATTAATGGGGAAGAAAATTACCTTGATATAAAGATACTTATACTGTAACAAAAGATTCTGACCATACCACCCAGCCCTAATTATAATCATTGTATCCACCATGAAGCGTAGGGGATACTCTATTTCACAGGCTGTCCACATCATCTGCTGACACTTCTTTTTAACAATCTAGCAGTTCCAGTTCATTATGGATTTATTTTATATTTATGTTGACTGGTCCCTGCAGCACACCCTACCAGCCTACTGGAACTGGGTCACCTTGACTTATTTTTCAAGGTCACAGAGGTCAATTAATCAAAAATGCCCATTAACACCCTAGAGGGTGCAGTTTTTGTTGGATCGGTTTCCAATACATACCAGTTATACTTGGTGTCAAGGTCTGCAAGCCTTTTGAAACTTGGTCACCTTGACCTAATTTCAAGGTCACAAAGGCCACATGAAATATTAACATGGTCAGGTAAAAAGTCAGATATGTAAAATTACATATTGTTAACCCTTTTGAGTTATACTTCCTGTCAAGGTCTTCAAAACTATTGAAGCTGCTAACAACGCGCAACATTAGGACATAAGTGGCCTCCAAGTACTTAGTGGGAAATGAACGATGAGGTCACTCCATGAATACTCATGAGCCACCCTGTACTGGTGCCATTCTAATGCTTAACGCATGCGCACAGTCACACACCTAATGAGAACGGGAGGAGGATAAGAGTAGGAGCATTTGGATGTAGGGTTTGGCTGTTATTGTGTTGCTAAAAAAATAATATCTAAAACTGAAAATATATCTCCCCCATTGACAGACTAATAGTTAAAATTCAACTGACATTTGAGCATATAGGGTTGGGTGGGTTAAAGCAAATAACATCAGCATCAAATTAAAATGGTCATCAGGATCAGTTCTTCTGGTACAGTAATGATATCTGGTCACAATGCAGGAATAAATTTGATTACATTCAGTAAAAATCAAGATTTTACATTTAATTCTTTGTACAAATCTGTGATTTAATTCATATTAAACTTTTCATTATAAAATATCACATTTATTTTAAAACAAATCAACAAAATACAAATAAATTTGGAATGAACTTAAAAGTCCACTGCACATTCTTGTGATTCCAATCACAATATTATTTTCATATAGTACTATACTAGAATTGAGGGAAATGCACTTCTCCTTTCTAGAGGAGAGTTTTCATTTGGACACCCCAATGTCTAAACTATGGTTACGCTCTTGACCGTGTGAGGGATACACCTAGTGTTCTGTGACAAGAACTTGTTTCTAATTAGAATTAATACGTTAATCTTGGAATAGTTTCGGTAAGTTTATGGATTTTCTAAGAAACCTTGTGAATAGTTATTTACTGTAAACATTTTGTATCTCTGTCTGTGACTGTCTGACTGCCTCTATTTTCCCCTCTGTGTTCTCTCTCCCTCTGTTCCACCCATCAGTGTCAGACCTTGCCCCAGGTCAGAGTGATGTTGATGACATGAAGATGCTGGAGCAGAAAGCACAGCAGCTGGCAGCAGAAGCTGAGCAGGACAAACCCAAACCTAAAGACAAGATCCTGTTTGTCAGGTCTGACACTGCTCCTCGCTTTTTATTTAATTTCCTCACAGCACCATATGTGAACTCCACCTGGTGTGCATTACATGAAACTTTGTCTCATTCTGAACATTGTGTGTGTGGTGTAGGAGTGACACCTCTCGCAGTGAACTGGCTGAACTAGCCAAACAGGCTAATCCAGATGAGATTGACATTGACGGTGATGATGATGAGGATGGGGATGAAGAACCGGATGGTGAGTTCTGCACTATTTCACACTCAGTATCAGTGTCTCAATGTTTGGTCTGTAGTACTGATGATCCCTTTTTCATTCTTGTTATTTGAGCAGAGGTGCAGCTCGAGCAGAAGATCGTCCCTGCAACCGTATTTGGAGGACTGAAGGACGACTGAACAGATTGTCACAGATATTGATAGGATGGATGACCTCAGCATCCTGCAATAGCCAGAAATAGAAGATATTTGCAAAATGCAAACAAGCTGATTTGAATTGGGCAAGCTTCCGTTCACTTCCTACTGCTGCATTAATGGATTGTCCGGTGTCCGTATTTGCACAGGTTCAACATGATGAGTGAAGTTACACATATGAACACAAGAGGTCGCTGTTTTCTTAAGGAAATATTCCAGTGATTTATAACTTGATCTCGATCACGTTAGTGTATGTGTGATTCCCAAAAAAAGAATTGTATTGACATTTATGCTTTTGTGTACTGGTAAAAGACCACCCACTGATCAAAAGTGACAGCAAGTGATTTATTACATTTCTTTGAATCACTGGTATACTGTATCTTTGTTGCATTTTTAGGTCCAAGCAGGAAAAATCAACATGGAGGACAGTTCCTGTAGTAACATTCACAGGAGTCTGTTTACTATTTTGTGCCACATAAGCAGATTAAAGAAACATGTTTAATAAAATAGTGATTTTTTTTTTTTCCTTTTGGTACTTTTTTATGGAAAAAATCTTGAGTGTCAACAGCACTTATAAAAAGTCCCAGTTAAAGCAATAACTCAGTGTTTCACTACACACACACACACACCATGATTTGTGGTTTCTCAGGAAGATGCAAACATCCAGTGATGTTACATGGCTAAAAATGAGATATATTATGGAGTCTCTCATCAATATGATGAATGAGCAGTAGTCATCTTCCTGTATCAGCGTTTGTCCAGTAGTACAGCGGCTCTCTTTTCTTCAAGGGCCTGCACCCTTAAGTTGCAGCAGTGGTACCATGGCTCTCTGTGTACAGCAGCTCTTTCCATGGTCTGAGGATCAATGTTGCACAGTTTGTTTTCTCTTCTGGGAGGCTTTAAATTGTCGACGTGGATGAACTCTAAATTTTCTTTAGCAATGCTATTGACAATTTTACATTTACATTTGTGGCATTTGGCAGACACTTATTAAGAGCAACTTACAGTTTTATCTCATTTGTTCAAGTGAGCAGTTGTGGGTTAAGGGCTTTGCTCAATGACCAACAGTGACAGCTTGGTAGTACTCGGCGTGAGCCACAAACCTTGTGAACTGTAACCCTTAACCACTGAGCCACCCCTGCCCAAAAAAACCTATCCTGTCCATATTTACATTTGGCAGACACGCTTATCCAGAGCGACTTACATTTTTAGACAACCGAGAATTGAGGGCTTTGTTCAAGTGACTTGATGATGCTGGGGCTTCATATTACTAGCCCTTAGTAACCCTTGGCATTCTTAGGCATGATGCTGCCCATAATAGTAATAGAATTATTTCAACAACATTTAGAGAGATACTGTCTATTTTAATGGCTGATTCATGATACGCCTGACCTGCAGCAGGTTCAAACAATAAACAAAAGATTACTTGTACTTAAGATAAACTTTTAGTAGAATGTGGTGATGTGAGTTAAAGAACATGGTGTTAGAGAACAACACTGAGAATAGTTTTTTGCTACTCCTCCATCATAAGGAATTTCCTCTATGAATGCTATTTTAAAGATTTCATAAATACTTTTTGATTTATGAAACCGTGCTATGTGCCGCACCAACCTGCCCAGATTTCATGCCCCCCCCTTCGCAGTACAGAGTTTACTGTTGATACTGCTGTTCACAAACACTTAACTATTCATTCTAAAATGAAACCAAATGTTATAAAAGTCACACTGAGGAAAGTTATTTAACATGCTGATACACAGCATATGACATCTTGCACCATGCTGATGCACCACACTCGATAAGGCTTGATAAGATGTTCATCACAGTGAACACCATGCAGGTAGATAAAGCAAGAAAAGATGACACAGTTGTATTCCCTCAATATGAACTTTCTCCACTGTTTAATCTGTAATTTTTGTTACAATTCCATTCATTCATTTTCATGTTTTTATTTTGGTGAATAAATCTGTTCTTCAGAGATCCCTTGTGAAAGCAAAAATTGTGGCTAAAGAAAAATATCTTTCTGTAATGAGATTAAAATAGTTAGGTGCCCTAATCCTCTTAGTGGAGTTATAGCACTGCTTTGATTTTTCTGTCAAAAACGGAGTCATGTGAGATAGGAGTTAGTTCAGCTGTACATAAGGGTGAATATTACCTTGAAAAATAGTAGTAAAAGACTAGACTCGGACCCAGGACCTTCTTGCTGTGAGGCAGATGTGCCAACCACTATGCCACAGTGCCACTTCTACTTGAAAATATTAAATATGGCATAAAAATACCCTGACTTTGTCTGATACCAGTATTCATCAAATTAAATAGCCAGATGCTACATTATAATCTTAATTAAATAATTTATTCTAATCATTTCAGGGGTGAAAACACATGCCAATAATTTTGCCATTATTTTTTCTGGGGAATGAGTTGTGTGTAATATGTGCTTTAGATGTAATATTTGGCCTTTTTATTTATTTGACTGTGACATCGAGTCGGACATGAGCTCATAGTTGATCGAGGCTGCTAGTCATATCCGGTGATATAAATTGAAATAATATTACTCTATTAAAATTTTTAAAAAAAATGTGAAAGTCATCCGGATGCTGGCATTAGGCCAAATCTTGTGAGCATTTGAGGTGGCACGGCGGTGCAGTGGTTAGCACATCTGCCTCACAGCAAAAAGGCCTGGGTTTGATTCCCAGGCTTTGGCGTTTCTTTGTGTAGTTTGCATGTTCTTCCCGAACTTGTGTGGGTTTCCTCTGGGTACTCTGGTTTCCTCCTACAGTCCAAAAACATGCACAGTAGGCTAATTGGCTTTTCTAAACTGCCCCTAGGCGTGAGAGAGAGTGTGAATGGCTGTATTTGGGTTGGCCCAGAAAGATTAGTTAGCCATTAGTTGTGTCTTGAGAGTCATTACCTTTGTCTGCTCACTTTAAACCTATTCACAGCCGAAAGCTAAAATTAATCCTACTGAGGCAGATGAAACTGAAATCTCACTGGCCAGAATAAAACAAACAAAATGATGGTGTATCATACGATCCAGTTCGTTAGCCTGTGTGTGTGTGTGTGTGTGTGTGTGTGTGTGTGTGTGTGCTTGCAAATGTGGAAATATTATTTTAAATACCTGGAATGATGGCATCACAATGCACTTATGTCATTTTACAATATTTACTAACTTAGTTAGTATTCTCTGTCTATGACTTTACTTGGCAGTGGCAGTGGTGGCTTAGTGATTAAGACGATGGGTTACTGATGCGAAGGTCATCAGCCATCCCCACTATAACCACTGTTGGGCCCTTGGGCAAGGTCCTTAACCCTCAGTTGCTAAGTTGTATAAAAATGATCATTCTAAGTTGCTCTGGATAAGAGCTTCTGCCAAATGCTGTAAATGTACTTGGTTTAAAGTAAAAGTTTTGCCAGAAATAAAACATCATTCCCCCCCCTTACTGTAAATGTGGGTGATTAGAATAAGATGGGCCTTAATCATGTGTACTAGGCTTATGTGGTACTATCGATTCTTAGTTAGTTGCACTATTTTGGACTATTTGTACTTTACTACAAGAAAAAAAACATACATTTTTAATTGTAATTTTATTTTGAACTTCAGTGTACTTGCAAAAAAGTCTCATATTTACTTCATGTGGATTTCCCAATGATTCGTACATGCTTCTTTTGTCGTCTCCTAAAGTAACATTAAATAGCTTCCTATAAAACAAGTCGCAATAAAATCTAAAGTAAACAACTGGCTAAATAAATAAATAAACAAATGCTGCAAATATTTACTTTCAAATACTTTGTTTGTTTATTTGTTTATTTATCTTTACGTTCAGGGGGATTTTTTATTCGATACTCCAAGTTGAACTCCAGATTGTAACAGAATGCAGCTTGTACTTTCTCATCTCGGCATATATGATAGAAAAACACATCATTTTATTATTTTCGCAAGTTGTAGCAGGCTTCAAATTGTTCATTTTCCTTATGCCATCCATCTATTCATTATCTTTATCAGTTACCCATCAGGGTCATGGATGAAGCCTGATCCCAGCTGATTTCAGGTGAAAGGCAGGGTTACATCCTAAACAGGTCACCTAACTTTCATAGGGCTAACATACACAAACAACCACCTAGAGGCAATTTAGAGCAGCCAGTTAGCCTCATGTGCATGTCTTTGTACTGTGTAAGAAAACCAGAGGAAACTCTGAAACATGGGGAGAACATGAAAACTCCACACAGAAAGGCCTTTGTTTGCTTTGAAATTTGAACCCAGAAGCTTTTGGCTATGAGGCGACAGTGCTAACCACAAAGTCATTATTTCTTCTATAATATGTGTGTGTATATATATATATAAGATCTTGAGTCGATATTCTGTAAAACAGTGCTCGATACGTCGAAGTTGAGCTAAATATATTGTATGTGGGAAAAAATAACAGTACTACAATTTCATCCCGACAAGCCTGTTTCGTGGTTGCCCA
>JAOUQZ010000028.1:2680010-2690297 GCA_028564935.1 Neosilurus hyrtlii
CCCCTTCAGTGAACCCCCCAGTGCTTTTCCCTTTTTTCCCCTTGCCTTACTTACCCAGGTATATAGAACACTAACCCCCCCCCCCCAACACATACACACACATACATACACATACACACACACATACATCCCTTCAGTGAACATCCCAGTGCTCTTCCCTTTTTTCTTTTTGCCTTACTAACCCAGGTATATAGAACACTTATGCCGTACCCCCCCCCCCCCCCCCCCCCCCCCCCACACACACACACGCGCACACACACATGCACACACAAACCCACACACATATCCTGGGTCAAATCTTTCTCTGATCAGATGTCCACCAGGCAACATAATTGTTCTTGACACACTACATGTACATGACACACACACACACCCTGTGTCACTGAACACAATCGTCAAGATTCTAATGAACTTGACTCCAAAGACAACAACATATACCTGCTTATCCAGATCAGGCCTATTACATTACAAGGAAATAGTCAGAAAGAATGTGAGGGAAATGAAACTTGATAATCGATCACACAGGTTACATTAAAGTGATCCAGCAGCAGTAACTCACCATCCCTGTTACACTCTGTAGTACTGGTTATTTCCACTCCCTCAGAGCTGGTTACTAGTAGTTTCTGTCTCTTGTGTATGTTTTCTATGACTTGAAATGTAAACCTGATTTGCTGAGTTGCTCATGTGAGAGCACACACCCACTTCCACCGTTAGAGAACAGAACACACTCAAAACTCTCCTCCCCAAAGCTCCTTTTTTCATTATGGCATACTCTCACTGCACTTAAATGCTTTTGTTATGTAAAATCCAGGTAGTGATGTGCATATTAGGTTTATGTTTATTTATTCGCCAAACCGCTTTACTCAACTAGGGCCACCGGGAGGCTGGAGCGAACGTGGGATACACCTTGAACAGCTATCCAGTCCATCATAGGGCCAACACAAACACACACACACAAAACCATTCGCATTCACACTTAGGGGTAATTTGGAACCACCAGAGGAAACCAGAGCACCCAGAGAAAACCCATGCAAACACAGGGAGAACATGCAACCTCCGCACAGAAATGATGTCACTGAGACTGGGCGGACGTGCTAACTACTACGCCACCATGCCGCCTGGCATATATGGACCATTTTCAGAACAATATACATGGTAACGGTAAGGACATTTACTAAAGAAAGACAGCCTTTTATGCATTAAGTTGAAAACAATGACTAAATTAATTTCATTACTTGTGAGCTTTTTTCTGTTTCCATTTCCAAGCACATATAAGCAATCCTTTCCATATAAATGTTATCTACTGACGTGCAGAATGTCTTTGCCGTTACCAATGGTAAAAATGACCAGAGTGAAGGTGTGTCATGTCCCTGTGATTTTGTTTTGGTCAGTTATATACATTAAACATTATTATCTATCAATCTTTGTGCATTTCATGTAAGGTCATTGTTTTCAACTTAATGCATAAAAGGCTGTATTTCTTTAGAAACTGTCCTTTAGGGATGTGAATCGAACAACAACTCACGATTCAATTCGATTCCAATTTTTGTAGTGATGATTCGATTCAGAGTTGATTCTTGATTCAAACTGATGTTTGATGAATAACCATTACAAACAAAGGGAAGCAATTTCACGAGTAACTACATTCTTCTATAAGTTAGGAACATCTCTTCTATAAGAAATAAAGAAATGATATTACTACACAGCTGGTTTTGTAGATGTACTGATCCGCTTTGCTCGTTCAGAGTCGGTTGGGATTGTGGAGTGTGCTTTGGTCAGGAGTTGGTCGTGCTGCTGCTCCGGGTCTTTGAGCTCTGGGTGATGGTGTAAGATGTGGGCTCGGGGATTTGAAGCGTTCCCGAAATACTTGACTTTTATTTTGCACACTGCATATGTCATGTCAAGCTTCTTACCCGGAAATTGTAAAATCCGAAGTGCAAGCATTTACCTTCCGTGAAGACGGCGCTGGCTGTATTTATTTTTCCTCATGCATGTCAAAGCTAGGCTAAAAGCTAGTTCTGTACCTGCCACTCACTGGAACAATTCACGACGGATGCTGCGTCTGGACAAACAGTACGCGTTGTGAGTAAGGGTGGAAATGCTCGAGAATACGTGTCCTTAAAAATCGATTCTTGGAAATTTGGATCGATTCAGAATGCTACTAAATAAGAATCGCGATTCAGGTGTGAATCGATTTCTTTTTTTCCCAGCACCCCTAGTGTCCTTACTGTTACTGTGTACATTTTTCTGAAAATGGCCCTCATATTATTTTGTATGAAATATACTGATAAGACTGTATGTTAAGTCATCCATGTTAATAAACCGAGGCGAAGGTTTCATTCCTCTAAGAGTATAAAAACAGCAAGTTGTAGTTTAATACTTTCAGTAAAAATAGTACTAAATGGTAATGGCACCTTTTCTTATTGATGCGGAGATCACCTGAAGCACATTGGGGAGATGTAGAATCTGTACATTTGGATCCTGTAAAAATGCTTTAAGATGGGCAGCATTAAAGGCAGAGGTCCATTATATTTACCTTTTTCAAAATGAAACATACATGCCGAAGGTACAAATGGTACCACCCCAGTCACAAGGCATGGTATGGTTTAGCATTCATCTGTTCATCATTCGTTCATTTTCTAAACTGCTTAATCCTAATTATGGTCGCCGGGAGGCTGACACCCATCTCAGCCGGCTCTGGGCAGGGGCAGAGTACACACTGGACAGCTCGCCAGGCCATCACAGGGCAGAAATGCACTGATGGCAATGCAGCCTACTCTTTACAAAAGTCAGCAATGGTGGTCAGCTGCACTGAGGGGACAACAGTGACAAACCAGTGATAGTGGGGCTAGAACCCCTGACCTTGGGATCAGTAATCCAGCACCATACCACTGGGCCACCACTGCCCACTCTCATCTGTATTACAAATATCTGAGATCTGAGTACCTCAACTCAAACCTGAACTAAAATCTGAACATTCATTAGTCTATTGAGAATAAAATATTGATTTCAAGCTCATGAGACTTTAAAAATGGATAATGTATCTGCCTTTTCCCTTATTTCCCTCTATAATAAATAAAAATCAAATTTGTAAACAGCCCACATGTTCTCCTGTTCTGTTATTGCTATCCATCACCGTGGACATCTGAGCACTTGGGTCACTGACCCTGGTAATGAAGCTAGCAACCACCGCTAGGTGAAATCATTCTAAGGCTGCCATTCTGAATTTAAACTCAAAGCTGTCAACACCCAACATTTCTACCATCCTATCTCTGACCACGATGCCCAGATCTTGTGAAGTGGTGGGTTGTGCGAACCAGATCATGGTTACATCCTGATCACCGCAAAAAGCTAAATCAAGATGAAATCGCTTGGACTCCTTCCAAACTTGGTTATCTGCAGAGATCTTTTTATAACTGCTGAGTTGTTTAAATGGGTCTTTCTGATATTTTTGCTTCTTAAACAGGCATTCATATTGTGCTTGTCACAAGTGCCTTGGAAGTATAAACACCTGTTCAAAAGTAAAACGGGTAAAACTGTAAATAAAAGCCAGACTCTATGTATACCGAAACTTACCTGAACGAGGTAAAAGAGCGTGGAGGGAGACGGCAGAAATCTTTGGCGCCTAAGCAAGTACTATTACTTTTCTTTGCTACTATCTCAAAAAATCCTTACAGATAATGTAAATAAAACTTAAATGCAGTAGGGGTTTTTAATAAAAGTTTATTGATACATCAGTTTGCTGAACTGCATTATCCTACTAGAGTTGTGGGGAGGCTGTATCCTACCTCAGCCAACCCCGGGAGAATCAGGGGTAAACCCTGAATAGCTGGCCAGTCCCATCCCATGGCCAACACACACACACAACCATTTATACTCACACCTAGGTGCAATTTAGAACATTCATTTAGCTTAATGTGCGTGTTTTTGGACCATGAGAGAAAACTGGGATACCTAGAGAAAACCCACCTAAGCACAGGAAGAACTTTCAAACTCTACACAGAAACGCAATCACCGAGCCTGGGACGCCATCACCACGCCTGGGAACCCAGGACATTCTTGCCGTAAGGTGGATGGGCTGACCACTATGCCACCGTACCTTCTTAAACAGAAGTTGAATTACATAGACTGGACCTTTTAAATGACTGTTTTTCATACGGAATAAAACAATGAAAATGAACAGGTATAATCAGTATAGTAATAGCGGTAATGAGTGTATATTGTCTGCTAGTGAGACGGTAGGTTAAGACTTATAGTTGAATCTCTCACTTTCCAGTGACAAGTATCTGCGTTAAATAAATAAGCTTTAAAGGTACACTGTAACACCAAGACTTTGTGGACACCTGATAATTACACCCATTTTTGAACATCCCATTCCAGATTTTGTCCTCTTTCCTTAGTATAATAACCTCCACTTTTTTTGGGAAGGCTTTCCACCTTTTCAAATTTTAGAGTGGATCTGTAAGGTGTGGGTTCACTGAGGTATAAGCGTGATAGTGAGGTCAGGTCAGTCACTGGTATTGGGTGACGAACCCTGGTGTTCCAGTTCATTCCAGTGATGTTCAGTAGTGTTAAGGTTCTTCGATGTTCTTCCAGTCCAACTTTGGGAACGCATGCCTAGAGGGAACGCACTTTGCGCGCAGACACGTGGAACAGGTTTTCTCTTAGTACCAGTAAGGGAATTGCACTGCAACAGAATACAGAGTCATTCTAGTCAGCTGTGGTCTTCCATCTTTGTGGAAACAGTTTGGAGAAGAACTAAAATTGGGTGTATGGTCAGTGTATGGTGTTCACGCACTTTTGGCTGGATATTGTATGTTCCATTCACTTATTTAGGTGGAATACGGTCTGAAAGGTGCTCACTAAAGGGTTATAGCATTCAAAGGTACAATCCAGTGAGATGAAATAAGGAAGTTGTAATTCAGCTTAAAACAAGTTTACTAAAACTCCAAGCAGTCTTCACTATACACTCTGTAGCTCCAGTTTGTTTGGGGTTAGATTAGGGCGTTATGTATGAATTATGTATGTTATGAATTTCTGGTGTAGTGCTTGCAAACAGTGTTGTTGCTTGAAGGACAGCGCTGTACTGAATTGAGGATACAGTAATTGCTGATTGGTGTTTTAAAGGTCAAAGTTGTATTCGGGAAACTGCCACAGCACTCAACAATAGCAAACTTGGCAAACCTGTGATGAAAAATTAAACCTGGTTTTTACAGCAAATTCAGCTACTTAGGTGTACAGGTGTGTGTGTGTGTGTGCGCGTGCACACTCGGGCAGTCTTGCAGTCCCATTGTGGTCACTAAATAAGCCACAAATAATTCATGTCGTACTCGACATTCCTGTACTTACTTTAGATCTCACTGGCTGGTGTTCAAAGTGCATGATGAACTCCTGGTCATCTGATCCTGCACTCATGTTTAGTTAAGCATAATTTAGTGATACCTTTAGTGTTAGGATAAACTCAGTCGACTTTATACTAGTTTTCTGTATCCTAATGGTTTTGGCACATCAGGGTAAAAACAAACATCCTGCCTTTAGTCCAGTGAAATATATTTGGAATTGGGAGGGACACAATCGCTTTATACTTTGTCACTTTGGCTTACGTGTCATTTGTTATGTAACCGGTAGCCATTTGTCTCCGGTGCAAGACACACACACACACACACACACACACACACACACACACACACACACTGCGTCTGATTTCGGTCTTTGCACTGGTGGCTGTGGTGTAACCACACCCTCTGCTCAAAGTCAGTGAGGCATGCACTATAGAGTGAGAGGAAAAACCAGAGCACTTGGATAGAACACACAGGATTTTGCTGTGTGTGAACTGGTGTGTGTGTGTGTGTGTGTGTGGGTTTGAGAGAGAGAGAGAGAGCGAGAGAGCGAGAGAGCATACAGCAGTGAAATCCTGCTGAGCCAGGACTGCACTTATCTTCCTGTCTGACTTTGATGACATCATCACTTTTCCTCAGTGACCCTGGATTGTGTAGCGGACTTTAGTTATCCTGCTCTGTTCCTGAAAACACGCACTGTTTATTAAAAGCAACCGTAGCATTACAGAGAATAACTGAGCTGCTTATTATGCAGTGCAGCATTTTATATACCAGTACGATGATATTAGATCAGAATTGTGACAAAATACTTCAGAGGTTTTTACACATTAATGCTGGAGCCCCTTTGCAATCGGTGGTGGGGGTGGGGGGGTGTCAAGCTGCACCATGCATACATTTGTTGAACACTGGATGAATGGTTCAGTATATAATACACAGTAGTATTAGAAGCGTAAATTAAATGAACAAATTTCTTTCATTTATATTTGCATTTCCTAAGCATGACAGTGGCAGATGAGCTTTCACAGGCATGTGTGTATGTCAGTACTCTTCGTAATGGCATCTTTTTAAATTCTGTTGAAAGATGCAGACTCATTTAAATTTTTTAATAATTAAAAAAAAAAAATTTATATTCTTTGTTCTTCGTGTTCTTTGGATGCCATTTTGTTTCATTTCTAGGATTTCGTAATTAGTGATTGTGACAAACCATGAGTTTCTGTCCGCCACTTAGGCTCCATCATTATTCACTCCGAATAATACCCTGAATTAGCGGACTTATCAGATTGCACCGCGGGTAGCGTATACAGTGTAGTAAATACTGGTAAATATTGTAGGTGGAACGGATGTGTAGTGGGAAACATTGTAGCTTCTAAGTAAATAGGATCCAGGTTTGAACCTGACGGCCGACAAGGGGATTTCTGGGTGGGGTTCTGTGTGCTTGTTCTCTTAATGTTTGTGGGATTTCCTTCAGGTACTCTGTTTCCCTTCCAGTGTTTTAAGACATGCCGAGCAGACTATGCTAAATTGCCCGTATTTATGAATGTGAGTGTGAACAGTGGTAGAGGGGTTCCACAGTGTACCCCGTACCTCTCAAATTCACCTATGAATGACAAAGAATAATGGTAGCCAACAGATGGATGAATATTGTTTACAGTTACTGTACATAAAATTTAACATATATGTATGTAGTATACTATATATGTTTTTCTGTCTGTCTTTTCTGTGAGTTATTTTAATTCAAAACATTAAAATAAGCTGATTTCCATTATCAGTTATAAGTGTTATTAAACTTTTATGGACACTTGACCGTAACACTCTTGATGTTTCTTGATGGTTGGACTCCAGGTTCCATTCCTCTTTGCTGATAAATTAAATTGATCTCTTCTGAGAAAGCTCTTCACTGCGGTGTGACTGTGGGGATTTGTGATCATTCTTCCACAAGAGTATGTTCAGGTCAGGCACTGATGTCAGGCAGGGACACCTGGGGCAGATGGCATCCTACTTCATCCCAAATGTGTTCAGTGGTGTTGAGGTGAATGCTCTGTTCAAGTGTTGTCACACTCCAACCTTGGTAAGGCATGTCTTCATGGAGCTCACTATGTGAAGGGGGACGTTCATGCTAGAACAGGTTTGAGTCTCTTGAGTTCTATTGAAGAGAAATTGTAACCCAACAGCAGAAGAATACACTCTGTACAATTAAATGCTTTCAACTTTATGACATCAACTTTGGAAAGAAGCAAAGAGATGGTCAAGTGTCCATAAATCTTCGTCTATATAGTATATGTATATTATAACTGTCATAAATAGATATTTTAATCTGCAGTATCTCTGAAGGTAATAGTGGGGAATGTCTGTATTTGGTCTTGACCTACATTTATAAGCAAATTCGCTTTGACCCTATAAATAGCTGCCGTGGGCGTGTCCCACTTTATTGTCTCCGCTCCATAGGGTTCATCATTAGTCCTGACGTGCAAATGGCTTTCTCGCATGTTATTAATTAATTAATTCGAGCACCTGCTTTCGTTATCGAGGCGAGCAAGTTGTAACACGTTCCCAATGCAGTGGGATTAAGTTTTCTGCTCAGAGTGTGCTGTGTAATCAGGAGACGGTGTGAAACCTCTTTCGATAACAGTGGGACAAGCAAGTCTCTGACCTTGTGTGTGTGTGTGTAGTAATAAGTTAAACATCTCATGACTTTCAGTGGGATTTTAAGATTAGCATTTGTAACATGTATGTAACAAGATCCCAATGTCATTTAATCCGAATCCTGTACCAGACTGTCTCATCACGTGTCAGGTCGTGTGATGACATCATCAGAGTGAGCGGCCTGTCAATATATCAGTAGTGCCATGGTGCCTCCGGTGGAGTGGGGTGGGGGTTAAGTTTTAAAAGGTGAAGAGGGATGTGGAGCTGTTCTTAGCTTGATAAATGAGTGTGCTAGTGGTAATAAAGATTATTTTTTCCATCCATTAGCATGTGTGCTAGTTTAGCAACTCTGTACAAGGAGACCATCATGTCTTGTAACATTATATTAAAGGAGCATTATAACATTTCTCAGTTCTGTGGGTTCATCATCTTACTCAATCATTCACCAAAACCGCTTAATCCTATTAGGGTCACGGGGAGGCTGGAGCCTATGACCACTACAGGGTGGCACACACTCAACCATTCATACTCACATCCACACGTGGGGGCAATGTGGAACAGCCAGTTAGCCAAATGTGCATGTCTTTGGACTGTGGGAGGAATCCAGAGTACCCGAGCGCAGGACCTTCTTGGTGTGCGGCAGACGTGAATGAATCCTGTCTATTTTGGCATGAGCTCCATCTACAGGCTCTACAGTGGCTCATAGAGCATCTACTAAATGATTGCAATTTGACGCATCCAAACATAGACAAGCATTTTCTGAGTGATATTTCATTAGTGATGGGATACACTTTTGCTAAGTCCATGACTTCTATTGTTTTTTGGACTGTTTTTTTTATTGTTGTTGTTTGTTTTTTTAAATCATGCTCCTCGTATCTTTTTTTCAGTAATCAAAAAAATAGAGATTGCACCTTTAAGGCATGTGATAGAATTGTATCTCTAATGGTATTTCTATCTGTCTTGTCTAATAACTACTTGATGTCATGCTATTGGTGGGTGTTTTAGCAGTCTGAAATTTTAATCTAAAGAAATAGTAAATTACTTATTATATAAAAGTACTAAAATACTAAAAACTAAATTAGACACTTCCAGAACGTTGTTATTGGTTATATTTGGACAATAAAAGGCACGCAAGGATGTCACAGTATGTGATCTAAGACCACCAGAATCAACAGACGACCAAAGAATCCCTGCAGTTTTTGTCTGTGACTGGAATTAAAAGATCTTTTGGAACATCATGCATCGTAAAGCTTGCTATTCTTTAAACTTCACCTCAGCGCGTGGAGATCTCAGCACCCTGCTGTCTGCTAAACATTATCCCAGAGCGTGTAGGTGTTTCTTTTCTTTTCTAAGGGCCAGATTTCTACTTAATGGTGCTTTCTCCTAGCTGATGGCTTTAAACCTTTTTACTCCCACCCACCCCCTTCATTATAATTGTCTGTGGGCATGACTCAGCCTCTGGTTTTGTTTCTGCATCTGTAGTTCGTATGAAAATCATGAAGCATTAAGTTAACCCACTGTTACTTGAGTAGGCTGAGTCAGAGATGGGTTGCATGGGCTGTTTTGTGTCCCATGTAAATGAAGTGTGGTCCAGCACTGAGACAGGGAACAATAAACCTCACCTCCCCCCTGCTCTACTCATCGCTCATTTTCATTCATCGCTCAGTAACCGTTTCAACCTTCCTTTTCATTTCCTGTTGGTGGAGTTTGGCGAGGTCTGCAGGTCTCTCCTGGACTCTCCTGCTTGGTGCAGTTAGTCATCTTTGCCCCATCGGTGTGTCACCATGGTGAGTCAGCAGCTCACAAGAGCACATGGTTGAGCGCTGCAGGAGGAAATCCCTTTCAAATCCTTTTACTCAAAGCAGATGCATGCTTTGCTGCCTTCTGTGAATGTTTTGGGAAAGATTGTTTTGGGCTCCATTTTGTATCCTGTGTTGCTATGGTCATCGGGTTTATGTTGTGGGTTTGGACTTCTTCTAATAAAACTGACTCCATAAGGATGAATGATTTGGGTCAGATTACCTGCTTCATCTGATTTATTAGTTAAGGAAATCAAATTTTATTCCTGGCACGACCCAAAGGTGTAGTGGTTAGCACGTCCACCTGAGAGAAAGAAGGTCCTGGGTTTGAGTCCCGGGATCAGTGATTGTGTTTTTGTGTGGAGTTTGCATGTTCTCTCTGTGCTTGCATGGATTTCTTCTGGGTACTCAAGACATGCATATTAGGCTAACTGGTTCCAAATTTCCCCTAGGTGTCAGTGTCAGTGGTTGTATATAAGTGTGTGTGTGTGTGTGTGTGTGTGTGT
>JAOUQZ010000028.1:2711881-2726407 GCA_028564935.1 Neosilurus hyrtlii
TTCCTGTAACAGCAGCACGGCGTCATTTCCGCTTCCTTTTCCTGTAACAGCAGCACGGCGGATAACAGTCCGTGAGCAGTCGCTTTTTTTTACGCTTGCTGTCCCGGTACTTTCTACCACCTACAAATGCCATGTCATCATGAAAGACCTGAACATCGAGCGTAAAAACAAAGGAGGCTGCTCATGTTCAGAAGAAGGTTAAAGGTTAAAGAATTGTGTTAATACAGACATTAGAATCTGAATATAGCAGATATAGAAGACTGAAGAAACCTCATATAGACCAGAGAAACCTAATTATTAATATTAAGATTATTATTATTTTATTTATTTATTCCTGGTTGATTGATTTATTTTATTATTAATTCTTAATTTGTTCATTTATTTTTCCATTTTGTGTTAAAAAAATAAAAAATAAGGAGATTTGAGAAGATAAAAACAAAGCTTTTCTTGTGGTAAACCTGACGCGGCCCAGCCTCACCCAGACTCTGCCTCCAGTGGCCCCCGGGCAAATTGAGTTTGAGACCCCTGCTCTACACTTAAAAAGGCACCTCTGTGCCCCTCTGATTTTGAATGCAACTCTGCTCTTTACAGCCATGTCTGAAGCAGGGCTAACGTCAACCTCCTGCATCTCTGGATTATAGCAGATCAGGTGTCAGCAGTTGAAGCAGAACAATTGTACAACCTTAATGATCTCCTTATTGAGAAACAAGACATAGACAGAGCGGTGTCCTGTCTGGTTCTCACCGAACTCACGCAAATTACAGTTACGTAATACAAAGACTCATGCTATTGCACACGTTTTACCTGTTTTGCTAACACTATATAAGTGTACTGCAGCCACTGGTGTCTACATGAGGGCTGAAATAGGAACAGTCTTCGGTCATGAAAAACACACCTGCGTATGGACACAGTCACGGCAGGGTTGTGGAGTGATACTTAGGTTTCACACCCTAGTTGTTTCCACCAACTGCAAAATAAATACTGACTCGAACTCTCCTCCACCTGAATAGCTTTAAAATTGCACATATTACTTAAAAGTATGTAATATTTAAATGCTTGTAAACAGTGAAATAATTATGTGGTATTGTTTTGTATTTAAAGAGTTACTACACTAAGCAACCGAACTTCAGTTATTTTGATAAAAATCCTTCTTCTGAGTCGGTCTGTGCGTATTATTGAGCGGATTTAAAATATTTTCACAGCGCAGCTTCTGATGTTGTACGTATAGTAACTGACTAGTCACCTGACTGATGGCATATGAGCATGAATCTCCTCTCACACAGTGTGCTGTATGTACACAGCCATAGGTATGAAGATGTTGACATCTGACTTGATGTTGACATCTGACTGACGGAGCGATCCGATATTTTGATTGTTTTTGAGGAAGACAGTGAAGACTCTGAACAGCAAACTGGATGTGAAGTCAAAACCAGCTTGTAATAGTTTTTATTATTGTGTGGTGTCAAGTACATTTGAGGGCCAAACTACTCGTCTTTCTACTCTACCTGGTGACTTTCAGACTTATTTACTCCGTCTTGCATTGTTTATGTAGTCAAATTTTATTTCAATAAATATATATTAAAATATTAAGATGAAAATAATCTGAAAATTGGTAGCTTTAAATTTATCATACCCTTTAAACCTGGATCTGTGAAATTTTAAAAATAAATAACCATCTTGAACTAACTGTGTGTTTATCTATCCATCTATTTGTGTCTCTCTTTCTGTCTCTCTATCTGTATGCCTGTCTGTTTATCTGTCTATGTCTCTCTTTGTCTATTTGTCTGTCTGTCTCTCTGTCTGTCTCTCTTTCTATAACCCTGTCTTTGTTTGTCTAACTATTTTACCATCTATGTCTCTGTCTGTCTATCTGTCTGAATGTCTGTCGTTCTGTCTATGTCTCTGAGTCTTTATCTGTCTATCTATCTATCTCTCTGTCTGTCTGTATGCCTCACTCTCTCTTTCTCTATCTATCTATCCATCTTATCTATTTTATCATCTATATGCACTCCCTTTTGAATTTTTCCACTATTTTTAATTCAGAACATTAAAAACACAGTGCTGCCAGTGCAAGCTGTTTGAAATTTTAGGTTACATTTTCGCTGCTTTATTTCTTTGATTGAGAAATAAACACACATTAAATAAAAAAAAATTAATAAAAATAAATATCCGAATGATTAAATGGTATAGGAATCAGGTTTTTATTGTGTTGTATAATTGTAAGCTGAACTTGCACTCTTAATCGTTTATGTGTAGATGGTTGTTCTTGATTTATATGATTATTGTAGAGATTTCTTCACACTGCAGTGCTACATGACATTTTAATTGAGACATGTTGTTTTTCCCCCCAACATAGTTAAATGAGAAACTGAAGGAACACACAGAGAATGATCAAACCCAGCAGAGTACAGAGCCGCCGACTGTTCAGGCCTCGGTAAGACCAACTTGCAGGTTATGTGTAGTTGTAATATTATCTCCTTCTTCTTCTGTTCTGCTTTTTCTTTTTCCCCCACTCGTGTGGATTTAATAGCTCTCTTCTGTGCTTCTGTTTTTTTTCTTTGTACCCGCTTCACTCGTCTTGCACAGTGTCCCACCCGCTGGTACTGGAAACTTGTGCCTGTAAGTCTATCTCGCTCTCTTTTCATCTTCCATCCTGTCACTCATTCATCTCTTGCGGTCTTCTTTTGCGGATTATGATGCCGGTAATCACCTTTTTTTTATATTAAAAATGTGCAGACGGTTTGGCAGAGAGCTGTCAAGCACACACCTCCTTTAATTGGATTCAATTGAAGCTCTGATGATTCATGAAAAGGGTCAAATATTGAGGAATGTTCCTGCACAAATGAGGTGTGTTTATTTAGGCTTGCCGTGGCCATATGAATGAGATTGCAGTAATTGTGGATTAGCCAGATTCCATCGGTGTATCAGGTGTTGGTCGTTCACACAGCTACCTCTGTTCTGGGCTCGTCTTCTCTCCCGAGTCCTTGCTTGTCCCACTTTCCTCTAACAATGTCCTCGCTGTTTGTTCCCCATCACAGCTGACCTCATTCTCTTTGTGTTTGGCTGAGGTGTTCTGTGTGGATTCTCACTCGTGCACTTTTAAAACATTTGATTTATTTAATTTAAAAATCATTTAATTATTGATCATTTTTTATTTTTAGTTTGTACTTCTGTTATTTATTTATTTTTACATACTTGCTAAATCCCACAAGGGAAATTTGACTTTGCATATAACCCTTCCAAAGTGAGCATATACATGAACAGTGAGCACACACTCGAGAGTAGTGGACAGCCACACTGCAGCACCCAGAGAGCAGTTGGGGGTAGAATACCTTGCTCAAGGGTACTTCAGCCATGAAAGTGGAAAAAGGGGAAGGTGCTGCTCACTCCCCCCGATGCCACACATTTTCGCTCCCATTGGAAATCGAACCAGCGAGTTTTCTGTCCCAGACTGACTTCTCTAACCATTAGGCCACAGCTTCCCCCAACATACCTGCTGTTATGTTTGCTAGTGATGTGCATTTTGCCATTTAGTCATGTTTTTCTTGCTCAGAAAATAATGTTTTTGAATTATATTGCAACTAGCCCAAAGATGAAGTCTTTCATTATGACAACCTTTTCTTAGAAATTTATCACTGGTACTTAAAAGAATGCTTTTTTTAATGTGATGTGAATAATTAAAGACTAAGAAGCGAAGTTGCATATACACCCATTGTTTTCACCTTTTTCTTATTAATCATCATTTTTTTATTTTGTTACATTGATTATGGATAATCCTCAGATTCTTTCCTTCAAGTTGCATGTTTGCTTCATGAGTGCTCTAGCGCCACCAACAGGCCAAATTAGAGGTGCATTTATGCATGTAACTTATAGACCATGTACCCAATTTTCAAAAATGATTTACCTTTGGATTCCCTAACTCAACAACCATAGCCTGCTAGACATGCTTTGCCCCTCATTGCTACTTGCAGTGATATTTGGACTTATTCCTGTACAGAATGTTTATTTTTTTCTGCTGCATTTAATTTTATAAACATTTTTATTACATGTATTTTATAGCTAATGAGTTTATTTTTTCTAATAATTATTTTAATGGTTGTACATTACACATGGAAAAAAATGAACACCCATATGTAAATAAGTTATCTTTACATGGAGTAGAAAATCTTTACGGTGTCTTTAAAGGAAATCTTTACAAGAGTGGTCTTTGATCGTGTGTGTGTGACACGCACACAAACAAACAACCTTTCACACTCACACCTAGGGGTAATTTGGAACAGCCAGTTAGCCTAATGTGCATGTCTTTAGACTGTGGGAGTAAACCAGAGTACCTGTAGGAAACCCACGCAAGCCCAGGGAGAACATGCAAACTCCACAAAGAAACACCCCAACCAGGGGACTCAAACCCAGGACCTTCTTGCTCTGAGGCGGACATGCTAACCAATACGCCACTGTGCTGCCATTATGTACAATCTGTCAAATTTAAATTAAATATTTCAGAACTGTATTAAGAATTCTAATGTTATATCTCCACGGAATTATACAGCACTGGACAGAAGTTAATTGTGCCAGGATCGATTCTTCAAAAATTGCATGTTGCATCATACAACAAATTTGCAGTTTTATTTATTTATTTTAAAAATCCATTTATTTAATCATTTATTTTAATATTGAAGTGTGGCATGGTGGTGCAGTGGTTAGCATGTCTGCCTCACAGCCTGATTTCCGGGCTTGTGTGTTTCTGTGTGGAGTTTGCATGTTCTCTCTGTGCTTGTGTGGGTCTCCCCTCGGTACTCTGGCTCTGCAAGTGACACTTCTTCCCTAAAAGTTTATAAATGAATTGTAAGTAATATAAAATCAGAGCTAGATGTTTTAGTGCCTCCTCGTACACAAACATTTTAATACACGTCTTTTAAACATGTTGTTGCCTGACTTATCTCCTCAACTCAGAACTTATGCACAATAATGGGAAATGGGAAAAGTAGAGAACGTTCATGTGATCCCCCTGTAATACAGAGCTAATTTGGATATGAATACATGGCACGGTATTCTTTTTCTTGAACGATTGGACTCTTGTAAAGAGAAGTGCATATGATTTGTAGTTGTGCTTGGTTTTACTGTATTCAGAAGTTCACTAGTTTATATTTGATTTGTTAATTTAATATCTGTAAACTGTTATTATTGCCATTAACTTGCCTTATATAAACTGGGGGATTCACATCCCATTCCTGCGATTCCATGTTCTCACGAGAGTGAAACAGCAGCATTTTAATCCACCATATGGTTAAAATATGTATACGTTTATGTGTAACAGGGAAGTTTGGAAGGCTTTGAAGGTTCAAGGGAAAAAGGTTCAGAAAGTACATTGAAATGGAGCCCCAAAGTGAACACACTAACAGCATTGAAAATATGCAGAGTATGCCATTTCAAATGCAGCACTAGATATTAAAAACCTTATTTGAAGAAGCATGTATGGACAAATCCACCATTCCTTTCATATGCAGCTCCGGTACAGGAAGGATAAGCTGCTGTCTAAGCTCAAGCCCTGTTTTCCTGTTGTGAATGAAGTGAAGGATCTCTCTAGTGGCTGTGCCATAGCTGCCGTCATACACTACTACTGTCCTGGCCTGCTGCGCTTGGAAGGTAAAACCACTCACTGTATTGCTGATTCCATTCAGCAGTTTTATTATTTATTGTCCTGACAGCTGTGTCAAGCTCATGTAAAAGTTCAACACAAAATCTGTGAGGCTTTAGGCTTCATGCTTCCCTTTGATGTTCATGTAAATTGTTTCTAATGTTAACCCTTCAGTTTCTTCTCTGTCTCCTTGGTTGCCCCCCCACCCCCACCCCCTCTCTCCCTCTCTTCCAGATGTTTGTATGAAGGAGTCCATGTCTTTGGCTGACAGTCTGTATAACCTGCAACTTATTCGTGAGTTCTGTGAAAGTTGTTTAAAGAGCTGCTGCCCCCTGGTGTTAGAGGACATGCTCTACAGCCCACCTGAATTGCAGGTACACTATTATTTGCCTTTATTTATACACAGTAGGATGGTAAGTTTTTTGCACGTGCTAATTCTGGATAATTTGGTGTGCAGGTGAATATGCTGAGTTTTCTTGCGGAGCTCTTATATTGGTTTGAAGTGTCAAAGCCGGACTTTGTTCAGCCTCTGAACACCACAGGTTAGATTCTTGAACATGCAGAACTTTGATAGTCTACAAGCTTCAAAAAAAATATTGTCTCCACTTCCAAGTGCGTTTTAAGCAGATGTCAGTTTTTTTCTGATAGATAATCACATGTGCACTGTAGTAAAGATAATATAATATTCTACTAAAGCCCCTTTATGGAAATCTTGTAAAGTTGTTGAAGAAATATTTCATACTTTTATGATGTTTTCTCTTCAGAGTCCTCTGGAAGGACAGAAAATGGCAACAGCAGCTCCGGCAGCAGGTACATGGACGCCCAGTATACAACAATCTTCTGATTTTCACATTTTGAAGTTGTTTGGTCTTTACAATGAGGGTAACTTTTAACATTCGTCTCTTCTTTGTTGCATCAGCTCTCCTTCATTATTTAAAAAGCCTTTCCTGCCAATATCCCCTGCCACACCAATTCCAGGTATGCCAAAGCATAATGCAGCATCTGATCATTCCCCTGTCTTGTGTCTGGTTGTACATTGTCGTCTCAGCATCAGTCCTTTGTGCATTTTTATTATGTGTTCCTGCAATGTGTTTATGTAATGCATGTGTTTCAGTGTGTATATCCATCCATTAACATTAGTTTGTGTGTTTTTGTTCATCTTGGTGTGATCAGGCTCACTGACTCAATCTACCTCAATGTCCAATGTAGAGACAACTGGACGATCATGGACCAAAAACGCTCTCAGGTACGACCCTGCATTTCTCTTGCACTATTTTAGCACGATTTTGCCATTTCGAGAGGAGTTGGGATATCTACAGGGTTGAAATAACATTGAAAAATAACAATGTTCAACTACCAATCCTGAAATAATCTGAAGTAATTATGTTTGGGTATAAAAGTAACATCCACCAAAAGCTCAGAAATTCAGAAAAGGATGTGTCATGACTCCCTCTTTGTATCAAACTTTGAGTTAATTGTTGGTCAGTTCAAATGGAACATTTGTCAGTGCAAGATTGCAAAGAATTTAGGTCTTAACATCTACAGTCCATAATATTTTGAAAAGATTCAGACCCATCTCTGCACATTAAGGGCCAGGTTGAAAACCATTGCTGAATGCGGGTGACTTTTGAACCCATGAGGTTTGATGAAAACAACCATCCAGATTAACATCAAAAGGTGCAAAAGGCAGCATCTGTGATGGTATGGATATCAGTGGCCACGGCATGGGTCAGTTGCATGTGTGTGAAAGTATAATTTAGGCAGAAACATATATTGAAATTTTAGAGAGACAAATGTTGCCATCAAGGCAGTGTTTCTTTCTGAAAAGTCCATGCTTATTTAAGAATGACAAAACCAGTCCTCATTCTACACAAGACACAGAGTGTGTGCTTAGCTGGCCAGCTACCAGTTCAGAGCTTTAAAAATGTATGGTGTGTCACAAAAAGGAGAATAAGACAACATTATTTACAGAATACCAATAAGTTGTTCACTTTGTTCTTATTGCATTAAGGAAAACATCCCAACTTTTCTGGAAAGGGGGTTATTATATTTTTGTTGATTTAATACTCAGATTTTTTGCTAAGTTTTCTTTTCCATATGTGTGTAGTCGTCCCCTGTCATCTGCTGTGTCCTTCAGTATACCATTTGGTTTGGACAGTGATGTGGACATTGTGATGGGTAACCCTCTCATCATGCGGTCTGTCAGCTCAGATAACCTAAATCCTGCAGGACAGCCTGGAAAACATGCCCAATATACCCCTCCAGAGGATCTCAGCAAGTCTCCAGGACCTAATGGCCCTCAGCGTGCCTCCTGGGCCTCCCGTAGTCCTGCAGTTCCTCTTTTGGCTGAAGAGAATGGACTCGACAAGGGTGATGCAGCTGGGTTGCCTACCATTGAAGAAGCCTTGCAAATCATTCATAATGAGGGCAAAATGGAGCCTCGTTTACATCCGGATGGAGCTCCTGATGGGTTCTTTTTGCACTCTCTGGATGACCTAGCCAGTCGTAGACATAACGATAGCCCTTCTATCCTCAGCAGTTCTTCTCCTTCTGGGGCAGGAATGCAGTATAGACCAACAGGAAATGCAAGTCGCACCAGACGTACCTCTGATGGCTCACGGGATGACGACTCTGTATTAAGAGATGGCAGTGTGGACTCAGAGGACGCCTCTGAAGATTTTCCCAAAACTCAATCCACACCCGCCACACCTGCAGCTGGTACACGGGTGGCTAAGTCATCTGTGCAGGAGACCCCAGACAGTGGTGTGAAGATGACTAGCTTTGCTGAGCGTAAAAAGAAACTGACACAAGAGCAGCCGATTTCCAATGAGGAACCACTGATGACCACCTGGGCAGCTAAAAAGACACAGGAGAGCCCCAGCAAAAGTCCGGCACTCACCAACGAAATGTCTGAGCTTGGGGCAAGACTGGAAGAGAAACGCAAGGCCATCGAGGCTCAAAAGAGACGTATTGAGGCAATTTTTGCCAAGCATCGGCAAAGGCTGGGCAAGAGCGCCTTCTTGCAGCTGAAGAAAGAGCAAGGGGAGGGTGAAGACAAAGAAGGTGAAGAGATGGTCAGCACATCCTCTACAGAGGAAGATCTCAGACGTATGTCCTTGGATGAGAGATTAATGCGTGTAGAGAATGGTGTGGAAGGTGATGCGAAGCAGGAAAAGGAACACCCTTCAGATGATGGGAAGTTACAAACTTCTGCACAGCAGGCCTCTAAAGACAGAACAGCAGCAGGAGCATTGGGTGAGAAGACGAGTGTTCCACTGGGTGATTATAACAATGCAGTATCAAAGCTAAATGCAGCTCTAAGCTCACTCCAGAGTGATATGCAGCGCTTGTCTGAGCAACAGAATCAGCTTATGAAGAAGAAAGTCCCCCCTTCCACCCAAGCCTGGGTCATTCCACCCAGCACAAAGAGCTCCACCACAACAGTACCTCCACGCCTGTCCAGGGAGTCAACCCGTGATTTAATACCCAACTCTACTTCCTCATCACCTTCTCCATCTCGCAGAATCAGTGCTCAAGCAGTTCCTCCGAAATCTCCTGGGTCTCACCGCCGGGCTCAGTCTGCACCTCCAAAAAGCCCCAAGAACCAGCACCACTCAAGATCCACAGATCCAAAGACGCCTGCACTCAACCGGGTCATCACGGCTCCACAGAATGTGGACAATATGTCTCATCGACGGAAGGTATCTCCTTGGCAATGCAGAGACCAGAATTCTTCTTCGTTCAGCATCGGCTCGCCAGTCCCCCAGAGCGACTCCCGTCCTCCCTCTCGGCCCCTCAGTGAGGACCCTAGTGACGACCAAACTGTCTTCAGCCTAGAACTAGACGGTGGCTCCAACAATTTTCTCGGCAGGAAGGAACTGCAAGGAGGCAGCAGCTCAGGTGCTCCATCAGAGTGTTCCTTTGAAAGTGACATCCCAGCTTCAGCCTTCAGCCGCAAGCGGAGCAGTCTAATCGAGATTCCACTGTCCTCTCTAAGAGGGCTGGATGGAGAGGATGCTGAACAAGGCCCTGATGCTGGCTCCGATTCCATGAGTGACTACACAGAGCCAGAGATAAAGGGTGGAGTTGGCTTTTTCTTTAAGGTCAGTGCAGCCAAACAGCTGTGTTTTTGCCTGTAAATGTAAATACAGCATGCTCATAAGATTTTAAAACCTCTGCAGCAGGACGAGGCTCGACCAGAGGATGAAATGGCTCAGAAGAGAGCTGCATTGCTCGAAAAGCAGCAAAAAAGAGCAGAGGAGCTGAAGAGGAAGAAACAGGAGCAGGAGCGAGAGAGGGAGGCTAGGTGAGACTCCCATTACCTTATTCTCAAGTTGCTGATTTAATGCTGGACATATTTAAAATAGAAAATTATGTTTGGATCCTGGCAAATTCTAGTTGAGTGGTTTTCTTTTCGAGGAGATATTAAACAGTCGTCCTTCATGACTGCAAGTGAAGGGAAATGAGTGTTTGCATTTTGTCATTTTAGCCCTCTGCTGTCAGTGAGTTGAAGTACAGTTGCCATGAAAACCCCTTTGATTAAACTTCAGACCTGGGCATCTCAGTTTTGGCTTGGGTGGGGCTAATTTCTGTGCCAGAAAATGTAACAGAAGCCTAAAAATAAAAATAAATAAATAAAAGAAATAAATATTAAATAAACCTGTAGATAAAGAATTACAGAAAACACTTTTGCCAAGTTTCTAAGTGATTGCCTTGGGTCTTTCATTAATTACAATCTGCAGCTTTAAACTGAGAAAGAAATATTAAAAATAAATTAATTGATTTTCTTTTATTATTGCTATAACGATTACTTCATACTCTGGCAGAGTGAACAGTACTAAATGATGCATTCATAGTGAAGCAGGTGTCGATCCACATGGTTCTAGCTCCATTACAGTAGCTTTTACTCAACATGTGACCGTCCCACAGCAGACGCAATTCTGTGGATGAGCTGGAGCGACCCCAGACACCCTGCACACCTCCCCCATCGCGCACTCCTCCTCCAGCACAGACTCCTCCTCCTGAAGGAACTCAGCACCGACGTGGAGACTTTACTCGGCAAGAATATGAGCGGCGCCTTCAGCTCAAGATCATGGAAGACCTGGACAAGGTCCTGCGCCAGAAACCCACCACTGTCCGTGGTGTCAAGAAACAGCGGCCTAAAACAGTGTTCCGGGATGATTCAGGCCTCTCCCGCAGCCCAGCTAAGGGGGTTCTGGGTAAATGGCATCGACAATACATTGTTATTCTCGTTATTTCAAACCTATAATGTCACTGATCTGTTTGTGAATACTTTTCGGTAGGTTCTAGATTGAATAAAGTTTATTCTCACTCCACTATGAACCTGTCCTCCATGGCCAATGATAGTGGGACACTTACCATCAGGAAATCTCCAAGGTAATGATAAGGATTAAAATGTGGTGTATTATCAGCTGATTAACTTTTCTGTCTTCACCTTGGCATTGGACCTGATTCAAGATAAGAGAGTATACAATACTCAGCTCACTTATTCACTCTGAATAACTCTCATTTTCTGGTTTGCAGTCGCTCTCACTCTCCGTCAAGACTGAGGTCTCCAGGCCGTGTGGCAGCACAGAATGGTGATAAGGATTGGGAGAATGCATCCACCCTTTCCTCCCCAGCTTCCATTCCTGAGTACACAGGTACAGTATCATGATCATACACCTCCTACTGAGTTCTAATTTTGTTTAATTCTCAATATTCAGTATTCTAATACAGCTTTGTTAGGTTTTATCGTCTGATTTTGTGTACAATGAATATTAAGAGAAAAAAAATGTGATTGCGGTACAATTCAATCATCGAAAGTATCTAAACACTCGCTCGGTTATAGATACCCCCACCCCCCTCTCAGACATTATTAAGGAGAACACAGCACACAGACTCGGGGTTTACAATGTTTTCTGTGCATTTTCTGTTTCTTCAGACTTTTATACACATTCACTCGGGTAAGGCAATAGAGGATTGTTCAGTTTAAAGGAATTTCTACAGTATAGGCTAGTTAGAGTGTGGTCTGCAGAAGAGGCATGGCTAGTTACAATGCATTCTCTCTATGCAGGGTCTGTTTCTACATGTGCTCCTTGGTTTACAGAAATAAAAAAAAGAGTGTGTGCCCACTTTTACCTAACAAGTATGATGTGATATTATGTGGTATAAAGTTCTATTCATATCTTTTTTTTTTTCCCTCAGGACCCAAACTTTACAAAGAGCCAAGCTTCAAATCCAACAAGTTCATTATCCACAATGCCATCTCACGCTGCTGTTTGGCAGGCAAGGTCAATGAACCGCAGAAAAACAAGATCATCGAGGTGATAGACCTTACAGTCATCCTCCAAGGTTTGTTGTTATTTTTTCCCCATTGCATACTTAGATTTTTTTCTATGTCTGTCCCTTAGGAAATGGAGAAAAGCCCCGCCAACCACTTCCTCATTCTCTTCCGGGATGCAAGCTGCCAATTCCGGGCTGTTTACACCATGAACCCAGAGACGGAGGAACTGGTTCGCTTGACGGGCATCGGCCCTCGGATCGTCGACCTTTCCATGATCGAGTCGATCTACAAGTACAGCTCCGACCGCAAGCAGTTCTCGGTTATCCCGTCCAAAACCATGTCCATGAGCGTAGATGCTTTTACCATCCCCAACCAGTTATGGCAGGCTAAGCGGCCCGGGACACCCAAAAAGCTCGGAACACCAAAGTAAAGTCATGTTGATATGAGGTGCCCCAAATCTTTTCTCCCCCTTCCTGTAGCAGCAGAGCGGTTCAGTATCGGAGCCGGTGTGGCTCCAGGAGGGTGGGAGAGTTAAAATGGTGCGGCAGTGATGGAACACGCTAGAACGCAATCCTTTGAGACTTATTCGGGACGCTTGCAGAAGATCTCTCTGTGCATTTGCTCAATATTTAAAAATCAAAGAAGGAAAAATGCCATCCACCCCCCCACCCCCCACCCCCAACTCCAACAGCCCTCCAACTGGAATAACTTTGTACAAAACCCCCGCACATGTGTACTTTCCATGCTGAAACTGTAGATGAAGTGAACATCTTCCATTCATCTCCATGTCTCGATTATAACCTTATTCCATTATCTCAGATCACCAATGTGGGACGAAACACTACCACGAACACTAAACTTGCTGCTTTGCAGAATTGAACCAGAGCATTTTCTCTGCCTCCACTTTTATATACCTTTCTCTTTCCCTCTGATTTTTTTGCTTCCTGTTTTGCTCTAATCGCAAGACAGACCTGAAACTAGACTATGAATGTAGGGCACAAGCCAGCCAAGGGCTCCTTGTTTTATCTTTCGTCATACGGGACTGGGATTTAGAAATCTTCCACGATTTAGGGTACTTGGTTATGCTCCTGTGCCTCTTGCTAACTGTCTGAAATGTGAAGTATGTGCCTCTCGCTCACACACTCACTCTCATCTGCCTAGCCCTTACTCTTACTTAATAGTGACAGTAGATACCTGGATGTATGCTTTCTTTTCTTTTCTTTGCTTTTTTTTTATATATATAAATATCCACTTCTTTTGCAAGATTTCAGTATATCTGAGAAGACCCCACAGGCCTCAGGTGACAAGTCATTTCCACTTCAGTTTATTATGAATGAATGGACAAGATGTGCTTTTATGTTATCAGTAAGGTATTTCTACTCTACTTGGTTATAATTAAAAGAGAGTAGGGGAAAATGAATCCATGAACATGTCATATTATGAATGCTGTTAATTTTTTTTTTCATCTATCTTTGACAATGATTTGTATATGGTAAAGAGAACATTTGTAAGATATGAATAAGCTGCCATGTGGCTTCATCGTTAGCGGATCCGAATGTGTGTGAGCTTGTGTGGGTGAGTGAGAGAGTGAAAGAAAGAGTGATAACAGAGAAGGTCAGGATTAAGAAATAAAGATTAAACATCTGCAGAAATGTGATTTCTCTTATTGAAAGGTTGAAAAGTAGTTCTCTGTGAGCGAACATGGAGCAGACAATGATAGATAATGTATATAATTATATTGAGGCTGGCGTCTCAAACTTGGACAGTGATACTGAGAACGAATCAGTCAAATCAGTATATGTTGGCCCTATTCATTTCGGGCGTGGTGCGAGTGGCCCACTTTTCTTTAGCCAGAGGGCATGTAGTCTTTTTTTTTTTTTCTCTTTTCTTTTTTTTTCCTTCGTGAAAAACCTGATCTAAGCACTAGAACAAGTCTACTGCCTCCCATTTATGTCAGCCATTTGCAGATCTGAAGTGAAGATGTGAATATTTTTGTACAGAAAATTCATTGTGAAGGTGTTAAATAAGTGTATAATTATGTGAGGTGAATGGTGTGTGTGAGAGAGTATGTGTGAGAGTGATGATATAGTGATAAAACTGGAGTCAGTGCAATTGTCATGTAGAATGTTATATTGGCTGAGGTTTATTTATTAGGAAGGGACTACAGCTGGAATTATTTTCTTTATTGTTTTGTTTCAGATTTTATTATTTATGTTGTGGTAAAGTGGAAAAAAATCACATTAATTTCGTACTTTAAAGGCACGTTAGCCACTTTCTTTTTGTTTCGTCACCATGTTTGTTGGTCCAATCATTCTGTCCTGTCTGATTGTTCATTATTACAGATCTGTCAGCTGGAGCGACTGTATCTGATTAATAAAATCATTTTTAAATCATCCCGTTCATCACCACTCTTTATTTATCATGTCTTTACTTTTCTGTTCTCTCTCTCTCTCTCTGTATGTATGTATATGTGCATCCATAACTGTTATTTTATATATTTGCTTTCATAACTATTATTTTTTCCGTACTTCCGTTCTTTTAAAACGCTTTCTATCGTAATGCTTTGGAATTATCAGTTGTGATTGGTCAGTATACACTATGTTAA
>JAOUQZ010000028.1:2736999-2787512 GCA_028564935.1 Neosilurus hyrtlii
TACAGCCAAAAGTATTCACTCACCCATCCAAATAATTGAATTCAGGTATTCCAGTCACCTCTATGGCCACAGGTGTATAAATTCAAGCACAAAGGCATGCAGACTGCTTCTACAAACATTTGTGAATGAATGGGTCGCTCTCAGGAGATCAGTGAATTCCAGCGTGGTACTGTGATAGGATGCCGCCTGTGCAACAAGTTCAGTCGTGGAATTTCGTCACTGCTAAATATTCCACAGTCAACTGTCAGTGGTATAACAAGGTGGAAGCGATTGGGAATGCCAGCAACTCACGTAAAATGACACAGTGGGGTCAGCAGATGCTTAGGCACATCGTGCACATAGGTCGCCAACTTTCAGCAAAGTCAATCGCTACAGACCTCCAAACTTCATGTGGCCTTCAGATTAGCTCAAGAACAGCGCGTAGAGAACTTCATGGAATGGGTTTCCATGGCCGAGCAGCTGCATCCAAGCCATACATCACCAAGTGCAATGCAAAGCATCGGATGCAGTGGTGTAAAGAACGCTGCCACTGGACTCTAGAACAGTGGAGACACGTTCTCTGGAGTGATGAATCATGCGTCTCCATCTGGCAATCTGATGGACGAGTCTGGGTTTGGCAGTTGCCAGGAGAATGAAACTTGTCTGACTGCATTGTGCTAAGTGTATAGTTTGGTGGAGGGGGGATTATGATGTGCGGTTGTTTTTCAGGAGCTGGGCTTGGCCCCTTAGTTCCAGTGAAAGGAACTCTGAATGCTTCAGCACACCAAGAGATTTTGGACAATTTCCTGCTCCCAACTTTGTGGGAACAGTTTGGGAATGGACCCTTCCTGTTCCAACATGACTGCACACCAGTGCACAAAGCAGGGTCCATAAAGACATGGATGAGCAAGTTTGGTGTGGAAGAACTTAACTGGCCTGCACAGTCCTGACCTCAACCTGGTAGAACACCATTGGAATGAATTAGAGCGGAGACTGCGAGCCGGGCCTTCTCATCCAACATCAGTGTCTGACCTCACAAATGCGCTTCCGGAAGAATGGTCAAGAATTCCAATAAACACTACTAAACCTTGTGGAAAGCTTGCCCAGAAGAGTTGAAGCTGTTATAGATGCAAAGGGTGGGCCGACGTTATATTAAACCTATTAAGCCTTGGATTAAGAATGGGATGTCACTTAAATTCATATGCATGTGAAGGCAGATGAGCGAATACTTTTGGCAGTGTAGTGTATATATATATATATATATATATATATATATATAAATCCCTGAACAGCTCGCCAGGCCAACGCAGGGCCAACACACACAATCATTCACACTCACACATGGGCGATTTGGAACAGTCAGTTAGTCTACTGTGCATGTTTTTTGGACTATGGAAGGAAACTGTAGTATCCAGATGAAAACCCACGCAAGCGCGGGGAGAACATGCAAACTCCACTCAAATATATGTACATAATATATATTTTTATAATTAATGTAGTTCAAATAAATTGTTCAAAATGAGATCAGACTGTGTTTTGTACAGATTTTGATTTGTACCAGTGCAATAGAGATTAACCAAACATTTTAAAGAATATTAAGAAAGATTAAGCACAGATATAAAACAATCCCAAACCTCTGCTGGTCCTCAGTGTTCAGGTTCTGAGATGATAAAGTGGAGGAACCTGTAACACTGCACTCTGTCTGAGACAGGCAGTGGTCACTGAATGTGGCCCAGAGCATCATAGCATCTAGAAAAGTTTTTGAACTGGTGGTGGCTGTGTGACTTGATGAAGGAAGAACTGGAAACATTTCGAGTTATGTTTGTCTGGTCTACCTGGCTTTTCTAGCTGGCCTGTCTGTAGGTCCATAATTTCCATACACACCTAATATTTAATGTATTTTCTGAGTGTATTTTCTTTCTATTCAGGTCTCTTGTGGACACGATGAGGGATGTGGAGAAGAGAGCGGCAATGAAGACGGCTGTGGAAGAGATCCATTCATCCATCCATCCATCAATCCATATGTCCAAATATCCATCCATCCATTATCAATACTGCTTATCCTTCAGGCTCGTGGGGGAATCTAAACTTGGCTCCTGATCCTCCATAAGGGTTCCGGTCTGATTCTTTTGAGCCCGCTCCTTTGTTTTTCTTCTCTCTGACCAGTTCATGTCATATAGCGAATTAAAACTTGTACGAGGCAGGTGCTGAGCTTTCATTTCTACTCCATTTCTACTTCTATACTCCAGCTGATCATATCAGAGAATCCTCTGTTTAATCACAAGACCAATCATGTGTACACGCCCATGACCACCGCAAAGCATGTAGACCATACAAGATTCCTGCCTCCGAACACCTTCTACAGGATGAAACATCATTCGAGGCATGACTTTTGAATTTTATATGGATTCAGGATTGATTATAGAGTCAGGTTTAACTACGCGGATGGACACATGGCATGTGTGGAAACAATTAGATCGATATGATGTGGCCCATTGCGAAAGCTTCATCTTCTTCTTCCGCTTGATCCAGGTCGGGACCTCTCTTCCACAGAGGTGGGATTGAGGTCCTCAAAGTATTCCTTCCACCTTCGGTCAACCACAGTGTGACCACTGCGAAAGCTGATTATTTTAATATCACATTTTATTAAGTGTTTTGTTCCTGTTATCCCTCAGAAATGCACTAATCTAACTATTAAAGAGTTGATGTAAACTGTAATGACTATGAACAAAGAAATCTGTCAAAGCGATGTTGGTGTTTAATATGGACAAAAATCACAGACCCTGCATAGACTGAATGCATTATATTATATGCACGCCTCCTTTATTGAACTACATGTAACGCTTCCTTTATTCTGACCAATCCTGTGTTGCCTTTCCATTTTGAGTGTATATAAGAGTCCTGAATCTTTGTACTGGGTTCTCCCAGGCCTGATGAGGTAAGGTAATGTCTGAGTGGCGGTGGATTATTGTAAACTGAGCACGTGGGAATTTCTTTGTTAAAAGTGCAAGGAAATAGTCTTTTACTCTTAATATATAGTGTTTATTAGTGTCAGTTTATTAAACTACATGGACAAGAACAAACAAAAACGATATTGTCAGAAATGGGTGGGACTGGTCAGAATTCCTTTGGGATTGGGCACTAATGGGACACCTCCCAGGTGCTCCTCCATCCTCACTGGCGGTGAGGTACGCGAGTCTTATCCTGTGTTAATGTGAAAGCACACAATATAAGACACACGACAGAAATGTAGTTCCCTACTGTTTTATTAGAAGTAATTTATTTTACAACTTTATGCCTGTAGAAAGAAACAATGTGAAAAGGTGTTTATATACAATGATTTTTAAACTACTTTTAAACAAGTATAGGAATTATTAATAAACACAGAAAAATATCTATGGCTGTTCTAGTAATGTGAGACCAATATATAATCAGTCCCATCCTCAGTTTCCAAAAAAAAAAAAAAGAAAAAAAAAGTAACTAATAGAAGGTACATTTACTTCTTGTCTTTTTTTAGTACATAATCTTTTTTTTGTTTGGTTTTTTTTTTTAGAAACATTAGACTTCTCTTACACAAATAAACCTAAGAGATAACCGTATGTACAAAAGAAAATGCTGGAATTTCAAAATGTCCAGAGCGCTGAGGAGGAAGACAGAAACCTATCAGATTAAAACAAAAACAAAACACTGAGGTCCCAGTAGATTTAACAGAGATATTCCCAAACCCACCACCCCACTGAACACACTCTTCTCTCAGTGTATCTTGAGGTGAATCCAGCTGAATATAGAAGGATGAATACAGATGTACCCTCCCAAAGTTTTTATAAATCTGGATTTGGTTTAGAAAACATAGAAGAACTTCTAACCTGACCTGGACCGAACAGCACGGGATGGAACACGGGAGAGAAATAAGCACCTGTACCTGCAGCTGACAGCGGGGGGCAGCACTACATAGCAGCGTTTACTCCACTGGCGCGTTCAAGCCACGCAGGGCAGACGCCATCCTCCAGGTCGCTTGGGTGGAGGCTGCTAGAGATGCAGACTACACTGCATGCTAAATAACACCTCCCTGAGGAGTGACAGAGCGCTAGCAGCCTACTAGCCACCTCTTCGGACCTTTACACACCCCAATACACACACACAAGGATTCAGATGACTAACATGAAAATGTTGACCATGAATATGAGCGGACCATTTAAAAATAAACCAACAGGACTGAAAAGAGAAGAAGAAAAAGGACCAGGGGTCAGAAGATAACTGAGAACGTTCTTCTGGTCGAGCTGAGAAGATGGCAAATGAAGGGCTCTGGTTGGCAGTGATATAAAGGTGTCGCTGTAAAGCAACAGGAAGCAGCAGCCTATAAAAAACACAGCTTATCGCGTCATAGTGATGTCCCAAAGGTAACCAAGATTATAACATACAGAATAAAAAAAAGCAAAACATTAACAACATCAAATACATTTACACAACCCCAAAGAAAAAAGCCACGCAGACTAAAAGGGCAGTGAGTGAGTTTATAAGTGACTCAGAATGAATGCTAAGAGAAGGGAATGAGAAATTGAGCCCTTTGTGGGCTTGGCTCTATCAGCATGAACACTTAAACGTTGGCATATTTTAGTATAAGCGATAAAATTCCACAACAGCAGCTCTCAGTTTACATCTTACACGCTCTGCCTTAGAAGTGCTTCAGAAATGCCTTTCGACATTATTGCCCCACATAGATACATAGATATAGATAGATAGATCGATAGTACTCCTACGGAATGTATCGGTTCACTGTAGGTCAGTTCATCAAATTAAAATATATCACTAACTTAAAATTTTAAACATGGCTAGGTAATCTGTGATGCCAATTTAGAGGAGAAACACTGGCCTAAATAAATAATACCACATAAAAAAGGTGATGTGTCCAGCTCTTTCTGTCTGTAACGCTGACTCGTCTGGTAGACGTGAGAAAACGAGGAGTGTAACAGCAATGAGACATGGAGACAGACAGCGAGAGCAACACCCACAAGGCATTTTTAGACAAATTCGTTGAGACAATAAATAAAAAAGAAATAAAGAAAGAAAGGATTTTCCTTCAACTTTTCTCTTAATCTACCTTTTAAAAAGTTTGTTAGTTTCAGGAAAAGCGTCTCCAAGTCTTTGAAATGAAAGACGTGGTTTTTCTTCTTCATATACTTTTTAATTAAAAAACAAACAATAACAAACAGCAACACATACACAAGTCCATCTGTGACAGAACGTCTTACTTCATTAAATTGTCTTTTTCTTTTTAAGACAACACAATTTTCCCTTTACTTGTTTTCTCTGCGGAAGACACCCGGCAGACTGTCCAATCAGCAAACACCAGTCAATCCTCATCCAATTAAAATCTTGGAAACGGGCTGACATATTTAAAAAAAAAGAGACACTCCTGGAAGTTCCGCTCATGCAAACACCTGCATCTTTCCATTGGCTTCGGAAGCGTGAGGAATTTGGGTGTGAGTAGAGGCGGGGGCGGACACTGTTGGGCTTGGGGTGGAGTCAGACCAATCGGAAACGCAGTGAGGCGAAGGACTAGACCATGGCTCTGGCGACTCTGGGGATGGGGTCAGGTAGGGGTGCTCATTGGGCACGTGCAGGTAATGCTTGGGCGTGGCGTCGATGGCGGAGGTGTAGCTACGTTGGGAAGGAGGAGTGGGGTAATCCTCTAATCCTGCACTGGTAGTGCTGCTACTGGCCTGCACTGGGGGAGCTTGGGAGACCTGTGGAGGAACAGCCTGGCTCTGTGGGACTGCAGGGGTTTGAGGTGGCTGCTGCTGAGGCTGCTGAGGCTGCGCCTGACTCTGCTGTGGTTGCTGGTAGAAGGGTTGAGGAGGCTGTGGGGTTGAAGGTGTTGAGGCACCCAAGCTTGCCAGGGCCTGCTGGTTGGTAAGGCCATGGGCATGGAGCTGCTGTTGTTGTTGCTGTTCAGCGATGGAAGGCAGCTTGACGGGGCTGATATTGGGTGTACTGGAGACTGGCGTAGGCTGCAACATGGGCTGCTGGGTGTTACGGAAAACCTGTTGCTGGTGCATGAGTACAGTGCCCGGCTGCATAGCACCAGGTGTCCCTGGATGCACCATGTTCACCATAGGCTGGGTGCATTGTGGGGTCTGTGGGGCACGGCTATGCCAGTCAAACGGCACGCTCACTGGGCTCACCAAGCCCATGCCCAGGTTCATCTGGCCAGGGTTGAGAGCGTAGGTGTGCGTGGCTTGACCGTTCAAGCCGGCTAAGGAAACTGTGAAAGGACCACCAGCATCCATCATACCACTGTGCACCAGAGGAGTACTGGGCACTGAGTGGAAGATCCCTGGAGAGGGCATAGCAGCTGGAGATGCTGGGTTAGTGACATAGCCGGCATTACTGGTACCACCACGTGGCGAGTCCAGCGAGTCCACAGGCGACAGTGTCACTGAACTATCCAGCAGTGCACTCTGCATGTCCAACGTCAGCTTTTTGTTCCGTGCCTTTGCAGCATCCTTTAGACTGCTCCCATGCTGTCCGCCTATTCCTTTGGCGCCTGGCCGGCGGTGTTTCTTTCCCTGTGGCGTGTTCTTCAGACTGGGCAGGAAGTTGCCTGGTGGACACATGAGTGGTGAGAGAGCATGGCCCCCTGCAAGGTGGTGTCCTGCACCGGCGTGGCTCTGCGGGCTGCGCACGGTGTTGTACTCATCCAATAGTTGCACAATGTCATGGTGCATACGATCCTGAGCGATGTCGCGAGGCAGTCGGTCCATGTGGTCTGTAATCTCACGATTGGCAAAGTGGGCCAACAGCACCTTCACTGCCTCACAACTGCCCTCCCTCGCAGCCAAGAAGAGGGGTGTCTCCTCCTGCAGAACAAATGTAAGGAAAATTATTTTAAAATAAACGTCATGTATGGGGGGAGGTAAAAACCCCAAATGTGGCTGGATTACTCTACCTTAAGGTCTTGCATGTCTTTATTGGCTCCATTCTTCAGCAAGGCGATAATGGCTTCAATATTATTCACAGCTGCAGCCCAGTGCAGTGCAGATTTACCTACAGAAGGACACGAACGTGATCATGAACATTAGCAAAAAACATCCAACATCTGATTATACCAAATGCACCTTAGAAATCTTTAAAGCTTTTCACATTACTGTACTGTGTATACAGTGCATGAAATAAAAGAGTATTACAGATGATAAAAAGGTGTAAGAGTAAGAGTAAGTGCACTTACCGAGCTCGTCAACAGCGTTAACATCAGCATGGCAGGTGATGAGCTCCTCCACCATGCCCTCCACCGGCAACCGAGCAGCCAGGATAAGAGCTGTTGAGCCATCGCACATGCGTGCATCCAGATCTGTAGCCCGTGTCCTGATTAAAATCTTAAAAGAAAATGGGGAGGTGCGTTATAAACAACACATCTGTCAGTCAGGTACTGATATCCTAATCAAACACTCATCTGAGCTTTCAAGTTGATGCCTTTTTATACACAATGTCTTCCCTGTTCATTAAAAGTATATTCAGTGTTTTGAAAATCAAAAGTCGGTCTCTTATCCACATGGAACCACAATACAGATGGCAACAAAACCCTAGCAAACTGCTTTACCTGGAAGACACCCTGAGCATCAGCAGCCACTGCAGCGTGTAGAGGTGTGCGACCCGTGTTGTCCTGTGCATTGGCATCAGCTCCGGCATCCAGCAGTCGTTTGGCAGCATCGGCACGAGCGTAGCGTGCAGCCAGGTGAAGAGCGGTTTCTCCAGTCCGGTCCGTCTGGGCATCCAGTGAGGCCCCCTGGTAGATCAGGTCTGATATGATGTTAGCTGAAGACTCCTCTGAGTCATCGTCTTCGGCCACTTCCTGTTCGAGTCCTCCACCACAGAACGAAGCCAGCATCAGTGGAGTAAAACCATCTATAGAAACACAAACGGGGAAATTTATCCAACATTATAATTGCATTTGACATTGTGGAAGAGAAGTTCTTTTTATCACCTACGCTATAGCAGCTACTATATCGACAGTCGGTCCCTTAAGTTTTTTACTTATTTTTGATATTAACTAAAGAAATAAACACACATTACCAAAAAAATTCCAGGGTCCTAAAGGCTTTTCTGTATTGATGAACTTAATTTTGTTTTTTCCCTCGGGCATTTATAAAAAGCTGAAACTGGAGACTCGTTTAAAAACTTTTAAAAAATCTATTTATGACTAAGAGTGGCACAGTGGCGTAGTGATTAGCACGTCTGCTTCACAGCATGAAGATCCAGGGTTTGAGCCCTGGGTGTGTGCATTTCTGAGAAATGAGTTTGCATGTTCTCCCCATGCTTGCATGGGTTTCATCTGGGTACTTTGGTTTCCTTCCACAATTCAAAGACATGCACATTAGCCTAACTGGCTGTTCCGATTGACTGTTCCAAATAGGTGTGGATGTGAGTGAGAATGGTTGTGTGTTGGTTCCGTAATGGTCAGGTAATGATGTAACAGTGTGTAGGCCATGTGACTCACTGCCAGGAAATCGTGACAAAAGGACAGAGAGACATGGAGTCTTCCAGGGATGCACAGCTAAATTTTTTTACATAGAACTCTCCAGTTAAAAAAACAAAACAAGATCACCTTTGTGAATCAAGTGTTATCTAAATCTCCAGTGACATCTTATTACAGTTTCCTTTGCAGGTTCTGTTAATGAACCTATAAATAGTGCATTACAGCCATACCTGGTCCCCGCACATTAACGTCCATGCAGTCGCCATCAAATTCGCCTTGTGGCGGTGTGAGGGCCATGGACGGTGGCATGCGAATGTCTGCGGCTGCCAGGTGGTGCTGTGTCCACTGCCTGCTGTCTACAGCGTCCTCGCTGTCTGAGAGAATACTCGGCTCCTCCACCTGGAACACAAACACACACAACCTCATGTTATGGAAATTTTTCTCTCCTCAGTTTCGTATGTGTGTAATGTTGTCTAATGAAGAATTATTCGTGAATTCATGATTCATGTATGGCTACAGTGGCTCGAAAGTCCATTTTTAAAAATTAAAAATATATAAAATAATGTTCTAAGGAGCTCTAAGAATGTAATTACTCATGTTTAATTCAGTGTGCGGCTCTTGAATAAAGGTTTAAATCCTTAGAAGTATGACTCAACTTTTAATTTTAAAGCTACCGGAAAAAGTTTTTTTTTAATAATGCTACTTCAAAATAGTTTTTCTCATAATTAAAACAACTGGACTTATCTGTTTTTGCAAACAAACTCTTCAAACTGCGGGATTACGTCAAAAATTTCAAATATAGTTGCATCTTCAAAAGCATAAACAAGGAAGTGATGTGTGAAGACGTAAGGCTTACCCTTTGCACAAGGGACAGCTATATTTGGTGAAACTCACACTACACGTTGACTGGCCAAATTTGCAGAAAGGTTGCAGTGGTTGGTTAAAATTCCAAGTTAACGCCAATGCGCAAGGATTGGTTAAAATCTCGACCTTGTGAAATCCTGGAAGGGCTGACTTATAATTCAGAGACTACATAGGAGCACCTCAACAAAGTGCCTGCTGGAAAGTATTTATTCTGATATATTCTGGTTCTATTGTGTATAATGCAATTTTATTTTTTTGGTTAATTTTTTAAATTATAAAAAACTATAAAGATCCAGAATATGATCCATTGTGTACTTTTATTCAGAACCCATTTCCTGCATAAAAACAACAAAACAAATTGACCCAACATAGGATTGGACAGGTTAATGTTCAGTCTACTGAATAATTTCCTGGAGATGGTAAACACCGGATACTAAACTTGGGATTTTTGGATGTCTTGAAATATCGAAATATACTTAAAATTCAAACTTTATTCACATTAATGAGATCTGATGCAGTAATTATTATAAACACTGTTATAAACATGACACCATGCTTGTCCTTTCACTGTGGTGAAAAACAAGACCTCACCTTCAGTCTCTTGGCCTCGGGACAGTCTGAGTCTATCCACTGGTCACTGTGGTCTCCCAGTAACGACTCTTCCACTGTCTTTGGCATGTGCCTGAAGAGCAAAGCAGATCTGATTAGCCTCTGCCTTGGGGGCACTGATTTTCCCCTCATTATAGTAGTTCCCATCCTTAAAGGTCCATCACCAATCAGGGAGGGCAAAGGCAAGCTTTAAGCTTCCTCTGAGGCACTAGACCACCTGCCACCTGACCACATTTTTTTTAATTGTTGCACATGCATATTCATGCATACCTTGCATGCACGAGCCCACAGAAGCCACAAATTGCTAGTGATAGAAGCAGGCGTATACTCTCCCTCCCTCCCCGAAAGTCCAGCCAATTATCTCTCATGGGCTCCCGGTACATTAATCTCACAAACTGTTGGGTGATAAAGCCACCTTGCCGTTAAACCAATAACATCACTATTGAGATTGAATAAAACACTTACTTCATGCCTAGTGCGTCCTGTCCCACAGGTTCTCTGCGGTTCTTGTTACTGCTGGTTTCTTTCTTAAGGAAGAAGCCTTCAGGGAACCAGAGCGTACTGTGCTCGCGTTTGCGTCTGGCGATCAGCATTCCCACCACCATGATGACCATCAGGAACAGAACAGCGACGCCTATCAGAAGCAGCTTTCCCCATTCAGGCACCTCAGTTGGCTCATTTATCCTCACAGCTGAGGGAGAGGCAAGGTAAAAAAAAAAAAAAAAAAAAAGCTTAAGGCTCTGGGTTTGACCTTAATTAACTCATAATTCACAGGCTAAGAGATGCTTATTTATTCTTCTGTAACCTGAACACTGAATCCAACAAAACCAAAACAGTTCTCACTTCGAACTTCTTTGAGTGGATAAGGGAATTTGTCAAGCATGTCCCGAGCATAAAGAGCTCCCAGGTAGTCTGCAGCGTTTTCAGCTGCAGGGAAACAGTTATCCGAGGCCTGGGAGCACAGTCGGTTATCGATCTCCAAGTACACAATGGATCTGAAGAAAAATCACATGCCATTAGTGAAGCCAGACAAATAGTTAAAAAAAAACCCAGTAACCATGTATTCCAAGCTAAAGTACTCACCCAATAACCTCTTTATGGGGCTGGAGCTCCCGCTTGAGTCGTGCCTCACGACGGGTGTAAGGTTTGATCATGGCCTCTCCGTTGTGGTCGAGTCGGAAGCGGAGGGACGTGCGCAGGATGCTGCTGAGTTTCTGCAGGAAAGCGGTGCCTGTGCGGAGCAGCTCTTCAGGTGGCAAAAGCACCACGACCACCAGCACACCGTCTGCCAAATCTTCTGGAACGGTTCTAGCACAATCCAAACCATCCCAGCCACACTCTTCGTTATTACAGCCCTGATCACAGCGTCCATCAGCGTAGTGGTCCATGCAGTACGTCTCGTAGATGGGACTGGGATAAGATGCAAGGAAGATTAAAAACCTAGAACTTTTCTAGTTTACAAACTACAGCTGAGACATTTCTTTTTTTATCCATCTACATGTGTACAAACATGCAAAATGGAGAGGAATAACAACTCATCTCTATTCTTTCTCTCCATCTTTTTCCCAATTCTAAGTGGAGTCCGTGTGACTAGATTGAGCCAACAGGGTTAAGGGCCTTATTCAGGGCCCCAACAGTGGCAGCTTAGTGGGCTGGTGGCTAAAAAAAGCTTAACTAGCTGATCAGTAATCCAGTGCTTTATTATGTGCAATAGGCAAAAAATAAATAAATAACTAAACCCCTTCACAATGATTTATTTCCTGAACATTTTTTAACTGCCTAGGATAATATTTTGTCTAATCATTGGACCCATAAATCCTTCTACTTCTGAGATTTCAAATAATGGAGCGCTTAAAGCGCATTATTTACAGCCTGAATTGTTTTTGAGTTACTGAGGTTTGGATGAAACCCCTTTAATAAAACTGACCGCTTAAATAGAATAATAACTATAATAACGTGATAATAAATAACCTTAATAATATTGAATCATGATTTCCACTGCTGTCCACAAACCCCACTTTTAAGAACAACTGATACAGAGGACAGAATCCAGACTCTTACTTGCAGACTTTCTCCTTGTTTTTGCAGTCAAAGTTATCATACAGGCATTCGGCCGTGTTGCACCGTTCATCGCACTGACTGTTGTTGAAAACGTCCCAGCAGTACTGGTTAGTGCAGCGTTCCCACGGGTTAACGGCTAGTGAGCAGTCTCCACCATCCCACTGGCATGCAAACGAGTTGCACTGCTTATCACATACACCATCGTTAGCCTTGCCTTGGCAGTCAGGCAGCGGGCAGATGGGCAGATCTAGTATTCGAGATTCCTGCTCACAGCGTTTACCCCACCAGCCTGGCAGGCACTGGCAGCTGAAGTAGGGGAAAGAAGACTCCTCTCTGCATGTGCCGTCATTGCGACATGGCTTAGACAGGCAGCTCTCGTTACTACGCTCCTGGCACTGTGTACCTGCGTAGCCTTTTGGGCATGAGCAGCGGGCACCATGTGGAGTCGGGATGCAGCTACCGCCATTATAGCAGGAGAGCTCACGACAGGACATGCTGCGTTCGCAGTTCAACCCGGTGTAGCCCTGAAATGGTGAAAAGAGTGTTAAAAGATGGATTCCTAAAATGACTAGGAAGAGGAAAAGGCCGAGGATACTCACCAGCTGACAGGTGCAACGGTATCTGACTGGAGAGCTGCTGGACACTAAGCATACGCCACCATTCTTACAAGGCTGAGAATCGCATACGCCAAACCTGTTCTGACATCCTTGACCTGCCACATATAAATACAACCATACTCTTTAAACTGTGCACACCTTGACCACACCCATCCAAGCCAATGATCAATCCTGTCTCACCTGTGAAGCCAGGCTTGCAGATGCACTGGTAGTCATTCGGCAACTGGATGCAGTCAAGACTGTTGGCTGGGTTGCAGGGGTTCGAGCGGCATTCGTTGATGTCTCCCTCACATCGCTCTCCAGTGAAGCCAGGCGGACAGTTACAGCGATATCCACCTACCTGGTCAATACAGGTGCCATTGTTCTGGCACTTCGGTGTGCCACGTGGCCATGTAGGTGTGGCACAGTCATCTTCGTTTATCTCGCACAAGACACCTGGGTGAAGGTTCGAACATTAGTATGCGCATATGAGTAGATTTACTAACTGACAGTGACGTGAAACCAGCATGACTAGACTTACCTCGTGTGCCAGGAGGGCAGGAGCAGATGTAGTGGCCCACCAGGTTGATGCAGGTTCCTCCGTTTTGACACGGGTAAGAGTGGCACTCATCAATCTCTCTCTCGCAGTTCTGTCCATTGTATCCTGGCAAACACTGACAAAGAGCAATGGGGCGAGTGAGAGAACAGATCACAGCAACATAATATTTAAAAAATATTTTGCTATCCAACTGCTCTTTGACGGTTCTACCATTTGCTCAAGACACTCACGTCACACGTGTATCCTCCCATGTAGCCCCTGCAGGTGGCACCATTGAGGCAGGGTTTGTCCTCACAGTGGTCCACCTGACTCTCGCAGTAGCTGCCTATATAATCAACTGGACACTTGCAGAAGTGTGTGTTTCCTGTGTTAACACAGTGACCATCATTATCGCAGAGATCATCCGTCTGAAGACCTGTAGCGTAAAGTGACAGAATGGAATAATTAGTAGTGAATAACACAAACACATCAAAGTAGCAACAGCATTTGTAGAACTGCATGCCATCACTTATACCTTTTTGGAGAGCCGCCACCTCACACGAAACTCCCGGAATGTCACAATAGCGTCCGGACCAGCTTCCCACACATTCGCAAGTGAACGAGCCGTCCTTGGGTCTGCACCGGCCACCGTTCTGGCATGGGTTTGTGCGCCTACACCAGTCCACAGGAACCTGCACAGAAAAAAAAAAAAAAAAACTTCTTTTACTGGTGGAAGGTGACTACTGAAGAAATATTTAGGTTTTAGTTATAATAACAAGGGTAGGGCTGGTGTTGTGTGTGTGTACCTGACAACGGTTGCCGGTGTATCCTTTGGGGCAGGTGCAGTGAAATGTCTTCACGCCATTGTGACACCGTCCTCCGTTCAAGCAAGGCTGTGAGTCACATTCGTTGACCTCGTACTGGCAGTGGTTGCCGGTGAATCCGGATCGGCATTTACAGGAGAAGCCGTTAATCTTGTCGATACACGTTCCTCCATTAAAGCAGGAACTGCAGGATACACATGAACCAGGGCAATCAGAATTCTGTTCATAAAATTTAAACATGACAAAAGCGCATTTTGCTTGGTATTTAACTAATAAAAACTGATATACCTCTCGGTGCAGTCAGGTATGTTGGTCTCACATTGGAGGCCGGTGAAACCTGGTTTGCAGGTGCAAGTGTAACTGTTGACATAGTCAGTGCAAGCGCCACCGTTCTTGCAAGGGGCACTCTGGCACTCGTTCACCTCGATGGCACAGCGTGGCCCTGTGAAGCCGGGAAGGCAGGTGCAGTAGAAGGTGTTAATACCGTCCGTGCAGGAGCCTCCACTGAGACATGGATCTGCAGGATGGACAGAGAGAAACCATTAAGAAATACTGTCCTATGTGCATCCCAGTACTCCTCTTCATACCAGTCTCTTCACACTATGTAGCCTTTCATCACAGCCGGTACTCTTATAAACATGTAAACTACAGTAATATTATTAATTCAATCATTCTCTTGACTCAAACTGTTCAGTCCTACTGGGGTCCCGGGCAGGCTGGAGCCTATCTCAGCCGACTTTGGGCAATGGCAGGGTACACCCTGAATAGATAACCAGTGCATCACAGGTCCAAGACACAAACACACAACCATTCACACTCACACCTAGGGGTAACTTGGAACAGCCAATTAGACTAATGTGCATGTCTTTAAACTGTGGGAGGAAACCAGGATACTCGGAAGAAACCCATGCAAGTACGGGGAAAACATGCAAACTCCACACAGTACTGGACATGCCATAATAAAAAAGTTTTTAAATTTGTTGGTTTTCGAGTTGTTGATTAGTTATCCATTATTTGTATATTCCTACTTGAACTTTTTTTTTTTAATTTTCCAGTGAAATAATGCTTGTGGTTCTGACTCACTACTGACTGAGCAGCTAAAATAAGCTCATATGTATTAAATACGTTCTCAAAGCAACTCTGTGAGTATCAATTACTCACTTGGGATACAGTCGTTAATGTCAGTTTCACAGTTGGGTCCTGTATAGCCGTTGCGGCAGGAGCACACATATCCGCCGAGCGTGTTGGTACAGGTGCCGCGGTTCTTGCATGGGTTAGAGCTGCACTCGTTCACGTCAGTGTTACACAGCTGGCCTGTAGAGACAAGACACAAATTAGCAAACTTGACACAGGACAGAAACTCTGATGTAATAACTGCTCATCAGACTTACCTTGCCATCCAGGCGGACAGGTGCACTTAAATCCACGGTAGTCAAGGGAATGAACGCATGCAGCATTGTTGGCACAAGGGTTGGGCGAGCATGGCTCCTCAGCACAAGTGGGTCCGCTGTAGGGTGGCTGGCACCGACAGGTGAAACTTGCCACACCGTCTACACAGATACCCTGATTCAGGCAGGGGCTGGATGCACACTCGTTTATGTTTTCCTGACACAGATTGCCTATCAGGGATAAGGATAAAAGTTCAAGTCCACATAGTCACTCATCTATCCAGCAGGAGGCGATATTGCTCACATCTTTAGAGCTGTCACAAGCAGACATTTTAATCCCTCAGCGCTAATGGGATTCACACAGAACCATAAGGGCCTTCTGTATTCACAAAACAGGCTGACGGTGCTCAGAGGCCACGTTTCCTGAAAGGACTGGACCATTTCTTACATCTTGTTGTCAACAGAAATACTTACTCTTAAAAAAAAACTTCTACAAGCTTTAAAATGTCATGAGGCATCCACAATAGGATGCATCTTATTTCCCACAGATTAGATTCACACACTCACCTCTAAAACCTTGACGACATTTACAGGTGAAACCGTTGAGCTGGTCGATGCACGTGCCGCCATTCTGACACAAGTTGGGAAGACAGTCATTACGGTCCAAATCACAGTTCTTTCCCGTCCATCCAGGATCACAATCACAGCGATACCTGCAGGATACAAGCCCGGAAGAAACATTCTGAGTCATACGACAGCACAAAGTTATTGTTAGGCTGTGTGTGGCACTGGGTTTAAATGGATAAAAATAAATTGAATACAAATAAACTAATAACTAAAAACCTGACAAGGTGTTGAATAGATTAGTTTTATGTGATGATGAGTTGACTGTTACCCGTTAGGATCTTCTCTGCAGGTTCCATGTGTACACGGACTGTTGCTGCAGACGTCCACATGTGAGTAGCAGTATGGCTCATGGAAGCCAGCAGGACAAAGACAGTGGAACCCATTCTCCTCGTCCACGCAGGTGCCTCCATTCCGGCAAGGGTTTGACGAGCACTCGTCAACCTCCACGTTACACTTTGGACCTAAAGTGGGGGGAACAGAAAGAGTCCTCATATTTCTCATTTGTGTCAGAGTCATAATGTACATTTGTAGAATTGTTTCTTAGAAATCAATGGTGTAGAAGACTTACCAGTGAAGCCAGGTTTGCACACACAATCGTAACGGTTTATGCCATCCTTGCAGATGCCGTAGTCACATGGGCTGCTGGCGCAGTCATCAAAGTTGATTTCACAATTGGTGCCTGTATGCAAATGTTATTATGTAATATTGTTTCCAAGACATGACTACAATACGAACGACTTATTAAAGCTAATAAGCTAATAACACCCAATAAAGTGTCCTGAGTAGGTGAAGGTTAAAGACACCATGACATGCTGTTTTCACATATAGATACACTGGCAAGTGCCATTTTGTAAATCCATTGGCACAAACTGTTTGGGCTTACCCAAAACTGAATAAAATTAAAATAGCATCATATTTAGGGTGACTACAGGTCTCTAATAGTTAAAATGAATTACTTTTTCAATGCTGACTGCTCGCCAATCAGAAATCAGAACGTTAAGGAGCTTTCCTGTACCTGAGGTCCCATGCTGACACTGGCAGATGTATTTGTTGACCAGATCCACACACTTTCCTCCATTCTGGCAGGGGTTACTATGGCACTCATTCAGCTGGTTCTCACATCGGTAGCCTGTGTATCCTGGCACGCAGTTACAGGTGTAGCTGGCGATACCATCTATGCAGGTGCCATGGTGGCACGGATCAGGCTGGCAGTTATCGATGTTGCTTTCACAAAGTCTGCCCTCAAACCCTAGAGATTAGAGAGAGACATTTAGAGCAGTCAGGCTAGACAGCAGGGGCATGCTATCTAAAATTGATTGCTAAAATTAAAGATGAATACATTTAGTCATATAAATGTTAACACTGTCCTGTATTATAGCACTTAAACAACTTACACTATTTATAATGATATTAACATTATGGTCTGGTTTAGGTATTTAACTAGCTCATACATTTATCTGGGCTACATTAATTTTCTCTACTAGGATTGAGACATTAACATTGCTAGCTAGCTTACATCTTTACATCTCATTTTCCTTCCCAAATGTAAGAAAAGCTGGCTAAATAAACTCTCATAATTTACACGGTGTAATTCTATTATCATTCCTATTAATTATGGCATTAAATATATTAGCTATAATTCTTGTTGAATTATATTGCATGTTAACTGCAGGCTAGTTAATGTTTATTCAGCTTAGTCCTGCTAGGTACATTTGTTTATTTATTTTTTTTAAACTAACTTAAGTAATGTCTTTTTTAATTCCTTGGTAGCTCTGAAGACCTGGCTAAAATGAAACAGTTTTCTTGCTTACACAGGAAGATAAAAGACACAAAGATGCATTCATTTCATAAAGCTAGCAATATACTATCACATATTGCACATTTAAAAAAAAACAAAAAAACAAAACTGTCTGCCAAAACAAGAAATTAGGGAAAACACTGCACAGGACCGACTTGCCGGCTAATAAAAATGCTAATGGATGATTTGTCCATGGCTGAGGTATCACTGATGTACTCTAGCCATTTATGGCTGTTTCAGGGCTTTGTGGTTGTACGTCAGGGTGGATTTCCTCTGAGTTTGTGGTGACTGGCTGAGGCGACTCAGACGTGACCTCATCTGCAGCATTTCTATGGGACTCGCTGTCTTAGGTTCTGTTCTCTCCTTTTTTTCTCGCAAAACTACTGCGTTTTCATGCACTGCCTCAGCGATTCAGTGGTTTCTATTCACAGTTTGGTCTACAGTGTAAAGACTTCCTTTCTTTCACTCACCCTTCACTTCTTTCCCAGATTCTTTTTTTTCCAAAAACTTCCATTCCTTTTCCTCGTTCTCTATATGTTTCCCCCCTCTTTTCCCCCTAAAGTTCCTTTCTACTTTCCCCCGTTTCCTTTTTTCTTTCTCTCTCACTCTGTCTGGTGAAAGGTCCTACAGTGCGGCGCCCGGGTTCCTGTGGTTTCCATGCCAACAGGTTGTCAGGCAGCAGCAAGAGCAAGGAGCCAAGGGTGAGAGACAGAGAAACAGAATGAGAGAGAGCGAGTGAGGCTTTCACAGGCTTCACAGAACTGCTTTTGTTCCGAAGAGCACAGCGACAATACCTCGCACCCCTGCTAACGGGACGGCCCAGAACAGGAACACGAGCCAACAGAATACCAAGCAGCTGCTACACTTTGACAATGTACATATGGTTTAGATTAGAATATCTATACTGTTTATATATAAAGTGTGTTTATCGTTAAATATCTGAAGCAAATCATAAAATAACTCCAAAAGTTAATTTGCTTTCTGAATTTTGCAAAGCTACAGATTCAGATAATTTATTTACGTGCTGTAGATAAAGAGCTTCTGCCAATATTTTGATTCATCCATTAAGGTAAAGCGGAGCTCCCGCCTGGGTTTGCTTTTTACTTTTGCTTTTTTATGTCTTGTTGGTTTAAGTATCAAGTTCATGGACTATCATGAACTTGATCATGATGATGTTTTGATTTCAGTGTTTGCCCCATGAACATTTATTTACCTGCAAGTCTCTCTACCTACTTGAGTTAGACTGTGTTTTTATTGTCATTTTATTGTACATTTTGCTGTCCATCATCATGTAAATCAGCAATACAGAACAGCCAATCAGCATCAAGTCAGCAACATGGCAGCCTTTTTGGGGTTCCTGTAGTGGGTATGCCCAGACACCAGATGGACACAGAACATCCATCCGAGCCATATTCCATAGCCATATACTATGGTATGCACCGAATCTCCGCAACAGATAACTGCCTTTTTAAAGTAGTTTTTGTAATATTATTTCATTTATTCATTCATTTTCTGAATCGCTTTTTCCTAATTAGGGTCACGGGGAGGCTGGCGCCCATCTCAGCCGACTCTGGGCGAGGCCGGGGTACACCCTGGACAGCTCGGCTGGCCATCGCAGGGCCATCAGTCACACAACCATTCACACTCACGTAACATTATTTTTAGGCTACAATTCTTGCAACTTCCTTTTCGGTATGTTCACTCCCTAAGGTATAACACGGTACATAAACATAACATACTATTACAAATCCCTATAGGTAATTATTAGGTAATTTTCATGGAAATCATGATATACTGACCATACACTCATTTAAATATGAAAAAAATTATCTTTAGACAGATCTATGATAGGTGACTAAAGGTCAAATATTTTAAAGGTTTCAAAATCGTACATCCCTCTTCTGTACGAATTCACACATGACCTCACTGAGGCTATGGTGTATGTAAGAAATCCTGACTCGAGATTCCTAGAGTGCCATACGGCAATGTGTCGCCATGTCATTGTAGGGTGCAGATGAACAGATGTCGAGGTGAAGGCCGAGAGTAACCCCCATCCTCAGCAGCTGCTGGCCCTGAGTGACCCTGTGATCCCAGGGTACAGTGGGGGGATGAGCAGGATTAAAGGCCTGTTGTCGGTCTGATCATGACCAATAACGTCTGACCTTGAGATCAGACTCAGATTAATGGAACCAATATCAATTCTGATATTCTTGAATACTTCCACATTCAGCACTCAAAAACACACACACAGAATGTCTTACCTTCAGCACAGCGACACTCATAGCCATTGGGTCTGTCAATGCACTTGGCTCCGTTCTGGCAGGGTGTGCTGGCACACTCGTCAATGTCGATCTGGCACAAGGTGCCAGTGAAGCCTGGGACAGGCAAACACAGAGGTCAGAGGTCACAGTAAAGCAGGGGAGGACAAGTGTACATGCTACGCTTGGCTACAGAGGGCAGAGGTGCCTGGCCTTGGTCTCGAATGCCTAGACAATGCGTAAATCACAGGCTGTAGCTCTGAAATATTTTGCAATTAACAAATCGGTGTTTGTTTAAGAGTCTTGACATGTACAAAACTGAAATGTGCATTTCCCCATCTTTAGGGATTAAAAGTTTGTAAATTGTAAATTTATATGATAATCCCAACTCTCAGAACCCTCCATAAACACACTATTTCATTTTGTTTTCAATATAAAGCAAACAGGTGACAGATAGAAAGATAAAGGACAAAGAATAGGGCAGTCAACACATTATTACTATTATTATTATTTTTACAAAGATTTACAGTAGAAATGTTCTATGTTCCAATGTTCTAAATCCAGGAGGTTCCTTGCTCTTCTTCGGAGGAAGCAATGATTTGTCTCTAAATTTAGTGCTTTTCAAGCAATTTCTACCCAGTTTTCTATAAAATCCAGTTTCAACTCCAAAAAATGTAAAATTAAATAAAATAAAAAATTCTGGTAATTATTTTGTTGCTATTTAATTCAGAATATACTTTTTATTATTTGCCCATACTTTACAGAGACATTTTGATCTCTAAGAATGCGCTATAACCTTTACCCAGATTCTGGTACAGATCCAAATGCCTAGACAAATCTTGATTGCCTGGAGACGGCACACAGTAAAATTTTATATGATGTTAGCACAAGGCAGGACACCAAATCCACCTGCTTTTCTTCTCCTTCTGTTTGCACATGGACATCAAAAGTAACCAAATTTAAATAGGTGGAATTTATGCATGGCCGTATACTAATAAAAATGCCAGCAGAACATTGTCTGCACTGGGCTCCGATTTCTGCAGCAATCACTACCCATCACTATGCCTTTCCTAAGAATGATATGGCTATAGATATGCCGTGAGCTTTAATCACTTCCTGGCATTCGTAGTGAGGCTGGGAAAACATGCATGGGGTGAGTAAGTGCAACCTATACACTGGGGCCCCATGGAAATGTCCATTTTTGCATCTGCAGAATGCACCCATGTTGATTAACAGTGTTGTGATGGGATCTTTGGTGATGCTTGGGGCAGGAGGTTAGAAAAAAAGGGGGGCACACTAAAATTGTTTTCTTCATGCGCCAAACCCCCCTCTATGTCCTAACCCAGTACTCATACAAACTCCACCAACTCAATAGCTAGATGGGGGGTGCAACGGGGGGGTTGTCTGCCCCAGATGTAAATTGCGGACCTGGAAAAGAATCTCATTAGCAGGACTGCTGTTCCCCCTCTTACCCCCTAAAAACCAAAGAGAGAGCGATTGAGCGAGAGTGAGAGAGAGAGGGAGAGAGAGAGAGAGAGAGAGAGAGAGAGAGAGAGAGAGAGAGAGAGAGAGAGAGAGAGAGAGAGAGAGAAAGAGAGAGAGAGAGAGAAAGAGAGAAAGAGAGAGACTGCCATCCCTTCTTCTGTCCTATAGATGAGTGGGGGCAGAGGAGAGAGGAGGGGGGCACAATGGTGCCTTTGTTCTGGCACGCAGTCCTGCTGCCCCTGAAGGCCTCGCTCTTATGAGTAATTACGCAAAGAACCATCAGGCCGGCAGAAGACGCTTCATCAGTCTAATTCTAATTGACTTATACGTTCCACAAGTGGCACTGGGATAAATCTGACAAGTACAAGTTGTTCCCTTACCTGGCTGGCAGGTGCAGGAGAAACCGTTGACCAGGTCTCTGCAGATACCGTCATTGACACAAGGATTACTCTCACACTCATCTATATCCACCTCACAGTGTGTTCCAGTGTAACCTGAACAAAACCGACATAAAAAAACTTCACTACCCACACAGACATAATTGCATTTTTTTACATTACATCCACATCCAGAACCCCAGGAGCCTTTTGACCACCCCAATGGTGATCATGCTTATGCTGGCCTTAAACCGACGTTGTCCTGACACTCAAAATTAATTTTTTAAGACTTACGAGTAACAGTAGCTTCTCTATTGAACAGAGATACTTTGCACTGTTTATGACCTACTTCAGCCCCTAATAAAAACTATGGATAACTACCAAAAAAGGTAGGTTATAAACAGTGCAAAGTGTTCCAGAAAGCATGTCACATAAATATCATCTTGCTTATCTGTGTTGCGTTTCACTTGAATGGGGAGAACCTAGCAGTAAGAGCACAGAATCAGAACCAGCTGACGATGGGGAGGCAGGAGAGCAAGAGGTGTCTGTGGAAATGAAAGGAGATTTTTTGGGGGGAGGGGGACATTTTGTGGGGGTTGGGGGGAAATAAGCGATGGGAAAAAGTTTGCTCTCTCTCTGTGTGCACGAGGGGCACAGAGTGTAGCACAGAGAGGCCCTATTGTTGCCGTTGATTCCCACCACTCCATTGCTCATTATCATGCAGCACACTCTCCTCCCCCGCTTGCTCTCTGCTGGCCCTATAGACCTCACACTCCCAGCCCTCATTTGTATATTCCAAAAGACCACGGAATCAATGTAATGGCTAGGCATGGGACGTGTGTGTGTATGTGTGTGTGTTGATGGCAAGGGTGTCAGTCTGTTACCCTATGATTTTACATGCTATAAGTGGATAGAACATACGGTCAACTCCCCCGCAACTTCCCAAATAAGGTTATTATGTAGTACATGCTAAGCATTACTGATGGCTCGCTCACGAATTTAGTGACTGCTGGCTATACAGTGTTGTGACAATGCAACATCAAAATTTCTCTGAAACATGTCACATGCAGTCTCTGGGCATACCAGGCATGCAGATACATGAGAACTGCCCGATGCGGTCGAGGCAAGTGGCGTCATTCTGGCAGGGCATGGACAGGCACTCATTGATGTCAATCTCGCAGCGAGGGCCGGTATAGCCGCGGCCGCACTGGCATTGGAACGATCCCTCTGTATTCACACACTTTCCAAAGTGCTCACAAGGGTTGGCACCTAATAAAAGATTAAGATATTATTTTTTATAAATTTTTACAAAGAAATCCAAGGAAGAGTGCATAACAATCAAACAATTTTGCTATCTCTTTACTGTACCTAATAAGCAACTAAGCAGTTCAACGTACATGACAGTTTTGAAAGAACTTTTCACTAGGATGTATTGCCCACTGCATCATTTTAATTTCATTCATTCATTCATTCATTTTCTGAACCACCTAATCCTAATTAGGGACACTGGGAGGATGGTACCCATCTCAGCCAACTCTGGGCGAGGGCAGGGTGCACCCTAGACAGCTCGCCAGGCCATTACAGGGCAGAAACATGTTGACGGCAACCCAATTGGCTCTTTTCAAATGGCAGCAATGGTTCTTTTATATTCCTCTCACCACAGACAGTGAGAGGCATGGATAGCTTTTGATAACCCAGTTAGTTGCTGGAGGGCAGCATTGGTGATAATGGGACTTGAACCCCCGACCTTTGGATATCATTTTAATTCTTTATAAAATGTTCTCCCTGTGCTTACCTCGGTTTCCTCCGGGTACTCTGGTCTCCTCCCACAGTCCAAAGACATGTATATTAAGCTAACTAGCTGTTCCCGATTGCCCCTAGGTATGAGTGTGGGTGCGAAGAGTTGTGTGTGGGTGTTTGCCTTGTGATGGACAGGAGTACAGTTCAAGGTGTACACCACCTTCACCTGGAGTTGGCTGACATAGGCTTCAGCCACCCTGCGACCCTAGTGGGACTGAATGCTTCGGCAAATAAATGAATAAAAACCCAGTAAATTAAAGAGTGGTAAGGTACCGATGGAACACTCATCCATGTCTTGGTTACAGGCTCCACCGACGAAGCCAGCTGGGCATGTGCAGATGGCGCGGCCGTTCAGCGGGTTTGTGTCACACACCGCGCCTTCATTACAGGGGTTACTGACGCAAGCATCATCCAGGTGGCACAATAGACCTGCGGTCAGAAATCAGAATACTTTAGAACCAAAGCAGTAAATTACGAGTTAAATGTGTGTGTGAGTACATGTGTGTGTGTCAGAAACTTTACCAGTCTTGCCCACAGGGCACTCGCAAAAGAAAGATGCCACACGGTCATGACATGTTGCTCCATTAAAGCACACGGCAGTGGCACAGTCGTCGATGTTCTCGCTGCAGTCATTGCCGGTCCAGCCATTCACGCACACACACGTGTGGCCACCATTGGTGTTGAAGCATGTGCCTCCGTTGTGGCATGCATTTGGCTGCATCAAGCACTCGTTTACGTCTTCAGCACAGTACTGACCTGACAACACAAACACACAGAGTTATGACCTGAAAAGAGTCCGGTTCTAGTACACACAGGTTTTACAGTGTGTAGAAGGACAAATACCTGTCCACTCAGGTGGGCACTGGCAGTTGTAGGTGTTGACACCATCTACACAAATCCCACCATTCATGCACTTGTGACCAGGACAGTCATCCACGTTCACTTCACAGTTAAGACCACTGAATCCTAGAGGAGATAACTCCAGGTTAATATCGGGGGTACTGTGTGTTAAAACAATAATATAGTAAAACATTTCTGTAGTGGTACTCACTATAACAAGTAGATGATTGAATAATAATATAATACAGTAGTAAATACTTCTCTTTCCAGACCAATGTTATGGCCATTTTTAAAATTTCATAGCTACACATAACACATATTCTGTGGATATAATATCCTGGATCCAGGGATCTGGAATAATGATCAGCACTGTTTGACTTTATATTACACAGCAGTACATGAGAAAACATTTGTAATTCCATTATTGAGGGATACCCAGAAGAGAGCAGGTTTCAGTTTAAATCTGGTCCCTCTAATGATTTCTTCCTCATGTCATCTCAGGGAATTCACCCCCCTCCCCTCCCCTACCACTGCTCTTTAGGGATTCCTATCTACATCCGGATTTCTGTGAAACTGCTTTATTGTTAGAATGCTGCACAGAAAATAAAATGGAACAAAATAAAACTGTACAGTCCAAAAAAATCTTCTTGGTGCAACCTTCTTCAGTCGTGTGCAAATCCTTCCTCCGAACGTAAGCAGATCTTGAGTACCATGATGTGATATATGTGACAGTCTGCCCTATCCTAGGTCACACCTTATAACTCTAACTCACTCAGACTCTACTAGCCGGGACGTTAAAAGGTCTAGTGGGTGTTGGAGTGTTTACACTCTCTCCTGGCAGTTCCCACAGTAGCATCAGGCCGGCCGGAGTTAGGGCCACCCTCCCTGCTGCGTTTGCTTGTTTTACATTCGCACACAGTTTCAATGACTTCCTCTCTGGCAAGGGCCATTTCCTGCCTGCTCCCTAGAGGGATCGCAAGAGGGTCATAAACTAAATTCCTCCCTGATGTCAAGCAGCCTTGCTTCTCGACACACCCCCTACTTTCTTCTCTCTCAGTCTCCTTTCTCAAAGCTATTTATAGGAAGAAGACTTTTGACCTATAAGAGTCCTATAGCAGCAGCAATATTTGGAAAAGTCGTCGTGGGAGCCCAGAAGGAAGGAAGGATGATCATGAGTGTGGGAAAATGATCGTGGGAGTGTATGCGTGTGTCCATTCGTATGTACCTGGATGACCATGAGTGTGGGAATATGTGTGTGTTCATTCGTATGTACCTGGTAGGCAAGCACATTCGTAAGTGTGGTCCCCAGTTTGATGACATGTTCCCCCATTGAGGCACTGGGAGGGCGCGCAGGGCTGAGTAAGCACCTCACACGTGCGTCCGCTGTACCCAGGAAGGCACTCGCAGCGAAACGAGCCATGCGTGTTCATACAGATGCCTCCATTCAGGCACTTTCCTGGCTTGCGACACTCGTCAATGTCGTTGCGGCAGTTCTTGCCCTGGTAGCCGGGCGGACATGAACAGTTGTAGTGGTTGTTCCAATTGGTGCAACGGGCTCCGTTAGCGCATGGGCTTGTTGCGCATGCATCGATCAGAGAGCAATCCTGACCTATAAATACACAGTACAACAGAAAGCTTTAATAATACTGATAAATAAATGATATTTTCACAAATCCTCTAGTAGGAAGACAAAAAAAGGAACACCAGGCTGGGAGATGGAAGTAAAAATGAGAAGGAGGAGGAGGAGATGGATAAATTTTATATTAATTTATATTATATTAGCCTTCAGAGTGCGTTATTAGTACAAGACCATACACTTTGCCAAATTTCAACATGATCTCAATCCCCGGAAATGTAAAAAAGATATTTCACTCAAAACAAAATGGATGCCTCACTTCCTGCACAGATGCTAGAAGAGCAGCAGAGAGACTTGAGGTGCATAAACATTGTATGGAAATCTGATATCTAACCCTGTGTAGAAAAAATCACGAGATGTTAAACAGACACTTCCGTTTAGGTTTACCTCTAAAGCCTCTCTGGCACACACAGGTAAACTGTGGGATACCATTTGCCACTTGACTTTTACACGCAGCTCCATTAAGGCATGGCGAGCGGTGGCATGGGTCCAGGTGTTGGCACTGGAGTCCGATGTACCCGGGCCGGCACCTGGAGGATGAAGCATGAAGAATATGGAAATAAAAAATCAATGGGATTGTGAAAGACCTGGCAGGCAAGCAAGAAGCATTTCTTAATACAATCCGGGGCTCCACCTCTCAGTAACGATCCTGCCAAGATCTGACACAGACCGTCTGCCTTTTTCATTACCACAGCTCAGACTGTACATTAATACTGCCTGAAGTGGTTCGTGTCAAGACACACACACACACACACACACACACACACACACACACACACACACACATACACACACACGATTGCATGCACTGAGACAGATGTAACATATCATTTGTACTTCTCTGAAATGGACAAACCCACTTTCCAAATTCCCCCAATATTCCCAGGCTGCGCCGTTTCGCTCCATCCATGCCAGCTCTCATTCCACCATCATTACTCTTTCTGCATGGTGCGGCCAAACTCTATTTACGCACTTAGTCGAAGACAAGCTAGTCAGTTAACAGCAGGATTTACCTACTTTACTCTTAAGACAAGCATGTAACAAAGGGCAAATATACAGCACAAGGTTTTATTTGTTCAATAAAAAGAAGCCAATCAAAAGAGAGAAGAGAACGTGCGACAGAAATTAGATGTTGGTCAAAGTGCTTTGTAAAGAACTCTCAGTGATTCATTCCTTTCTCTGTTTCATGGCTTTCATTGTGATTGCAGAGTATCTTGATAGACGGCTTAGAGCGACCTGAAACTGCACAGGCAAGATAACACACAACCGGCTTTTGGGTTTTAAAGGTCGTCTCTGGGGGTTGAGCCAGGTCGCCTAGTGTATGCAGGGTAACCCTACACTCACCCGGGGAGCCCCCGCTACAGGATGGGCGCCCACATCAAACAGGCCGTTTGAAGCTGATGACAAGGCCTGTTATAGCTGTTCATCTCCCGCCCTTAGGATCTCTCTTTTCACTGTAAACCAAACTCCTGGGCAGAAACAACAATGGCTTTTCCTCTGCTCTCTGTTATAGGAAGGCTGCGTTTTGTTTTTTTTTAACTCTAAGCTATCCCAGCCTTTACTGCCTCCTTTGTGACCTGCAGCTCCTCCTCTGTACTCATCTGATTGGTAGTTTTTGGGCTGGTCAGTAGCAAGTGAGCATCTGGCCTCCAGGGGGCTCTGGACTGGATAATAAAAAGGAAACCAATTCTAAACTCTAAACACTAAATTGATGTTTGTGTTCTATTCAGCATGGCAATGAATTGAAAGGGGGGGAAATGACATTTAGGTAGATGGCACTTGGAAAATGACCATCGATTAGAATTTGAGCTGTAGAGCAGCAATGCAAAGGGAGGGGCTCTTGTTTAGTTACCAGGGCTACTCCTCCTCCTTCTCCTCCTCCTCCTCCTTCACCTTCTCTCAAGGCCCATGGAGCATTGCACTGGCTTCCCTATGAAACCCCTTACATGCTGGGAGGTCAAATGCCAGAGGTCAGCAGTCTGATTGTCATGATAATGTTTGCAAGGCTGAGGAGCTAGGGGGTGGGGTGTCTGTTGAGGGCTAGAATGTTTTCGAGTAAGCTGAAGGAGCTGGTTGGGTAGTGGCTAGGGGCTACAGAGGGAATGACATGTCATACTTCCTGTAATCCTCCGTCTCCTACTCTGAAAACAGTCGCCTTATCGCCGAATCCCAGTTCCCTGTTGCCCCAGCAACCTCACAGACGAGCAAGAAAGTCTGACACACCACCAATCAGCCCCTACCCTTCGTCCCCTCAGCTATTTGTCATGGCTTGGCGGGGTTTATTTAGAGGCAAATTAACTATGTCTGGAATTTCTGGTGTCACTGAAAAAATGAAACCAGAGGTCTCCGCACAAAGGAAGGGTTGGAGGGACGGGGAAGGGTACTCACAACCAGGTTTCTTTAGAAGCATGCAGTCTGTCACTCCAAATAAATCTGACCAATGGCTGTATAAAACACTGGAAAAGCCTCAATGTCTGTACAGCAAGTCGCTCTTCTCCACAATTCCTTCGAGGCTCTAACAGGTGTCCATGAAACATGCGGAGTATGTGAAGGAATCTCATGTTCCTAAATTTCCCAGCTGGTGAATGTTAACAAGCTGATGCTAAGCTCTTGTTTTAAAACTGTAAAAGATTGTGGAAAGTAATAAGATTGGGAAGCATGGTGGTTAGCATTAAAGGTCCTGGGTTTGAGTCCCAGGCTCAGCGAGGACGTTTCTCTGTGGAGTTTGAATGTTCTCGCTCTGCGCTCGCTCTAGATTTTTTATTTTTTATTTTACTATACTGTACTAACCCCACAATGGAAATTATTGCCTCTGCATTTAGCCCATCCACAGTGAACACGGAGAGCAGTTGGGGGTTCGGTGCCTTACTCAAGGGCACTTCAGCCATGAAGGTGGAGGAAGGGAAGGTACAGCTCACTTCCCCACCGCCACACATTTTCCATACTGGTTCAGGAATCAAACCAGCAACCTTTCGGTCCCAAAGCCGCTTCTCTAATCAATGGGCTGCGACTGCCCCCACTTCCACTGGGTACTCCAGTTTCCTCCTACAGTCCAAAAACATGCACTAATCTAATTGGCTGTTCTAAATTGCCCCTAGGTGTATGTGTGAATGTTTGTGTGTCTGCTGGCCCTACGCTGAACTGGTGAGTTTTTAGGGTGTACCCTGCCTTCACTCAGAGTTGGCTGAGTCCCCATGACCCATGATATCGTCAAATGAATGAATAAAGAACAAGATGGAGATAAATGATTTTTGGATGAAGAGACAGACTGGGTGTTGAAGTGTATGTTGAAATGTTGTACAGATCCCAGATTTATTTGAAATTTCATGAAGTCTAGGTGTCAGAACACATTAATGCACATATGTGGGTGTATCAGTGGTGGTGTCTGGATTGTGGTCCTTGTGGAATGCCTGTGGATATGAACTGAATGTGCAGATATTGGTCAGGCAGCCACCGAAGGGAGGACCAGAAAGGATAGGTTATTTGTCCTCATGCATAGTAATGCAGCCAAAACACACATTCTTTTGTCTCGACCTTGGCCGTGCCTATCATTCTATTCCTGCAACACGGAGCCAGGAGTAAAAAGTCTTGTTAACTTACTCCAACATGACCTATGTCTCCTGAAATGGATGCTGTCTAGACATGTCTATCAGCTGCAGCATCTCTGGAGTTTTTAATATTATTTTTTTTCCCAAAAGCTAATATGTATTTGCAGATTATTTGCAGTTTTTCAGCAGGTGTGGGATGTCATGCCCAGTGAGGAGCATGATGGATTCAAAGTCTTGACCCCTGACCCCTGAGGAAGCGTGTGTGGTAGTAGGTCGAGGGTGGGCATCAATAATAATTCCGTCACGTCACAACACTCCTGAAGACTTGCGCCAGCTGCAGCTGAGTGCTTCCTATCTCTCCACATCTGTCCACATCTGTCAGCACAGCTCCAGCTGGCGCTTTCTGGAGCTTACGAGCTACACAACTGGACTGTTATGCTTTCTTAACAAACTTTACACACACACACCCATGCATTCTTCTGATACAGTCTCATGCATATAAGTGTGCTGGTATACATCCAACACACTAGAAGTGATGATATTTGGTCTGTCGATAAAATTAGGTTAACACAGAAGGGTCTGATAGCTGTTTCTATCACAGAATGAGTACAAGACAAACCACTTCAAACACTGATGCATAGGAAAAAAAAAAAAAAAAACACACAACCACAGGAACTCCCATGCGTAGACAATTACTCAATACACACATTCAAATGAACACAGGGAATTGTTTATCAAGTTCCTGAGAGCCAGAGTACTGCGTGTAGGATCGTTTTTTGTCTCACAGTGTTTCAGCCTACAATCCTATGTACTGAGGGAGTTGATCCTAGATTAGCACTCTTAATCAGAGAAATTTGATAAACGTGTGCCAAACCTGAGACTTACAAACCTGGTCTGGTCCTCTGAGAGTGCTGAAGGGAAGAGTAAAAAAAAAAGGCTGCCTTGAACATAATACTTACAGTACAATGAAAAATAAACAACATTCCTCACTGCATGTACTGTACGCATATATCTTCCCTCTGACACAATAACAGTATGCTATAAAACGTATTGAAATATTTGCATGGGAGGTGATGAGTCTTCAGAAGCGTTTTTTTTTAAGGATGCTGACCAAATGATTTATGCGTGTGAATCTCATCGAGTCAGCTCCTTATGGGAACTCTATGCTGTTTTTCCTGCTCTCGAGGTCAACAGGGCAGGTAACAGTACACCACACTCCCTAGTATTAGTCCATACAATCTGAAGGTCATGGCACCTGTAGAGGAGAGGCGCAAACACCATGGTTCATACCAAAACGGAGCTCAGTTCGGTCATGGTCCGCCAGCCGCCGAGCATGGGAGAATTCCTGCTTGGAAAGATTCCAATCCTTCCAGGTACTACAAGCATCACACACCAAGGTGAATATATGGGAAGACGCTAAACATGGCACAGCATGTTACTCTCTGAGTGGGTTAATGTCACATAACTATTAAAAAGGCATGACTTGGACACGATTGATTCATTCATTAGAAAAAACAACAACAAAATGTCAAATTCTTTGCAAAATCTGGTGGGCTACAATATCTGGCACATACCACAACCCCCATCTCAAACCCTACAAGTTGGGAGCAGCACAATTCCTTTGTAAAGAGCCCATACTGACACCACACTGCCAACAAGAACCCCCTCCACTCACACCCACCCACCCAACTCCAACTCCTCCTGTTCTCATAGAGGAACCAAAGTGGGGGTAGGGGAGCATTTTGTGGCCCAAATAAAAGAGCTAAAGTAGTCAGAATCCCATTGTGTATGTGGGGGGGCAGTGACCCAAACAGCCAGGCTTTCAGGCCCGTTCTTATACAGACCAACAGACCTCAGCTGTAGCCTGGCAACAGTAACCCATGGCTGAGGAGAGACAGAGGAGGGGGAGCTCTCGGAGACAAGGTTTCATAAGGACAGTTTCAGGACCAAATTTTCTCTCTTTGTGTGCATGGTTGACTTAAACATCACAGTCTAAACCAATAAAACTGAAACTGAATCTGAGTTTTCCCAAAGAAATGCCAAGATCTGTCCATAACAATAGGCCTAACAATGGCAACAACATGCCTGCTGATTGATATTTCCACCAACAAACCATTAAAAGAACATTGAACCCATCCACACAAGCAGCTACACATTGACCTTGCAGATTTTTAAATCCATGCGTCTACTTTTGTTTTTGTTTTTTGTTTTTTAAGCTGCACTGCCTCCTAATTATATCAGCGTTAAAGATTCAGCTCAATTTGCAAGGAAGTGGTTTTGTTATTCGACGTGATAATGATAATGAGGCATGATAACAAACTGGCACTGGCAAAAAAACAGAAAACAATGCAGTTCTCCAGATCTCTGTGTCTCACGCTGTTGTTTTTTATAATCACATTTTTTGAGAGGCTAAAAGTAGCTCAGAATTTCTCCTATTACTAACAAGGCAACCATAACCACATCGCATGCACCATGGAGTCGAGGTCTTCCAAAACATTCTTCGATGTGTTTCGCCACAAAAACCCCACCCCACCCCACCACTCAAAATGGGCCAGATCCTTGGGAACTTTCAGAGACGGTCGGGCCTGACAATAACGCCACAAACCAGGGGAAAGATTTCTTTTAAAATGGGTAGCTGCCTTGTAAAACCATTGAATGAATCATTTATTTCTCAACCACATTTTCATTTTCATGTTACTCAACATGACTTTTCACCATTACCTATTGTTTCCTGTTTCTGCGCTTACACAATCACTTGAATAACGATGGAAAACGTGACTGGAAAAAAAAAAATGTTTTACTTTGCATACAAAACTTTTTTCTATCAGTAACCCATATCTGTATGGAATAATGATAGGAAAATCCCACAGATGGATGCCTTTCATACAGTTTGAAGTCATCTTGTTTTAAAAAACTCTCACAAGGACTACTTGGTTGTTTAAGTGGGAAACATACATACAAATTAATTGTAGTAAAATATTCTAAGTAAATTTAACATATGATTCCCATGTGGAATAAATGCATTAGGAGTCGGCCAATTATTGGAGGACGATATTAAGCATTTTGACAATTATCAGTATATGCGTTTTATTTTAGTGATCTCCAATACTATGAAGGAATAACAATTTGCGCTACTGTGGCTCTGCTGCCGTCTCTTCCTGTGGGCCATTTGATCTTAAGCTGCTGCTTCATTTATTGTCCCACCCAACGTAATCTATGATTGGCTAGATGACACACAAAATAATAGCCAATCCATGTTAGCAGGTGTGAGTCAGCGGGAAGTGCCCTAGCTATAACATGCCATCCCCCTTTAACGCCATTTCTGGATTATTCTAAACAGATTTCATGAAAATATGGACCAGAATATGGAAAAAAGTAAGTTTGATGGTAACCATGTACTTTTATTTTCGTAAATAAGACTTTTGGACAAATTTTTATTTGTACAAAAAATACATATCGGTGCGAAATATCGGTTATCAATAACTAGTAATAATCGGCACTGATATTAGCCACAAACTCCGAATATACCAATATAGGCGACCCCTGAAATGTAGTGTAGCCCCATTTACCCCATTTGGGCAGGTATATTCACTCAAGTCAAGACCAAACAGTGAGTGTTCCTTTAGCAAAAGTATTTCCAAATGAGAAGGAAAATAACCCATTAATATTTTTTTCAATTTCATGGGGATCGAGGACTCCCAGTTACCCTTTCAACATCTACACCTTCACTTGAAGGTCATCATTTCTTCGTTTATCTCCTTCACCTCCTAATAACCACCAAAGTAAACAGAAACACAGTGTAAAACCTGCATGTGCATTAATATGTGCAGAAGCCATCATTATCCTGTGGTTTTAATAACCAAACATGTAGCACTGGGTTTCAGATGTTAAGAATGTCGTTCAGGTAGATAAAATGATCTCCTTTCTATTCGTGTCAGTGAGATATCATATAGGATCTGTATGCAGCCTGAATTAAGAAGGATGATGAGCCAGACAGGGGGTAAGTGAACCAGAGAGGTCAGGAGAAGTCCTCACTTCCTGTTCTAAAGCCTGGGAACAGGGCAGCTTTCTGTTACATTGCTCGTTCCGCCATACTTTCATGAAATGCACCAAAGTAGAGTTCAGTCTATCAGGTTTCTCCAGCTTTGATTTGATAATTTAATTCTGTCTAGTCCGTCAGATGAATGCAAACCAACATTGGCTATGTTATATCAGACTCATTAGAAAATATTGTTCAAGGCATTCCACTGGACAGTGCTCAAGTCAGCCGGAGAGGAGGAATCTTATTAAACATTCCTTTCTAATCCTTCAAAAAAAAAAAGTAGGAAGGGGGTACAGGATGACAAATGAGTCTAACGGAGTAGGCAATGAAGACGGTACTGACTTTATGCCTTTTGCCTTAAATGTTAGTGTAAAATATAACAGCACCTTTTATTGGTTAAAGAAGAACACAGACGTTTAGAGGCAACAAGCAGTGTCTTTTGAATGCCTCTGGCTGCATCCATCTGTTCTCAAGACACAGACATTCCACAGATCATCAAGCCAATCCCCAATTTATAGACTCGCTTTACTAGTGAGGTCAGGGTACCACCATGAACAACGCACAGTATTCACTCTTAAACTGAGGACCACAGAGATGAGAAAACACTTGTCTCCGCCTTGTGGGTTTGCCGTCGACATTCTTTTATCTACAACCCGCAGTTCTTAGAGACTTAGCAAGCGAGTGACCAATGATGGACTTCTACGTCTCTTCACTGTGTCTCTGTGTGTGCGTAGAGGCCCACTACCTCCGGTCCTCCATGAGCCTGTCTGTCTCGGTATGGGGCAGCAGGCCACTCAAAGGCAGCACCTGGCCCTCCACTCTTCTTTTGTAAAGACCTGACTTCAGTGGATTACCATCACAACATCCACCAGCTGTCCCCTGCATCCCGGCACAACCCCCTAGACACCCCCTATTCCTCCAGCTGGAGCCACTGTGAATGACACCCTCACAATCTGCCTAATTATCTCGCCGCTTCAGCTGGGACTTTATCCCACAGTTGAGCACTGCTTGCTTGCAAGTACTCCACACAGGGGTGGGATGAGATCAGGGGGCCAGTGAAACAGCCACTCCAGTGGGACTTTCTGACACTTCACCTAGACTCACATTCCTCGACTCAGCACCAACAAGTGCCACGTCACTCTTTGCGATTCAGATCTTAGCAAAAGAGCGACTCCAAGCATGATAAACCATAGACCCAGTTCTTGGACCCCAGCATACACTGATGGTTCTAAATGCAATCCAAGTTCAGTATTTCATTGTAACATCAGATTTGACAAAATAAGACTGACACAAACAACCTTAACCCCAAGACTAAATCCCAATCCATTCGACTGTGGACTACTGTGACAGGCACTAATGGGAGCAAGTTTCTCAAGGATTACTTCTGTAACCTGTCAAGGACTGCACTGACCTGTACAACACTACAGCCAGTGCACCATGAGGTGAGAAGGGCACAAACAAATGAAAGAAGAGTGGAATTTTCATAAATCTTAGGTCGCAGACAAGACAGGTCAGTCTTTGGTATCAGACCATTAAAGCAGCCAAGTACCATGATAACTAGGGCGGTCACAATAGTGTTCCTGAGGCAGGATTAACATAATATTGTACACCGGAGACTGTATACAAAGAAAGAGGGTAAATATGAAGCCTAAACAGCTTGAAAAATTACTTGGCAATTTATTGCAATGGAATTCTAGTTAGCAAAATACCTACCAAGTTTTACTAGTGCTACTACTGCCTGGATTTTAACCATCATTTTTGCTTGTTTTTCCAGCATTCTCTTTCGCCCTTTTCTTTTCTCGCATTCCCAATTCTGTGGTGCCGGGTTACAGGTTGGTATCTAAAGGAATAAATGGTCCTTTTCTACTGTTTTGGATCTCTGGTTACGCCACGTTCCCTGGAGAAAGGCGCAGGAGGTGTGGTGGGGCGAGTTTGATGGTGTCTGAGCCAGTTAGACCACTCTCCCGAGTCAAGGCTCTTGGAATGGTCGTGTTACTGCTCTGTGTCGTATGACATTTACTGTCCCCTTTTTTATTCTATGAGTTTATTAAAAAAACAACACCGCACAGCTCCCTTGAGGCGACAAAAATACAACATTAAAGGACAACCACTTTCAATTTGGAGTTTAATTACTTACATACCCTGTTATGACACACCGAGTGTGCTCAAGTATGCAAGAAACAGGTCAAAGGAGGTTCATAAACTCTGTTAAATATTTACCGACACGTTTTAATACCAGTCAACCTGATGTGTGAAGCGTAATGATTAAAAGACAGAGCAGGCTGTTCATATTCTATTTATGAGCTTTTCTGCTTGGGTGTCTTAAAGTGGCCACGTCTTTTATAGCCCATGTTTTACTTTATTGGAGATCTGAGTACAGGAAAGAAAACTGCTCATCTTTTGTAATCGACTTTACTCCTTACATGGACGATTGGTATTGGTATTTCCCCCTCTTTAGATTATTTTCTAACTACTAACTACTACTTACATTTTAGGAAACCCAATGTTTGGGCCGTGAGCAAAGCTCTTGAACCTTAAACGTTCAGCTCTGTGCTTGTTTTGGATTCTGTCTCACTTGGTTAAAACCATCTTGTCAAGATGGCTAAATGTAATCAATGTAAGAAACGCACGTTTGGGTATAAATCTGCATAACATTACAGGGTCTGACCTGAACTGAGAACTCATTCTTCATGAGCTGGTCAGTAACCAGGTAATAACAGTGCGCCTCAGGATACAACATTCACCAGGAACAAAAGACTGAACTTTGAAGGAAAGAGGAAAAAAAACGCCTCGAGGGACAGAAAACAAAGACAAAAGCAAATGGGTTACAGATAAAGTATGCGCTAAAAGGCTTGCAGCATGCCTGTCGGTTTAAACTTTAGAGTAGAAGCACTTTCAAGATGTCGGGTTCTTAAATAACGTCATTTCTGAAGTAAACCCACTTCTGGTATATATGCGCCGTCAAAACTGAGATCACAGATATTCTCAAGTTTGGGGGATTAAAAATTGCTTATTAAATCAAAGCATGTCTGCTTGTTATTCAGATTAAAGGACATTCCTCAAGCTTTTTTGGTTCAGAGTCAAATATTAGGCACGAATTACAGAATTAAGAAAGTGACTATAAAAGAGCGCTATGAGAGCAAATCTTATTATACTGAATTACCACATTATCCCATTTCATTTGTTTCCACAGCTTGCGGATTCTTCATCCAGCACAATATAAGTAAGTATAGGGCCTTTGGTTTGAGCAACAACTTAATTGCTATTGCCTGGTGTTAGACTTAACCACAGAGAAAATTTCCCACATTTTCAGGAGTGCTGGGGGAGAAACTCTAATCATGAATGAAAGCTAGAGTGCACACACACACACACACACACACACACACACACACACACACACACACACACACATGAGTACACAACAGTTCAAATCAAGCAGGAAAGTTAAAACAACAGCCCCAGGCATTCATGTGATAAGAATCACTTTGTATTAGCATACAGAGTGAAGACAAAGGCTGTGGGAAGCAGTGGAAATGGATGACCCCGAAACTCCAAAACACTGCAAAGCTGCAGCACACAGCGTTTTTGCTTTATTTTAGTAAATCCAGCCACTTGAAGGATCTGAAATCTTGTGGACAGGTGCAAGCGGCCCATGTGTCATCTAGCAGACATGAGAAAACTTGAGGAACATTGTTGTTCTTAATGCCTGGCAACCCATTCAGCCTCTCAGACCGAACACCTCAAAGCCACACAGCATGTTCGCTATAAAACAACAGAGAACGAGGGCCTGTGCCAAAAATCAAAACAAAAAAAAAAAACATGCAAAGAAAGAAAGAAAGAAAGATGATAACCGTTGCCATGAGATTGGCAACATTCCAAACTTCTTTCCAGTACAGCTGCAAGTGTATCCAATACACAATCTGACACTTACAACCAAGGCTAAATCACAACAGCAACATTCATTCTCCACAGCTAACCTGGGCCCATGAAACGTGCTGCTAATGTTGTTAGCACCTACTCATTCCCTCTTCAAAACATGCTGTTAGCGGAGGTGAAGAAATCAGCGCCTGTAAAGCTAGCAGCTTATTCTCCTGACATTGAACAACTGAAGGAAAGTCGAAGGACTCTCAAAGGTTCTTTTTGTTGGCTAAACTTCTAAATTCCTAACAGTCTTTTTACTTTATACCATTTCTGTAGGGGCTCCACCAGAGGAACAAATCGAATAACATTAAAACAGTGCAAAACCAAATCTATACGCAGCTAGCAATGCGCTGATTACGTTTTGCTAGATATCATCCACTGCAAGGCTGACTTACCAAAAAAAGTTCTTCAGTGAACTGCCATACAAAACCCTTTTTGTTTCCCTAAAGAACCATTTAGTGGTTCCTTATTTACTTTTGGTTGCTGCTACAAAGTATATTTAAATTTTTTATGGTCTGGAATGATTACTGAGTTATTAGTAGCCCCAGGGGAAAAAGGGGGTTCTATGGGTGATACAGTACTCACATAAGAAAGCAGTTCTTCTCGAACCCTTGATAAGGTTCTACCAGAGGAAAGAGAAGAAGAACAACAACCGAGGAACCCTTAAGTGTGCTAATATAAAGCTGTATTGCTAGCAAAATGCTAATTAAACATTAGGCTGAATTACATAATATAACATATTGCTGAATTACTACACTGCCACAGAAGGACCATTTTGGTTCAATGAAGAACTATTTGAAGATTTTTTAAAAATATTTTTTTTCATACTACAAATAAGCGAATAATCATTTCTCACCATAAATGTTCAAATGTTCTGTGAAAACCACCAAGAAAATCTTTCTGAAACTACAACAATAAACAAACAAGCAAACAAAAAATCCCATAAAGAGAATTACTGGTAACCTTATTCCTATGTGAGGTCTACATTTCGGCCAGTAAAAGTTTGAATCTGTCTTCGTGCACAAAACTTTGATCTTATACTGTATACACTACGACAACAGAAATGTAGGATTATATTAAGAGGGCAGGGACAAAGATAAAGTGGACAATATGGCTGACTCAGTAATGAACACAGAGGCAGATCATTGGTATATCAGTGCTCAAGCTCTCCTTTGACACTTAAATAACCTACTGTGAGTTTCAGGTTTGATGTATGATTGAAAATAATGAAATTAAACTTGCTGTAGTGAGCCATTTCTCAGACGTTATCAATATCAAGGGCTAGCTCGTCACTACCAAAAGTAATTCCTGTTGGTTATGTCGTTGCTGCTCCGCCCATTACTTCACTACTGAAAATAAAACAATAATGATTTCTCCTACAATAGCAGGAACAAAAAAAATAAACAAATCATGACTGGGGAAACTTACATGCATCTCGAGTCAACACACATTCCACCGTTTTCACATGGTCTTTGTGTGTCCAAGCAGCGCAGTCCTGTGGAAAGAAAAAAGCAAACACAGGCACATTTACACCCATACACACTCACTGTACAGTGCTACTTCATGCTCTTGTCGATTTGTCATTGTTCTGTTTCAGATCTTTGATTTTAGGCACCTTTGCTCTCACACACAGTGTTTTTTTGTTTTTTTGTGTGTAAACGAGATGTATTCAATTTCATTCACAAAGTGATTAAAAACTCATTAATGCTGGAGGATACTCAGGTAACAGCTCATGCTCTAATCGAAGCCTGATTCCTCCACTATAAAAATGCCATGTAATACATCATAACAACATAGACATATAACATAATTACGAGATATTATCTCATATTTGATGAACTGTGTCATAAAAAAACTACTTCATAAAAATGAAAATGAAAAAATCCCATTATTGTGACCATTTAAGTCATGATTATAAGACACTAAATATTATTTATTAGAAAATGTACCGTGCATATTAATTAGTAATTCATTATTATCGAAGAGGATTTCATTATAAAGAGACTGAAAATCATAATTACGAGATAACATGAGATTATTATGAGTATTTCAGTCATTATTATGTGAAACTGAGTCATTATTATGAGATTTATCACTTTTAAGGTGGAGGAAATGGACTTCCATTAATTTCAGAGCTATTTGTTATCAGATGAATTTGTTTCCATTAACGCTGAACAGCAGTACACTTTCAGGCTCGTGTTTGGAGGACAGAAGTTTCACTTTAATCCTGAACCTCTCACATCATAGCTCCTAATCCTGGGTTTGGACACTTTTATAGAGAGTTGAAAGAGAGCAGCAGGAGCATCAGCTCTGATAAAGCAAAATAAACTCACTAAACACATTAAAAATCGTCCTGTACCAATCATCAGGACGTTGTTCTTACATTCCTGGTTGAATCTTCAAAGTTGTGTATTTAAGGCATTTTATTCAAATTGCCCCATTTCCCCTCCCCCCACTGGGCTGCAATACAAAGTTCAGCTCTTAATGGCTCTTTGTTCGTAAAACACACAGGGGGCAAAGTTACAGATCAGCGACCCAAATCCTTATCCAATCCCATATGAGCCCCATATAAAGCTTCCATCAGAGAGAAATGTCGGATAACACATCTGTTTCTAAAATACATTTATAAAACCCACGTGTAGTAAAATGTATCGCGCAATCGAGTAATGATTCCGTGTTGCCAGATTTAAAAAATATCCCCCCTCCCCAAAACAATCATAATTTAAATGCAAATGATGGTCAGATGAAAATCACAGAAAGCTCAATTATCTGTTAAGCCACACTTACGTCTTGCTTCCTGTGAACTGACAAATAATAGCGCGGTGGCAGTGTAACAAAACCCAATCTGGCAACCCCGCCTCGGGCGCTTTCTTCAAGGGGCTGCAGTATTTTCTCACGGTCTTCTTGACAATCACTCACTCAAAACATTGCAATTATGTTCACACACAGATGTTCCTACACATCAGGACCGCTTACCCGCACACTCGCAGACACTTATCATTAAAAGTAATAATAATAATAAATAAAAAAATAATACTTATAATAATCTGCAATAATACTTATGCACTACGCACGAGCTCCACTTATAATCAAGATAAAACAGATAAAAACACACAGCCGTTTGTTAGGATGTGATGCAGATGTTGCATTTTAATTGACGGGACCATTTTAATTAGGGTTTTGCAACAGGAGCGCGTGCAACTCATTGCACACCACCTTGCGAAACTCCACTACTCCACTCCAGCGCGTGAGCTTTACCCAGGATGCTCGTGCCAGGCAACTCTGTACTGTGCTGGTGATTTGCACAGTAATAAAACAGCCTGTTAGCTTAGTGGTTTTAAAAGGTCGCAATTATTATCAACAGATGCATCATGGATCCTTAAGGCTCAAAATCCTCCTCCTAAAATGATGCACCAAGCAAGTTAAGAACAATAAATAGGCTTCATTACAGAGGACTGACCCCGAAATGAATATAAAAAAAAAACAATCAAAAATTGTATTTTGGTTTAAATGCATTAGTAATTTTTTTAATGTTTGTAATGCAGTATAGAAATTTCCAGGCATAAAAAGCAAGCACGCGCGTGTGTTCCAGCTCACCCACAACGCACGAGCAGGTTGTCTGTATGTGACTCTTTCTTTTTTTATTCCAATATACAAGCAAAACAAAAAGAAAAAAGAAAGAAAAAGAAAGGCGTGAGACTCACCTTCACAAATCTGCACAAGACCCCAAACTGACAGCACTACCCAAAATCTGTAATTCCTCATATCTGTGGACATCTTATCCATCTCCTGTGTGGAAAAGCGTCAGCAATAATACATCCTTTTAAAAAACGAGAAAAAGGCTCAAGTTCCCAGGGATTCCTTTGAGAAAAAGAAGCCTCATAGAGTGGGTGTGTTTTTCTTTCTTTCTTTCGGAGAAACCTTCTTTCACACAGCGTCTTTCGGCGTTAGTCCAGTGCCGTATTTCCTCCGTGTAGCTCGGCGGCGGTCGCAGTGCGACTCCGTTCACCTCCAATAACTTTTGGGGGAAAAGTTTCTCCAAGCAACTCCTTCCCTCCTGCACTGAGATATCACTCCGCCCCTTCACAGTGCAATAAACACCGCAGTGAGAACAGGGATATCCCTCCGCCCACTGGAGCGGTGGAAAACGCTCACTTTTACTTGGGTACCTTTCTTAAATGTGTTATTATTTAACTACTTTTATACTTCTAGGTGTCATTCTGGGTATTGAACAATATTTCTAGTATAATTTTATTGAATTAGGCTTCATTTTAACACTTTTGTACTCCATAGGTATTCAAAATATCAAAAGTCTTAATCTTAGAGTTGGAGGCTGGAGCCTAACTCAGCCGACACGGGGCAAATGCGGGGTATACACTAAACACCTCGCCAGACCACCGTAGGACCAACACACACACACACACACACACACACACACACACACACACACACACACACACAGCCAGGGGCAATTTGAAACAGCCAATGGGCCTAATGTGCGTGCCTTTGGACTGTGAGAGGAAACCGGCATACCCAGAGGAAACCCATGCAAGCACAGGGAGAACATGGAAAAACTCTACTCAGAAATGCCTGAGCCTGGGGCTCAAACCCAGGACTTTCTTGCTGTGAGGCTGATATGCTAACCACTGTGCCACCGTGCCATCCACATCAAAATTATGAGACAATTCATTCTTAATTTTTTTACCCCGATGAACACTTCAATAGGTCATTTTTGACATATAACAGATACCCAAACATTCACATTCAACATGTTTGTTAGATTGTCTTTAATTACACATCTTAACAAATACAGCCTCGACCTTTTGAACATCGGCTACGTGTTAAGTTATGCAACTGTTTTTGTAACTGAATGTTTTGCTCTATTCTATCTTCCCCTCTTCTGGTTGCTTCCTTCCTTCCTTTCTTTCTTCGCACTTTGCCTATTTCTTTCTATTTGACCTTATTTTTCTTTTTAATTTTCTCACTCACTCACTCTCTCACTCACTCACTCACTCACTCACTCACTCACTCACTCACTCACTTGCTGACAATGGGAGAAAGTTGAGTACACCCTGAACAGCTAGCCAGACCATCGTACTCACACAACCGATCACACTTAAATTCACACCTGGGGCAATTTGGAACAGCCGATAAGCCTAATGTGTATGTCTCTGGACTATGGGAGGAAACCGGAGTACCCAGAGGAAACCTACACAAGCATGGAGAGTACATGCAAACTCTACACAGAAACGCCCTCACCAAGCACAGGACTCAAATCCAGGACTCTTTTCTTTTCCTTTCCTTTTCCCTTTTCTCTGATTTTTTTATTCGTTTTTTCATGTTTCCTTTCTTTCCGTCTGATCTTTCGTTGTTTCTTTTTCTGTTTTCTCCTTCATTCCTTAAATTTTTTGTACTTCTTATTTCTTTCCATCATTTCTTTATTTTTTTTACCTTTTCTTCTTCCTTCTCTTGTTTCTTCCTTCCATGTGTTCTCAACTTTTTTGCTTTTCTTTTTCCATTTCCTTTTTCCTCTGTTTGTTCCCTCACTTTCTTTCCTTTTTCCTTCTGCCTTCTCTGTTTTTCCTTTTCAAAATTTCTCATTCCTTCTGACCTTTCCTTTTTCTTTCTTCATCCCACAATTTGTCTTTTCTTCTTTTCTCATTGTTTCTAACCTCAACCTTTGAAACATTTATTATGTGATGTCCTGTCATTTTCTGAACCGCTTAATCCTAATTAGGGTCGCGGGGAGGCTGGCGCCCATCTCAGCCGACTCTGGACGAGGGCAGAGTACACCCTGGACAGCTCGCCAGGCCATCGCAGTTGTTATGTGATCACTTATGCAATTAAACATAATGGAGGGGGGTATTCATTTATTCATTCATTCATTTTCTAAGCTGCTAAATCCTAATTAGGATCTCAGGGAGCCTGGCGCCCATCTCAGCCGACTCTGGGCGAAAGACAGCTCGCCAGGCCATCGTAGAGCCAGCACACACAACCATTTACACTTACTCTCACACCTAGGGGCAATTTACAACCACCAGTCAGCCTACTGTGCATGTTTTTGGACTGTGGGAGAAAACCAGAGCACTCACAAAAAACCCACACAAGCACTGGGAAAACATGCAAACTCCATACAGAAATGCCCCGAGCCCAGGAATGAAACCCAGGCCTTTTTTCTGTGAGGCAAATGTGCTAACCACTGCACCACTGTGCTGCCGGGAAGGATATTAAACTTTTATTTTCATTTAAAGTCATCCACCGTTTGCATCTATATCCAGTTTGCTCCGTAAGTATTGTTCAGTCACATCATTCATAAACATCACTGATTCAGTTCCCCTGCCAGCCATACATACTCATGTCCACCAAGTTTGACAGATGATGTGGATCACAAATCCTTCCTTTATTCCTTCATATGCTTTTCTTCGGTTCAGTATGGTTTAATCGGTCCAAAGAATCATGTTCCAGAACTAGGCAGGCTCTCTAGCAAAGTCTAATTGTGTCTGTCTGTTTGTTCTCGAGTATTAGACGTGGTATGCATCTTGAAAAACCTTCATTCCTGGCTTGATTGTAGACCATGACAGTCATAAGCCTTCCGCCTTCCATTCGAGAGTCTTATTGACTTGTTTGGATGTTGTGTATGGGGTTTTCTTCACCAAAACAACATCCAGTTTAGTTGTCTTCCAAGTCTTTTCATGTTGCTGAGCTCACCAGTGCATTACCTCCTCTTAATAATGAATCATATTGTTGATTTGGCAACTCCTAAAATTTCTGGGTGTTTGTTCATCTTAATGATGACCTTCTCTACTTGCATTGATATGTTTTTGAAAACACATATTGAGAGTTCCCATAAACAGCTCCCGAATTTGAAACTTTTACTCAATTCCAGACCTTTTATCTGCATACTTTCTGATGAAATAATGGTAAAACGGGCCATGAATGGCCATGAAACTGCTTGCTAGTTAACTGAGTAATTGTGAAAATTCTGGTGTGAAAACTGGAATAAGATTTGTAAAATGGTTTTAATTCCTAAAAAGATAATGCATTATTTTTGTTAAACCTCTAAAATTGCCCTTTAATCACATCATGACTGCTTTATTACATTACTACTTTAGTGATGCGCAGAAGCAGCAGCATCAAAATTGTGACCGTGTCGAAATAATTATGGAGCTATCTGTACTTCAGTCAGTGTGGACATGTTTGAACTTTCACTCGGTTATGTGCTGTAACAATTGAGATTTCACCGAAGTTTAAATTTTCAGTACTTTTTCCACACTGCCTATTCCAAACAATAAACTTAAAGACTTCGTGGCAGGCAAAGAGTGAAACATTACCACATGAAACATCCCAGTTTTATGAGAGAACTTATGTGTTCAGGTTCCAGGATCCAGGAAAAATAAAAACCTTTCTGAGCCTTTCTAAAAAATGCAGAATTATTAGTAAAACAACTTGTTTGCTTCAAGCATTCAGGGCAAACGACACGATTTGGGCAATCTGAAACAGATGCCCCTTAATTTAAGTGCAAGTCAAAACTGTTCTGGTTCTAAAATTTGGTAAGGAAAGTAACTCAGTAAACACAACTGCTCAATTCTGAAACTGAGAGCCTGTGTTGCTCTGAACTGACCTGACTGTGAGCTCCATGAAGTCTAGCCACGCCAAGAATTACACCGCGTATTTGTTGACAAGATCATTATCTTTTCATTTTTTTGGACTTAAGCCATTACGTGATTACTGAAGAATTTAAAAAGAACATATCATCCCAATAAGCATCAAAGATCTGTGATTACACTGGAACTAGAGACTCCTTTAACTAAAATAAATCAATAGATCAACAGACCCCCACAGAGCAGATATATGAACTGAATATGTTATTGGGTCACATAATGGCATAGTGGTTAGCATTTTCACTTCGCAGCAAGAAGGTCCTGGGTAAATGGGAAGTTCCTGAGCTGCGGGCTGACCTTTGGTGTTTTTGTGTACAGTTTGCATTTTCTTCCTGTTCATGAATGGGTTTTCTTCAGGTGCTCTGGTTTCCTCCCACAGTCCAAAGACACGCTAATTTAATATTCTCAATTGCTTCTTGGTGTGATTGTGAATGGTTATGTGCTTGTGTTGCCCTTTGATGGGCTGGTGAGCTGTTGAGGGTATACGCTGCCTTCATCCAAAGTCGACTGAGATGGGCTCCAGCCTCCCTGCGACCCTAATAAAGGATAAAGCAGTTTAGAAATGAAATGAAAATACATTAGATACAGTATTATTCTCATTACATAAATTTGTACAATAACATTTTGTCCGCCTTACAGTAAGAAGGTCCTGGGTTCGATTCCCGGGTTTGCATTTCTGTGTGGACTTCTCCCCATGCTTGCGTGGGTTTCCTCTGAGTACTCCGGTTTCCTCCCACAGTCCAAAGACATGCACATTAGGCTAACTGGCTGTTCCAAATTGCCCATTGGTGAGAGTGTGAATGGCTTGTGTGTTGGCCTGTGATGGTTTGGGGAGCTGTTTAGGATGTACCCCGCCTTCGCTTAGTTCCGGCTGAGATAGGTACCAGTCTCCACACAACCCTAGTAGGATTAAGTGGTTCGGCAAATGAGTGAGTAATCTATTTTAAATCTATTCCTAATTCCTGGACCTTCCAACAAGAAAATAAATTCAGTTTAAGTTGGACTTATTTATGGACTTTTTGGATTTCCCACAATTCTGGTGAATAACTATAACAACTCAATCATAAATATAATAACTTTGATTATATTTGAGTTTTCATCCACCACTGTACAAAAAAGAAAAGAAACCCTGACAAGCAACAGCAACAACAACAACAACAACAACAACAAGTTACTGCCTCCATTGCCCCTCCTTCTTTCAAAGTAATTTATAATTAAAGTAAAAAATCTTAACTCCGCCCCAAACAATGCCTTGAACTTCTGAACATATGGACTTAAGCCTTAAGCAATTATGAAATTGAAAGTGTGGTCTTTTCTTTTCCTTAAATTTCTCCTTCCTTTTTTCTGTGAAGTCAAGTTAATATGACAAAAATAACCCACAAACATAGCAAACAAACAAAAAAAACCTCAACAGCAAATAAATAAAAAAGAAAAAATCCAAGTCATCATAAAGATATGTAATGTATTTACTCTCTGGTAAAACTTTGTGAAGTCAGAGGCCCCACCCAAACGACTCCACCCCGGGTTATGCTTTATGCACCTCACTTTGAGACTATTTTAAGGCATGAGATTACTTAAGAAGAGATCTAGAGTTTTGCTCAAAGACAAACCACCTTAGTGCGCTAAACATGTTTTTATCAGCAGACATGTATGGGTGCTGGGGTAGCACGTGGCGTAGTGGTTAGTACGTCCACCTCACAGTTAAAAGGTCCTGGGTTCTGTTGCTTGGGTGTTTCTGTGTGGAGTTTGCATGTTCTCCCTGCACTTGTGTGAGTTTTCTCCAGGTACTTTGATTCTCTCCCACAGTCCAACAACATGCACTTTAGGCTAATTGGCTGTTCCAAATTGCCCCTAGGTGTGACCCTAGTAGGAGTAAGATGTTTGGCAAATGAGTGTATGGGTGCTCCAGTAGTGCAGATAGTGCAATTAAAACTTGTCACAATTTTCATGACTATAGAAAGAAAACTGCTAAACATCAATGTATTTTGCTAAACAGACCTGGTCTTGTAGTGCGTTCATCTGCAGAGTTCGCTTAGCGGACCTGTGCGAGTCACGATAAGCTGTGCAAAGCTTTCTGATTATGCCAAATTGTTTACGAAAACCTGCAGCACACATACAGAGGTGTTTATACAAACAACAAACTCTCTTAGCCATGTGTTTTATTGTGCTTGTGCTGTATTGCGTGATCAGCGGACGATCAGAGTTACCCATGAGTCGGAAGTGAGTGCAGACGACAGGCCGGAGAGCAGCAGGGTCTCCACACACCCGGCCCTGCTGTACTCTTTCACTGCTACGTATAGAGCCTCGGTTGTTCTGTGGCACAGAGCAGAGCCGCTCACTTGCAGAGACAATGCTGAGTATTTGAATAAGAAAAGGCCGGCTGCATTATGACACAGTTTCTCTCCGCAGGAGGTGCAGGAGTAGAAGAGCGGGAGTGCAGCAGCATTCAGAGACTTGCTCTGACCCCCACTCACCGCCTCCCTACCCGTCCTTGAATAAATTAATGGCAAACAAGTGGAGTTTAAGTGAAGCGAAGTTCGTTTTAGAGTGTTTTAGGTTCGCCTGAAAAGAAAGCCTGCACTCAGTCACTGGGCACCTGGAACATTTTGGCTCTTGAATGTGGTATTGTTTACTACACTGGTTTGTACGTTCTTCAGTTTTAACACGCTTAATAAACCCACTGACATGTTTGCGATGAATAAATCTCTCCTTTCTGCCAAGCTGTTTCATTAAACTCTCTTTTTATTCGTGTGTTATTCATTCCAAACTCACTCATCGCTCATTTGCCCAACCCCTTAATCCTTCTAAAGTTGCGGGGAGGCTGGTGCCTATCTCAGCCGACTCTGGTTGAAGGCAGGGTACACCCTGAACAGCTTTCCAGACCATCACAGGTCAAAACCCGCAAACCAGGAGTACCCGGGTAAAACCCATGCATGCACACAAACTTCACACAGAAACACCCTAGCCCGTGACTTGAACCCAGGCCCTTCTTGCTGTGAAGTTGACATGCCAACCACTATACCACCAAGCCGCCCAACATTCCAAACTTAATTTTTTTAATTGCAAATTAGAAATCCAAGTCAAATAGCTCTGTTTTGTCATTTTATTGAATTGAAAAATAATGCAAAACAGCTCTCTTTCAATCATTATGGCTTTGTGGCTTTCCCTTGAATAAATAGCAAAGCAGCTCTTTAACAACGTCAATCAAAACCTGAGTTCCACGGAAACGTTGTAATTACCCAGATTCATGCGGAGTAATTCTCAGACTTGTGGGCGTAATTGTACGCTATTATAATTTGTAAGATTCTTTTCAATTAAATCTAGTGGGAAATAATTTGCATTATAGTCGATACTCAATAATGAGTGACTCTCTTCTGATTCTGGTGTTCGTATTTTAAATGAATGAACTTCTTCCTCTTTTCTTTCTTTTTCTTCTGCTCCTGTTTCTTCCTGCATTCCATCATTCCTAGAAAAGACCACAGTTACACAACACTGATGAATTATTATACAATATTTACTCAATTAAGGACAAAGAAAAGTGAGCTGCATGTTTCATATGGCTGATCATATAAAATAAAAGAGAAATAAAATAAATTGTTGTGCGTTTTGGATTTCAGATTGCTCAGTTTTGACATTTTGTTGAATTGTAAAGTGGTGGTCTACATCATTATGGCTTTGTGGCTTTACGTAGAATAAAAACTGATGTTGACAATAATAATAACTTAGTCTTTTAGCTGCGTCACTCAAAACTCCAGTCGCACTGAAACACTGCAATTTACTAACAACCTTCTAAATATAGGAAAAGAAATTCAGCCAAACGGAATAATCTCCTGAATAAAATTTACTGTGCCTCCGTTTTTCTTTCATTCTCTTCCTCCCATTTTTACTTTCCTTTTTTTACGTCCTTTCTTCCCTGTATAAAAATCTCATGGTCCAGGTTTGGACGTTTTTGTTTTTGTCGTCATTGTTCTTGTTATTGTGTCCTCTTGCAAGATTATTTTTATGCCAAACACCCACACTCTCTCTCCTTCTCTTTCTCTCTGGCTCTCTCTCTCTTATAAAGTTGAGGTCATATTGTTTGTATAGTTTCTCTGTGGTTACGCTCTGCAGATCGTTTGGCTCAGGTTCAGAGACATGTCTTTGCTGTCACAGCCATTCATAATGACACAAAGAGAACACAAGTGGCATTTGTTTAGTCCTCGAACATGAAAGATCTCAACTTTTCAATTCATGTTGATATTTTATACCACAGTCCTGTCGAATCGGATTGGTAAGAAGGTATCGATAAATTTTCTAGAGCAGCAGCTTGGTACACGAGGACGTGGAATATAAACAGAATAAAAATAAAGCATACAGTTGTTCAGATGGAGCCTCCAGTGTCAGCACTTATGTAGCAGTCAGAGGTTCAGCTGTAAGTTTTATGACACGGGAAAGTCTTCAGGGCAGACGTTTATGCTTTCTGGTGTCTCGCTAACAGGACAAGCTGTGTTTTTGTTTCTCTTATTAGCTTCAAGAAAAAATTAAGTCTTGAGTTGCAATGACTGTTTCAAGCTGCTAAAATGCGAGTGATTTTGCAGGTGTTATATTACTAAAATATTATTAAAAGTATGGTATGTCTTTTAGTAACACATTAAAAAAATATTGAGAAATTAATATTGTATAAGGGGAATAAAACATCTCATGATGTGCTGTTAAAGGACAATAATCACCTTCACAGTGGTAACAGTAGCTCTTATTGATAAATAGATGGATAGATAGATAGATAGATAGATAGATAGATAGATAGATGGATGGATAGATGGATGGATAGATGGAGAGATAGATAGATAGATAGATAGACAGTTAGACATACAGTTAAATAGATAGATAGATAGATAGATAGATAGATAGATAGATGGAGAGATAGATAGATAGATAGATAGATAGATGGATGGATAGATGGATAGATGGAGAGATAGATAGATAGATAGATAGATAGACAGTTAGACATACAGTTAAATAGATAGATAGATAGATAGATAGATAGATAGATAGATAGATAGATAGACAGACAGACAGATAGATAGATAGACAGTTGGACAGTTAAATAGATAGATAGATAGACAGATAGATAGATAGATAGATAGATAGACAGACAGACAGACAGATAGATAGATAGATAGATAGATAGATAGATAGATAGATA
>JAOUQZ010000028.1:2804186-2823527 GCA_028564935.1 Neosilurus hyrtlii
TCGCAAATGCTTCCAATATAGTTTATTCTTTGCTTTGTGTAAGGTTGTATAGCTTCCACTTGATGCCCAATTATACCATCAGACCTACAAATTTGGGGTTTTCTTTGAAGCCAACATTGTTTCACTATTTTTTTTAAATCGATTTTTTACAAGATCTCCGACAAGTTAAGCTCAGAGTGTTCTGCTCTCCAGATCAACCACACATGCCTGGTCTGCATGTTCATCTCGATGAGTGACCATTAAAAGCCTTCACCTCACAGCTTGTCTTCACATTTGTGATGGATCTCCTCAATCTTTGTGAAAAGACCTGCCATTCAATATGCAGAGCCGCAAGTATCTGCTGAAAAGTGTGTCTGATTTCCCAAGGCTTCAAGACAGGAGACTAAGAGGCCGGTCCTGGCATTCCAGGGCCCTGTCGTGTCGTCTCCTGGTCTCTAATTTGGGAGCAGCTGTTGGGTTCTGCAATGCTTCAACCATCAAAGCCAGGTCAGAGAGAGGGGCTGAAGGCTAAGAGGGGGATGGGACAGGCTGGTTTCATCTCTCAATAGGGGGGACTCTTTATTCTTTGACACGCTTTCCTCCTTTAGCAGGTCATCATTGCTGTGCAGCACCTGTGCTAGGTCAGGAAGTAATAGAGATGATAGGATAAGTGTAGCATTCAGGTGCTTGCGTAAGGAACCATAAAAAAAATCCCAAACGGGTGTCTGTGTTTTACAGATGGTCAGTGAGGAAACGGACGCTTCCTGAGCTAAAGTGCATGAAGCACTTTGAGATAAGTATCTCCTCCTCTGAGGTCTTAAATGTAGTGAAGAAATGTTGATGTCGATGTGCCTAAAGTGAGCATTAATCTGTGGCTGCTTGGTGATTTGTTTGCCCCGCGCAGTGACACCTGCAGCTGCTGGATCTCTTAGCAAGTGACACAGCGTGTTTCTCATCATCTTTATTTTCACTCCTCTGCTGGGAACTCTGACTTCACGTCACTGACAGTCAGAGCTGTGACACTTTTTACAGAAGCATCAGTGACCAGGTCTTTAAATATCTACAGCGTATACAAAAGCACCCCAGAGAAGTCGTTACACAGTGAGTGTACGCAGGTAAAGTGCAAGTTCTCACAGTCGGCTGTGCATGTTGAGGCGTGGGTACCCCGGGGGATTCCAGATGTGGTCTGTTTTCTGTTGCATGTAAACCCGTAATTACACTATTGCCTCGGTTATGGCTCGTAATTAGTGTAAATCACACACAGTTCCAAGCAAGTGCTTGCTAATTGATTCCCAGAAAGCACATAAATTTTTAGCACAAAAGAGTACATTTATGTCTCAAAGCATATAATATCTAGACGTTGATACGTCTTCACGAGTCACATCTTTCTTTATGTCCTGAACTGACACAGCTTACCTTGTGAGCACTCAGTAGAAATACACCAGGTAGCATTGAATTAATCAGTTATCCTCCGATTATCTTCTCTTTCTGGTTGGAGTTTAGAATTACACAAAAATGGTCTCTAGCTACTGGTGTGCCCTGCCACCCTGACATGATATAGAGAATGCTAACAGGAAAAGAATTTATTTTTGATTGTTAGCTTATGAACACTTAATCTTACTAGGGCCACAATGAGGATGGAGCCCATCTCAGTTGACGCTGGAAGGCGAAGAACACCCTGAACAGCTCTCCAGACCATTGCAGGGAAACACACAAACACAACCATTTACACATGCATTCAGACTTAAGGGCAATTTGAATTGTCAATTAGCCTAATGTGCTTGTTTTTGGACTGTAGGAGGAAACCAGAGTACCCAGAGGAAACCCACACAAGCATGGGAAGAGCATGCAAACATAACATAGAATCTCTCGAACCCAGGAGCTTCTTGCTGTGAGAAGTATGTGCTAACCACTTCACCATCATGCCACGCTAAACAAAATTAATTAAGATTAAATTAATTCTGACCAATCAGAACCGAACAGTCTTTTATGGTTTTTGTACAAATGTTGGTTAAACATTTGTTTACTGTCTGACTTTATATATTTTAGTCTTGGCGTTCTCTTTCTTGGGTGCCCACACACCTTTGAAAGAGGTTCGGTTCTCTGTGTTCTTATTTTGTGTTTTTTGGAACCAAGCAACCATTTAAACACACACATGAAAAAACATTCTTTCCTTTCTTTTCCTGATTGAGTTTCACTGCAGTCTGTAAAATCATGCCAGTGATAATCAAAGCTCCGCTGGAAGCAGTGACACATTGTCTGTTTTTCATCACTAAAAAGATGCAGGTCCAAGTTCCTTTAGCAACAAAATAAAATAGAGTTGAATAATTCAGCTTATGAGTGCAGATCGCATGCGGCTGAAAGAATGTAATGTTTTTCTTTCAACTGATTGTCTAAATACGTTTTTCCACTAATGGAACCAGGCCCCGTTTTATTTTCAGGTTTTTTTTTCTTTTAGTTTCTGGTCCAAAGTAGGTACAGTCCTAAACACCATGATTTACGGATTAGAATCATTCCTTACTGAACACTGCTTCACAGAACAGCTTAGACTTCGATTACTAAGAGACAATCACACTAGTTTGTTTTGTATCAGAGACAGTTCATCACTCCAACAATGTACTGGAGTCTTCTATAATTTGGGGTACATTTCATGTCACCAAAAATGTATAAAAACAGTATTCTGTCTTGATGGAACAATCAGTGCCTCAAGTTAGTAAATTCCTTCAACGTCAAATATCTGTTAGCTGCCAAGCTTAAACAGGAATTGTTTAAGTGACATTAACAAAATGTTTTTACATTATAGAATGTCAACTATCTTACAGACAAAGAGGGTGCTATTAATATCATTCATTTAAATCTTACACTTTAAGTGAAATACAAGTTGAAAGGCTCTTGAATTTATTTTGCCAAATATATAATGATTTTCTAATAAAAACTTCTAAAATGACCATTTCTTTCAAATAAGTAGGCGGTATGGTTACAACTGTCGTGAAAGAGGGGCATGTTTTAAATCATAAATCTACCATACAGTTCATTTCAATACTTTTTAGGATATCATTCAAAATTCCAACCTGTGTGCATGTGTAGAATACTTTCAATGATAAGAGAGGCACAACTTGGGTATTTTATTTATAGTTGACAATGAAAATCACACAGTTGACACAAGTATGCTAGTTGACTAGACATACTGTAAACTATTTTATTTCATGGCAGAATTCAACTTGACTTTAACAGGAAACATAGACCAAATGCTGTGATGGCCTGGCGAGCTGTCCATGGTGTACTCTGCCCTCGCCCGGAGTCAGCTGAGATGGGCGCCAGCCTCCCCGCGACCCTAATTAGGATTAAGCGATTAAGAAAATGACATGACATGACATGACATAGACCAAATGTATATCATTTCACAGAGAATACATCTGAAGACCAGCATGAACATTTAATCAACATTTAACAGCGCAGTCTTTCCTACAGCATAAAATAATGAATCAGTATGCAACAAACACTGCACAAATAAACTCATTTTAATTCTATTTAGGTAGAACAATTAAAATAGTTCAACATATTCAAGTGAATTGATATTCATAAGAACAGTCGGCTTATGAGTAAGCTTTTATTTGGACCTTCAGGGATGTCTCAGTCAATTTCAGCGTGACGTGATGTCAGTGGTTTAGGAGGAAGGACAATCCTCAAAACATCCTCAAACAGGTACCACACCACATCATCTTTAAGTGGCCAGAAGATGCGGTTGACTCCTATACCGCACATGCACTTGACCTGCATACGGGTTTCTGTCATTTCCTGGATGATGCCGGGGTAAAAGGTATCCTTATAGGTAACAACACACCACTGACTGACCAAATCAGGACCCCAAAGAATCTCTTTGTCATTGTTGTGTCTTGGAGGCAGTGAAGTGTTTGGCTGCTCAATCCCGAAACTGAATTCATGTGTGCCATCACATTGACACTCAAAACTTTGGTGGCTGGTGCCAGGGCAACTCACATACTCGATACAGGATCACATCTCCCAGAGCCCCTGTGACCTCTTGGTGGATTTTCCTAGTTGAAGGTACTGCTGGCAGGTAACTTGGCAATTTCTTGCTAAATTCATCCACCCGAGTCTCTGGAATGTAGAACAGTTCCAATCTTAGCCAAAGCATTGTAGAGGCCCTCAGCTGAAGGGATGTCATGCCTCTGGCTAACAAGCCTGTCAGCTGTTCGTTTCAGGAGTTTCCTTCAAAAAAATTCCAAATTCCCCTTTTGAAACCACTTTTCAGCAGCTCAGTACTCAAAAGGATTAAGTTGCCCTTTTGTCTGTATTGTGTTGTTGGGCCATCATTAAAGAAATGCACCACCTCAACAGAAGGATAAGTAAACTTTACCTCATCAAGAATGGGGGACAGATGAGCCCAAATGGCAGGAAGGCCCTTCTCATTTGATGCTAAAATTATGCCAAAGTACATGTGCTCTGTTGCACCATCAACATTAAGAACTCCTGTGTGGAGTGTTGCTTGTTGGTGATTTGGTGCAAAGTGCATTGCTTGACTGTCTGCTGCAAGTTTGCATGAACATGAATCAAGCGTTCTTGATTGGACATGCTTTGTCTTAATTCATGGTAAAGGGAAAATTGGCATTTGATGTTGAATACGTGACGGTTGTAATGAGTCAGTTGATCTTGTACAAACATCTCCAGCAGGTCTGCTAACATAATGTTTTTTTCCCATCACTGTAATTTTCACAGGGACCTTTTTCTTTTCACCATCATTGGGTTTTTTTCTCTGATGACACTTTTAGTTGACTATCGAGTGATTTGGACATTGTCATTCTGCTGTTACCTTCTGCTTCTGTAGCAAACCACTGCCCTTTGGGAGTCAGGACAAACATTATGCATGCAGTCCTTTGATTTTGGAATGCAACTAATTGCCGTCACCATGTCTTCCATGTCCACACTTTTAAATACAAATGAGGGTGCTCTAGGAGAAATTTCCTGTGGAGATTTCTCCAAGTATCATTTAAAAATCGTGTCTGTTTCTTTTTCTGTCCTCTAGTGATTGTTGTGCTTTACCTGCTGTCCATCTGCTGTTTTCATCCCCAGAAGGCAATGACACTATCTTGTAAATGAAAGCATAGGCTTTGGTACTTGGTTTTGCCCTCAGCAGGATGCTTCTTCCTCTTTCTGGAGAGGTGTAATGGTGTGTAGATTTCTTTTTGCAATCTATACTTTCTAAGGATTCTCCCACTTACAAGTTGAACATTACCTGCCTGTGTGTTTTCTTTTTGGTGGTAGCAAATGTTTCCTTGATGTTGGCCATGAGGGCATGACGAGCAAGCAAAGATCTGCACACCTCATGAGAAACAGAATCATTTTGTAGCTGCCGCCTTGTTTTCGATGCTGGGGATTCTGAAACCTGTTGTTTCTTTGACTGACTCTGACTTCTTCTTTGGAGTCTTTTATGAAGTTTGTCTGTTTTTCTTTTTGGTTTGTTAAGCAGGGATCTCAGTTTCTGTATTTCTCTGTCTAATTTAGAATTTTCTTCCCTGATCTTTTTTTCTTCCAGCTTTATAATAAAACAATAAAAAACGATAATAATAATTTAATAACCACACACTGTATATCCTCCGCCAGGGAGGTTATGTTTTCACCGGCACTGGTTGGTTTGTTTGTTTGTTTGTTTGTCTGTTAGCAACATTACTCATAAACTTATGGACGGATTTTGATGAAATTTCCAGGATGAGTCAGAAATGAAACAAGGAACAATTGACTGAATTTTTGCAGAGATCCAGATTATTGTCTGGATGCAGGGAAATTTAAAAGATTTTTTAGCGTGAATGACGTAGTCATCCGAGTTACTGTGTCCAGACCATACCGGAGCGTAACTTTCAGGTTTGTGTTCGATGGTGTAATCTCATTCCTTTAGCTTTCTTTACAACTTTTAGGACAATTAGCACAAAAATAATCCAGTTATTAATATTTCCTCATCTGAGCACAAGGCCTCTTATTCAAGGCAGGCCCTATACACAATGCAATCATATAAGTGGCTGCGCATTTGCATTGTAGGGCTCAAATAATAAACAAATGTTGAATTTATAAAAATTCTACATTTATTACAATACCATATGCGGGTACTGCATGGCCTTGGCGGAGGTCTGCGCTCTCCGAGTGCTTTTTTAGTTATAAATGGCAATATTATTGAATTCATAAAACTGTTTCTGTTGTGCTTTGCTTAATCTCTGCCTTATTTCCTGTTGTTGATGAATAGCTTGACTGTCTGGACAGGATAATGGTGTATTTAAGTTCTTAAGCCTGCGCTTTCTCTCTCTGCTATTCTGCTGTGCTTTCCTCCAATAGGCACTCTTGCTTCTTCTTTGCCTCTCACCTAAATCTGCAACTGTTTTCACCTTTCCTAGTGACCTGTGCATTGTCTCTCTCTGCTACTCCAAGTATGCTTCCCTTCTTTTCAGGGTCAGCATCTCGAAGAGCTCTGTATCTCCTCTGTTTTTCAGAGGTTGACACCTATTTCAAATCATACGATTAAAAAATAAATACATATGTATGTTGTGAGTGAAAAGGGTGGAGTATATTAAAAAAATCATGTTAGAAATATAGACTGATAATGATAATGATAAAGTGATGCTGTCTGATGACATAAAGCACTGATAACGGTTGACAGTTTCCATTTGTCTTCCTATAACCAAAATGGTAGGCCTTGGCTAGCTAATCACATGTAATTTTCTCAATCTACTCAATGTTAAAATTCTGCATAAAATGTCATGCTTTTGTTTAAAAATTCTGAACCATGATAATGTATATAACATAGTTGCTGGGTAATTAATATACTCATTGACAATATTTTTCACCAAATAATCAAAAAAGTTACCATTGTGTGTTCAAAAGGCCACCACAGAGGAAGATGACGTCACATGGTGCATGTCATACGTTTTAGGAGAAACCATTTTCAAGTAACAAGTATTTGAGGTTCTGAAATAGATCACAAAATGTTTTTAATCACTTTAATGGTTTTTATTCATCATTTTGAAATCTGGACTTTCTCAGCTTGAAAATGGACATGGTAGGAAGTGTGACTGTAGGAGCATCATGACACATTTTACACAGAATTAATCCTATAATTCAAATAATGTTTGTGTGATGTTAATACATACAGTATGATGAAAAATAAAATTCTGTTGGTTTGAAGAAATTTGAGGGAATAAATATCATTAACATCAGTGAACATAGAGTGTAAACCATATTATAGAAAAACCCACTTCTGTTTTGATGCAAATAATAAAAAAATTACATGGATGTGCATTTCATCAGCGAGAAAAAATATAGAGCACCATAAGTGATGGTGAAGATGAGTTCTTAGTGAAATTTAAGGCATCAAAAAAAATTCACTGCCAATATCTCAATATTCATAGCAGAGCTATTGATATATTTTTTTAAAGAATTGTATTTATGGGGTCCAGGATATGATGTCTTCTATACATCTGCATCTATATACCCATTCCACATCACTGGACACACTGGGCCTCTTCTGGGGTTTCTGCTGCAATCTGCTGTATATTTTTAGCCAAGTGGGTTGCAAGCCCTCTGCAGAAAAGTGATTTTAAACCTTTATTACTGATAATAAAACTCTAACAGAGATGTCAAGTTTTAAAAATTATTCATTCATTCATTTTCCGAACCTTATTAGTGTCATGGGGAGGCTGGAACCAATCTCAGCTGACTCTGGGCAAAGGTGGGGTCCTGAACAGCTTGCCTGTTCATCACAGGGCCAACACACACACACACATTTACACACACATACACACTCACAGACATTTTTTTTAAATCAGTGCATACATGGATGCCATCTTGAACTTCATTATCTATTATGTTCTTTGGCTAGAGAGAGGAAGATCACTAAAATCCTGAATTATTAAAAAAAACACCTCAGGAGAAGAGACTGGAGCTGGAGTAGTCACCGGTCCCTACAGGGTTTATTTACTCATTTCATTATACATTACATTTCAGAATTTTATTTTTATCTCAGTGCGGTCACCAGACTGGGTTTAATGGCCTGCAGAAACCTGAGTCACCTCCTGCAAAGCCTGTCGCTCCTTTATTAAACTATACTGCTGTACATCCTCTGTATGCCCTTCCAGTTCAAACACAGCTGGGGTTGTGTGTGTGTGTGTGTGTGTGTGTGTGTGTGTGTGTGTGTGTGTAGAGGGGGGCTTCAGGATCACGACGTTGTGGAAAAGCTGATCAGAGACTCCCGGTCCACTGCGGTTGGCTTTGAAGAGAAACCACACTGTGTTCACCACAAGTATGTACAGTTACCATAGAAGTCCTTTATAGGAAATAAAGACATAAAGAAATGAGGAAATGGATGGATTTAATTATGGAATTTGACACAGATAAAATAAGAAGAAAGGGACAGTATGAATATGATGGGTCCTGTGCTGTGGAATAATAAAAAAAAGGCGTGCTTGCCTTGTGGTTTGGATGTTGATTATGACAATGCGGAAAGCCCTGTTTCTGCGCTGATTCTGCGTATGAGGTATTTTCCACTGGATGACTTTTATGGGTTAGGCTTGTGGAGAAAAGTGCAGGTCAATTAAAGTTGGAGGATTACATGAAAGTAGCCAGGGTTTTTTAATTGTTTTTTTTTTGTGGACGGCAGGTTTTACTGTGTCATTATTAAGTCCAGTTAAGTGGTTGGTGTTGAGTAAGTCTTAGAAACAGGTGAAGGAAGGCAGGAAACTTCTGTCTTAAGGCTGTCTTATTTGAGGTCTCTGAAAGGTCAGAGAAGCCACTCTGAAAGATGAAATGTGAAATATTCAAGCTGGTTTCCGTCTGAAAGCCACGACTCGGCTCTGAACTCTTTGTTCTGGATTGGACTGCTGTTTCAAATCCCTCTCCTCCTCCTTGTTGCTCTCCGCAGTCTCTGATGAATTTGCGGTGTTCACAGCGTTTTAAGTGGTACACTACTCAAACATCGTACAAGGGGGAGGAGGGGGAGAGGGGGGCATCTCACAAAGCTGATCCCTCTGATGACAGAAACACATGGATGGTACGTTAACAGCCCTGACTAACTCATGCTGGTCCAGACATCATCAAACTGTCCGTATTGTTGTTTGTCAGAAATGCAAAAGTGATTACGCTTCCTCGTAATTCTCCAGCGTATTGTTTTCTTTTATCATACAGATAAAACACTCATTTGCTCAACTGATTAAAGCTATTAGGTTTGCAGGGAGGCTGGAGCTTGTCTCAGTTGATTCTTGCGTGAAGGTAGGGTACACCCTGAACAGTTTGCCTGTTCATCACAGGGCCAACACACTCACAACTAGGGGCAAATAGGAACAGTCTATTGCAGAGAACATGCAAATTCCACACAGAAATGCCCTCTTAAAGCCCAGGACTCGAACCCAGGACTTTGTTGCTGTGAGTTGGACATGATAATTGGGGCAGCCGTAGCTTAATGGTTACAGAAGCGGCTTTGGGACCTAAAGGTCACTGGTTCCAGCAGGAAAAAATGTGTGGCGGTGTGAGGAGTGAGTTGCACCTTCCCTTTCTCCACATTCATGGCTGAAGTGGCCTTGAGCAAGGCACCTAAACTCCAACTGCTCTCCGGTCACCCCAATGTGTGTGGCAGCGCACTGCTCCGAGTGTGTGTGCTCACTGTTTATGTGTGTGTGCTCACTTTGGATGGGTTAAATGCAGAGGTCATAATTTCCCTTGTGGGATTAATACAGTATCACAAAAATACTACTCACTATGCAGTCCTGGAAAAACACTAAAGGTCAGAAAACAAACAAAAATGTTTTTTTTCCTCAAGGTCCCAACACTGGCATACTGGTGGTACTGGGGCTGGAATCCCGTTTCTGTGTGGAGTTTGAATGTTTTCCCTATGCTTGCGTGGGTTTCCTACCAGGTACTCCGGTTTCCTCTCAGTTCAAATCCATGCACACGAGGCTTAACTGGCTGTTCCCAATTGCCCCTAAGTGTGAGTGAGTGTGAATGGTTTTGTGTATTCTGGCAGTGCGATGGTCTGGCGAGCTGTTCAAGGTGTACCCCGCCATCACCCAGAGTTCCCTGCAACCCTAGTGGGATTAAGCAGTTTAGAAAATGAATGAGTGATAGTATCGTCCAATACTAACGTAACAATGCCTTTTTTATTTTTTGAATTGATCGTTTATCACGTTCCTGAATCAAACTCTTCTCTTATTCTTGGTAAATAAAAGATTCAGAATCAGAGGCATTACCTAAATTGTTTATTTGACAAATTTCTCGTATACCTGTTCTTGTTGAACAAAGGATTTAGAATCAGTTCCCTTGCAATTTCTTGCCTACTTTTGATTAGGGGAGGCACGGTGGCATAGTTAGCACGTCCGCCTCACAGCAAGAAGGTCCTGAGTTCGAGTCCCTGGCTCGGGCATTTCTGTGTGGAGTTTGCATGTTCTCCCTCTGCTTGCGAGGGTTCTTCCATTTGCTTCCAAAAACATGCACATTAGGTTAAGTTGCTGTTCCAAATTGCCCCTAGATGTGATGTTAGTGTGAATGGTTGTGTGTGTGTTGCCCTGCAATGGTCTGTCGAGCTGTTCAGGGTGTACTCCGTCTTTGACCAGTGTCAGCTAACAGTGAATGATGAATGAATGAACTTTTACTCAACAAATAGAAAGATCCAGAATCTTTTACCTAAGGAAAGTCTTTGTATGATTGTACTCAGTAAATACATAAAGTTTGTTCAACTTTTTCAATGGTGTTGTTTCTTTATCAGTGCTTTATTCACACTTGGTGAATTAGTAGCACGGTTTGAGAGAAAGCAAAGCTCTGTTTGCTGCAGGTTTGAGCGCTGTTTGTTTGCCCTGCTGCTGTATGTGTGAGGAGTTTAGTGTGGGAATGCTGTTCTCCATGGTACGGATCGATTGAAAAGAGATAAGAAACATGGACTGGCCTTGGTCAGGCATAAACGAAAACAGTGTTTTGGTGTGAGAACTTCCTGCTTGTGTCGAAAATGTTCGACATACCCCAAGGTCACCATGAGAACTCATCCATTCCTGCTTTCCCGTTATGTTTCCCTGCACGCAGGAGCCGCAAGTATTCCGAAACCGAACAGGACCGAGCTGGAAATTTCCCAGCAGGCTTGCTGCTGCAGCGTGGGAATTGAGGGCAGGGATGAGAGGATGTTTGAGACATGAGAGTGTCCTCTGTCGCTGATGTACACAAAGCATATGGATAACATGGAAGTGAGTGGGCGTGCAGGAAGTGCGTTTGGTGAGAAAATACATCTAATATAAGCAATTTTATGTAAGAATGTTGAAATAAAAAAGATTTTTCACCTCATTATGGCCCTGCATGTAGCGTTCCTGATCCCGAGTACTTATGCAATCATTTCCAACGGCCTAATGGGAACTGAAGTGGAGATCTCAGGATAAGACCTGCCTCTACCTGATCCTGTCAACTTCCAGTCCTTTTACTTATCTCACTCATCTCATCCCAATTTCACTTTCTCACACACACACACACACACACACACGCGTGCGCACACGCTAAGAGTCTTTCCTCCAGCACTTGTCATGTTGTCGTAAGATTTACCAGCATGCCATGAGTGATGATAATAAACAAGCTGCATGTCAGAGAGCGATCCGTACAAATGAAATACAGTTAGGAGTTCACATAGTACGGTTGTGTGATGAGGGCGGTGGGAGGAAGGATTCCCACAGTCCTGACTGAGCATATATCACCTTTAACAAGATTACATTCCTTTCCCGGCATTAAGGTGGAAAAGAATAAAAATGTGTGTGTGTGTGTGTGTGTGTGTGTGTGTGTCAAGGGCTAAAGATTTTTCATTGTCGTCCTGCTTAATACACATACAAATACAGAGCTCTTGTTCAAAGAGGAGTGCATGACAAAATCAGTCGTGTCAAATTCACCCCTGTAGTGTACGTTACAGATTGGAGTTACTGCACTTTAAAAACAACAATCACTTGTTTAACGCCTTTATGTTTGTGTGGTAGCTTGTGAAGTTATAATAATAGAACAAAAAATTCAAAGGTTTTATGTAATATTGTGCTTACAGATCTGAAATCCATCGCCTGGCCAAAAAAACTGTATTGGGCCGCCTTTAGCATAATTACACCATGTAATTGCCATGGTGTTGTTTCGACAAACTTCAGCAACATGACAACATTTATTTATGTTCAAAAATGCGTTTATTTTTCAACGAAACCTTGATTTGATGATGGGAAATTTGAACCACTCCTTAAAGTCTTCTCCAGCACATCCCGAAAACTTTCAAGGGGGTTAAGGTCAGGACTCTGGGGTGCCAATACATATGTGAACATGATTCCTCGTGCTCCCTGAACCAATCGCTCATTATCTGAGTCCCCATTTTATTTCCGTACCATCAGGGAAGAAAAAGTCCATTGATGTGATAACCTGCTCATTCAGTACATTCTGCTCATCAGCTGAATTCATTTTACTACCACATTAATTCTTTTTTTTTTTTCTGAGCCTCGACCTGACCATGCCATGGAGATCACATCCTGTTATCAAGGTTAAAGGCGGTCCAGCAAAATGCACAAGTGGGAGTGAGAGTACGCAACTTTGATATCTCTCCTAACTAAAGGTTTTTTTTGGCTAGGCAATGAATTTCTCTTTTCTGTGTGCGTCCCTACCAGATGTTTTATCATTTAAAAAAAGAAGAGAGGAGAACATCACATTTGATCATTCAATTACAATTTAACTGAAACACTTATTCAGTTAGGCCTGAAAGATTTATTCTCACTCATTTGCTAAATCACTTAATCCTTCTGGGGTCGCAGGGAGGCTGGGGCCTATCTCAGCCGACACTGGGCGAAGGAGGGGTACAGCATAAAGGTTTAAGGTAAAAGATTTATAATCTACTCATATGTATTACATGGGGGAAAAAGTTTTAGTATATAACATAGGAACATAAAAATCAAAACTAAAACAAGGGGTTTTATTAGCATAACTATTCACACTCACACCTGGGGCAATTTAGAACAGCCAATTAGCCAATGTGCATAACTTTGGTCTGCGGTAGGAACCTAGAGTACCTGGAAGAGGCCCATGCAAGCACAGGGAGAACATGTCTAAGAATAAAGAATGATTATTTTACAATGAAAAGATATTGATTATCACCATCAATCCCATCAGTCTCTTTGTCTCAACATCTGAGATTAAAAAAAAAAAAAATTCACTCACGGTGTTTAAATAAAAGTCTCACTGCCTGTCTGTATCTTCACTCTTCTGATCTTCGTGCTAACATCATTAGGGAAATAATCAATAAATCTTCTCTGGTTTAATGAAGATGCCATGGACATTTTGATTATAACTGCTATCTGACTACAAACGGAAAATCTTTAACCATATGCCTGTTTTGTTATGAAATGTCGAGATCCAGCAACGCAATCAAATTATGACGAACTCACATTTAGTCAGCGAAGTTTAGCTTATCAGATCAGATCAGATTTATTTATTTGTCATTGTACAAGTACAGCAAAATTAAAAAGCTAACCTTAAAGTGCAGGAAGCATGAGATATAACCAGATCTCACACAGCAATCATAAAAACAAACAAACAAACAAAACAAACGAACAAACAGACAAGTAAACAAACAAACAAACAAATAAATAAATAAACAAACAAACAGACAAACAGATACATAAATAGATAGATAGATAGATAGATAGATAGATAGATAATTAATTAATTAATTAATTAAATGAACATACAAACAAGCAAACAAATAAATAAAACAACATACAACACGCACAAAGAAACAAAACAGTAACCTGAAGTGCCAGTGTGGATAAATAGTTAAACCTGGGATTACTGTACACTGGAGCCATGACCTTCACAATTTGAGGGTATCATGATGAGCGTGGTGGGCCATGGGATCAAATTGGGAATTCTTGACAAAATTTTTTGACTGTCATGCCATGCCATGAGTATTATGATTTATTATGATTTGACACCAATCGTGATAGAACGCGAGAATCATAGTACAGCGCAGTAGAACTTAACAGACCTTTGCAGGGCGTAACTGACCTTGATGAGCTGTTATAGTTTCAAGTTTCAAGTTTTATTGTCATATACAGGTAACAATGGAACATCACTACTGGCAATGACATTCTTGGAAAATGGTGTGTGCATGTACAGTGTGTACAATGAGGTGTATGCATGTACAGTGTGTACAGTGAGTGTGCAAGATGTTGTGTGCCAACTGTCCAGGATTTCAGCAGCTCAGTAGCCTGATGGCTTGTGGGTAGAAACTGTTGCTGAATCTGCTGGTGTGAGTCTGGATGCTCCTGTACTGTCTGCCCAATGGCAGGAGCGTGAAGAGTGTGAGGCTGGGGTGGCTGGGAACAGAGAGAATCCGCTAGGTCTTCCTCCTACAGCGCTGTACAGCTGTCCATAGGTCTTGGATAGCTGGCAGTTCAGAACTGGTGATGCGTTGTGCTGATCTTACCATTCACTGTAGAGAACATTACAACTGCTGTACCAGTTCATGATGCAGCCAGACAGAATACTCTCGATGGTGAATCGGTAGAACGGTGAGTATTCTGGAGTCCATGCCAAACCTCCTCAGCAGCTCAGGAAAGAAGAGCCATTGTCGTAGGGGATCTTGATGAATTTTGCAACACGATTCAAGTTTCATCTCCTGGAGGCACCCTGCCACCTTTTTATACCCCAATCATGCTCCATGCAAGGCGATAATTCGTGGAGCTCCACACTTTTTTTGAATCATGGAGTTCGTGGACATCATGGCCTCAGTGAAAAACCTAGGGTTATAATGATATAAACACTTGAGTGTATTAGTGTGTGTTAGCGTTCAGCCAGGTCTTGATACACCGGTAGCACCTTCCAGAGGGCAGCAGGTCAATCAAATAGTTACACAGGTCAAAACTGTCCCTGACGATATTCCTTTATCTGGTGAGGCAGTGAGAGAGGTGAATGTCATTGCATCATTGCTGCTGGCGTACCACATCGAGATGCAGTACGTCAGTAAACTCTTGATGCAAGACCTGTAGATGCCATCCGGCAGCTTACTGTCCAGGTTGTTCTTACTGAGGAAGTGTAGTCAATGCTGCGCCTTCTCGATAACTGCCATGGTGTTTGCAGCCCAGGAGAGGTCCACTGAGATGAGGGTTCCAGGATACTTGAAGGTGTGGACCCTCTCTACACAGTCGCTGTTGATGTAGAGGTCAGCCCTATTCTTCCTGAAGTCTTCTTTAGGCATACTGATCGTTTGTGCTGCTATGTTTAATAATCTGTCTCTGTATCAAACATGATCTATGCATATGAATGTTAAATGCTCTGGATTCAGGTTCTGCTTTTAGTGTTTTATGGAAAATTACTTTCATTTCAAATAGTTCACTCCCATTACTGCTATTATAGCTACTGAACAAGACAAACAACACTCGCTTACAAGTTCACAAACAAAGAGCATTACGAAATAAGAAAGAAGTTCAGTGGTGCTAAATAGTAAACCTGGTTGTTTTTTGTAGAAAAAAAAATTTTTATAAATTGAAAACAGGTCACGAGGGGTGTGTGGCTTGGCTCAGTGACGTGCTTACTATATTGTGATCGAGAGCAGTGAAGAGAGCAGCCCGAGTGAGAAGCGGTGCAGTTTGGATGTTAGATGTCACATTACATCCAGTGCTGACTGTAGGTCACAGTTGAGCTAAAATGATGAGAGGGCTGCTTCTGGATCGGTATGTTTAGCCTGTACAGCATGTTAAATGTCTGTATATGTATAGGTTTGGTGATATTTGTGGCATTGGCCTTCACTGAGAATGACAGAAACTGGGAAAGCGGAGGAAGAGAAGCAAACTGGGAAAGCTTGATTACAGAGGAGAAAAAGAACGTACGTGGTTTGGAAGTGTAAACAGCGGTGTGGGTACAGTGTTTAGCTGGAGTGTCATAGCGGTTTGTGGCAGCCTGTGTGGTCTCTGTACATTTTCTTCTCCTCAGTGTGGGAGGAGGTTGAACTCCCAAGCCTACACACCTCTTGTGAGATTTTTTGCTCTCTCTCTTTCTCTTTCTGTGTGTTTTTGGCAGAGGACATGGAGAGGAAGAGTGCTCCAGTAAATTGGCGTCTTTGATGCGGCAGTGTGGCTCTGCCAAATCCTCCTTTTGTCTCAGCGCAGACAGCACAGGCTGCCTCGAGTCTGTTCTTGGGCCTGTCGCTCTTTTTTCTGCTGTGTGGCTGCTTTCATGAGCCCTTCAGGTCACACAGCCTGTGAAGCAGACCAGGAAAAGAGAGAGAGAGAGAGAGAGAGAGAGAGAGAGAGAGGGAGAGAGAGAGGGGAAAAGACCAAAAGAGAGTGAAGGATTCTGTAAGAAAAGTGTGATCATATTGAAACACATCCTTTAAAAGTCTGCCTAGGTGTTCGTCTCTTTTCCAGAAACAACATAACTCTAAATTATTCCGTGTATTTGGCAGATATCATTGGCCAGGTAATCGATATGGATGTCAGAAGCATCCAAAATAAGCACATGGTGCCCATCAATCATTGGCTTTGTTGTCTACATTGAGGACCAAAGAGTATAAAACCACCCCAAAGCAGCCAAGTCGTCTAAACTGATTGGAAATGGTAGTAAATATAAAAAGGCAGTAAATATAAGGTGATAAGGGAAAATAAACGTGCCAAGCGAAACATTTAAAACTTCTGCCTGCCTTGTGAGAACATAATTCATTCTTATGATTACGGGATGTTTTGTCAAATAAATCTTTATTCAAGTGTGCTCCTGAGAGTGAGGTATGTTATAAGGCTTTTTTGTCCTGTTCTTCACTTGTTGCATGCCACATATGAGCTATGGGTTTGGCCCAGCGTTAGATTGTTTCAGACCAACTGGCTCTGATGAAAATACCTCTGGATTATTTTCTTTCAGCAAGGAACAAGTTTCCCAAAGACAAATTCAGTGCTCTGTTTTATAACAAAAATTATTTCCTTATTCATTTCCTTTGAACCACTGTTGGCACCCCACCTATGGATTTCGATCATTTATCTACAGTATGCTCATCTCCAAGATGAGAATAGGATTTAATCATAAAAGGGAATTTTTTTGGTTGGTAGATAGGGACCAGCTAGTGTCCAGTTGTCAGAAGGACTGTTACTATGATCATCACACTGCAGTTTATTGGTATTATCAAGTTCAGTCCCTTTAGTTTTACAATTATCTTTTAAATAAATTTGTTTGAAGAAACTGTAAACTGAGCTGGACATCAGGTGCACTCTGAACGCCTGTTTCCCACAGTTGGGAGTGATTGGCGAAAGCCAGATATTTGACACTAATCAGTCATTAATAGAGCGAGGCTTCTCTTTTCAGAGCCAGAAGACATGAAGCTCATGACAGCTGCTGTTATGTCAGGGAGACAAGATCCAAAAACAAAAGAATGGAGTCTGCTGTTATTTCCACAAATTGGAACGTTTCATAATAGTTTTGAAATGTAGAGAGAAAAAGACAACGGATGGAAAATGAAAGAGAATAAATGCAGGGGGATAAACAGGACTTGCCAGTTAGAATAAGACAGAGATGAACTTTAGTCCTATTCCCATGGTGTTACAACTCTGTGACAAAACAACTGTGTTCGCTTGGTTACGAATGAATGTTTCCATCAGTTTCTGTTTCTACACACCATCACATGTACTCAGTTGTACGTTTATTCAGACACTATAATTACTACAGCAATGTTGAATTTTTGAATCTGAATGAACAGGAGGTGTTGATTCATTTTATGAAAAGCAACTTCTATAGTCATCTCAGCTGATGAGCAAATCAAAGGTCTATTGACTAAAACCATCCATCCATCCATTTGTTGATCCATCCATACATACATACATACATACATGCACCCCTCCATCCTTCTGTTCAAGCAACCATCCATCCATCCATCCATCCATCCGTCCATCCATCCATTCAACCAACCAACCAACCATCCATCCCTCCAAATATTCAACCAGCCATCCATTCCACCATTTATAAATCCATTTAGCCATCCCTCCATCTATTCAAGCAACCGTCCACCCATTTACTTATCCATCCATCAAACCAACTATCTATCGATCCAGATATCAGAAAACTCAAAAGCTCCTTGATTTAGCTCATTTTATGAGAACCCAAGTTTCCCCAATGATAGACTAATTGAAACATACTTATTAATGATATATTCTGTTTCTGCTATATTTTTAATCTCTAGAAAATCTACATATGGTACCTTTAATAGGCCTGGTTAAAGCAAGTCGAAATGCTTTACAAAAACAAACATAAATTACTATGTTATATTATTTGGATCAACTGACACCTGATTATTGAGATAAACTGACGCTGTTGAAATTTTCCATCTGTTTCCACTTAACATTGGTTTGATATAAAGCGTGATGAGATGGGGGAAGGAGTTTAGGATCCTGATATCAGATTTTACACAATGCATTACACAAGTGCTTATGTGTGGATTTTGGCTTTAGTAGTGGAACCAGTCTTGGGGTGCATTTTATCCAGCACCTGTCGAGACTCGTATCTCACACTGAGCTCTGGAGTCGAGTGCACACAGCTGTGAGACCAGCCTGATAGATCAGCATCAACCACACAGCAGAGATAACGACACGCCAGAGTTCCCAGAGTGCAATTTGTCAGTCACTCTAGAATCCAGAACACATCAGTGACCTAATGCTTTATGATTCTTTGACTACTTTGTCTGAGTTATGGCTGCATGAACGTATCATATTCTGACCTTGACACGACTGGAGGCATTTTCTTTCAGACATCATTCAAATCAGTGCAGAGAATCAGAGGGTCTGTTGTGACTATAAACAACGATCTGACAGCATCAACAACTCTGGATGATTTAAAAAGTTTTTTTTAATGAAAACACATACACACTTTTACATCTGTATGGTTGTGCTCCTGGTGTATTTCAGAAAGCTTCGAAAGCCTAGCTGCTTTTGTAAACATATGGGGTTAAAAGCCAACTCGAGGCAGGCCAGCATTTTTTTTCTCATGTTATGAATGGAAAAAATGTGTGGCCCTCAGCACCTCTCCCCTCTGTGCTCCGGCCTCTTGAGATAGGGACGTAAATGGGCCTGATTGGTCTGCAGAGCTACGGGTGGGTGAAAGACCAGTTAGAAAAAAAGAGTGGTCTAAATAAGCAGAGGGAGCAGGAGCAACACTTTCCCACAGTGGCAGTGGGACTGATATGACTGCTCCTCATGCATGTTGACTACACACTCCACCAACTGAGAGACTACTACAGCCCTGGAGCCTGAGGCTACGGATGCAGTGTGTGTGTGTGTGTGTGTGTGTGTGTGTGTGTGTGTGTGTGTGTGTGTGTGTGTGTGTGTGTGTGTGTGT
>JAOUQZ010000028.1:2824064-2836719 GCA_028564935.1 Neosilurus hyrtlii
GTGTGTGTGTGTGTGTGTGTGTGTGTGTGTGTGTGTGTGTGTGTGTGTGTGTGTGTGTGTGTGTGTGTGTGTTCGCGCGCATCTATATTCATACCTATTTAAAAAAGTAACCATATTAGCCAGTTCGCTTCACAGCTAGAAGGTCCTGTGTTCTAGTCATGGGACACACAATTACTACAAAATAAGTCCAGTTGGTAGAATTTGGTGGAGCCAATCCAGAGAAAGTACTAAAAGGTTTAAGGTATCATCATCTTCAGCGAAAATCAGGATCGGAGAAAATTATCTGCAAACTTTGATTTAATGAATAATATTTTGTTCCCAATATTTTGTATTATTTCCCATGTTTTGCATGTTTCTATGTAACACACGAGCTTCTGCAAAAAAACACTAATACAATAAGAACTTTCTTGGAAAGTCTTACAGAGATAAACAGGGCAGTGAGTTTATAGCAAAGTTTCAACCCATCGCAGCCACCTGTCACTGACCAACGTGCATGTAAATGGACTTGGCTCGAAGCTGGTGTCCTTGCTGCCATCCGAAAATCTCCCTGAAATCCCTCCATCACTTTATTTTCCATGAACTGTCCTATTGAACTTCTTCAGTCTTTCTGTCTAAATTTCACAGCTATCATGTGTCCACTAGAGATTGCGAATTTGTCTTTGCCGTGCGTTTGGCCCTTTTAAGTGGTTGCCGTCATAGCCAGAGGTCCTGACCCCACTCTGTGCGGCGCAGTCGAGCATCCCGTGTCTTTGAAGAGGATTTACTGCGAATTAACACGCAGATTTGATAGTGAACTGATCAGACACGATCTTTTGGAACAGAGTGTTGGAGGAGCAGGATTGTACCATGTGGATGGAATCTTCCATTTCATATGCAGTGTCTCCTGTGGGATCTGATACAACATCTGGGTATTTTATGAACTTCTTTCTAACTTGTATAGAACAACTGAATTTCACTCACTTCCAACTTTTCCTCCACCTGTTGTAGCTCTAAATCCCTTCAGTTTCCTGCTCTTTTATTTTTTTCACACCGAGGACACACAAAGACTTGTTGAGGCCAATAATGAGCGTTCCAGAGTGCAGAGCTGTGCTTTTCCTCCTTTGCTTGCTATCCGTGTTTGGTAAAATAATGTATAACAATGGTCTGGTATGCCTTATCTAATTAGTTTTGGGCAGCAGCTGTTGTGCCGCCTCAAACTGTTGGGGTTCCTATATCCAGCTGGCCAAAGTTCTGGGAAGCTCAGAAAGAATGAGTCATAACACACTCATGTACTAGCACAAACCGTACTGAACAGGAAAACACACTTTCAACACTTTGGTAAAAAGACTAACGTGAGTATTAGTAGAACATTAAGTAAATATGTAGCAAGTTCTATAAAAGCCAGTAAATATGTGGCAGGTTCTATAAAACCACCCAACAACATTTCGCAACTAGTCTAAAAATCATCTACTAATAATAATTTCTCACTCACTCATCCTTTTCCCGAGCCACTTAATCCTAAGGTCGCCGAGAGGCTGGATCCTGTCTCAGCCGACATGGGGCGAAGGCGGGGTACACCCTGAACAGCTAGACAGACCATCGCAGGGCCATACACACAACCATTAACTCTCACGTACCACGGGGCAATTTGGAACAACCAATTAGCCTAAAGTGCATATCTTTGTTCTGTGGAAGGAAAGCAGCATGCCTGGAAGAAACCTAAGCAAGCACAGGGAGATTCAGCTAGTGGGTGAAAATTTGCAACACAGGGAGAAAAATATCATCCTTTTTGGAAACGCCCTCCAAATAGGATTATAAATACGAGTATTCATTATTGTCATTATTTTCCAACAAGATGTATCAGTATATACTACATTGGAACAGTATGATCTGACTGGTTCGCTATTTGGGGATAATAAGCAATTACTGAATGAGGTGAAGTATGGTATAGGGAACTATTCAGTCAAGGGGTTGTTATCAGATACCACCCACAGAGACTTAAATCTAAATCTTTATATCATTCGAAAGCCGAACAAATCTATAAAGCTGAAGAAAGCCAAAGAAATCTATGTAATATGGCTGTCATTTTACTCAACGTAAAAAAAAACACACTTTGCTTTTAAAAACATTCTTAAGGATTAGGATGCCATAATAGAGCACGAGTGACCAGCATCACACTTTAAAAATGTAAAAATAAGCCATAAAAATCAAGGTTTTTGTATGTTACTGAGCAGTATATACTAAAACAATTATTCACCTCAGTGAACATTCATTCATTCATTTGCCAAACTGCTAAATCCTATGAGGGTCCTGGGGAGGCTAGAGCCTATATCAGCCAACTCTGTGCCAGGATGGGATACACATGGCACACAAAACCATTCACACTCACACACACACACACACACACACACACACACACACACACACACACACACACACATCTAGGGTCAATTTGGAACAGCCAATCAGCCTAATGTTCATGTCTCTAGACTGGAAGAAAACTGGATTACCCAGAGACACCCATGTTAGCATAGAAAGAATATGCAAACGCCACACAGCCGAGCCCGAGACTCAAACCCGGGACCTTGTTTCTGTAAGGTGGACGTGCTAATTGTGCCCTTCAATGAATATCTTCAGTGAAAATTACATACATCAAGTGTCAGAATTTCCTTTCATTCCCACTGAGCTAAAATTATTGCTAGCAAAATGACCAAACTGTAGTGGCTACTAGCAATGTAATTTTGCTATTTTACTTTTCTTCCATAATTTTTAGTATTTTAAGCTTAAGTTATTGTACACTAGGCTGTGATCCTGTTCCAGCATGCGGTTCCTGATTTCCCACATTACAGACACATAGCGTGGGCTGCCTCTTCCATTTCCTGAAGATTATCTCAACACGCTTGCTTCTCTTCACCACTGGATTGAATCAATCTAACATAAATAAAGTCTCATGACTTTCTACTAATCCGTGCTCCTTTGTAAAGCTCCAGTCTTTCCCTTTTCCTAAGTAAGAAATATACAGCTGGAATGCTTTTTCTACACCAAACTCTTCCTCTGTGCCTTCCCACAGACGCCCCCTCACCCCCAGCGCGATTACTTTGACTTCCCACATTTAAGAATGACTAAAAAAAGCATCCCTAAATTGCAACCAGAAGTTCCTCAACCCCCATTTTTCTCACTTATGAACCTAATGGGACCCTAAACAGTGGGAATCGGGACAGATTCAGACCTCTACGTCTTCCCTTTACACTCAAACAATTCCCATTGACTTTAGATTTCACATATTGTTACGTCTAATAACAGGAGAGTAGCAATGAGAAATCCGAGCGCTTCGGTTTAAGAGGCAAGACGATATTTAAAAAAATGAGAAAAACAAATAAGGAAAATGAGGATCCCCGACCGGGTTAACAGGGACTGTCTTAGGGGTCAGAGTCATTCTCCCACAGGATTGCGTTAAGGGATTAGTGAAATCACTTCCTCTGGAAGCTCTGATTGGTGAGAACGCCACCGGCCTTGTGTTATGGCACAGCAAGCAGCAACTGAAGTCAAAGTTCCCAAACTCTGAAGTCTGTTGGTGGTCTGTGCCATGTCCGTGAGAAGACTTGTTCTTATTAAAAACATGTGTTCTCATGCAAAAACATTTTTTTATTGATCTATAAGGAGAATAATTGTGTTCAGGCATTTGAGACTAACCTCGCCAAATAGTCATTGACTAGTATTCACTCACCAAAACTTCATCATCTCGAATAGTATCTATATACCCTGGAAGAAATATCAACCGATTTATTACCACAAAGCTCTATTCAAATTGTTTTCCATTTATGTTTATTTGTTAGGGCTGCACGGTGACATAGTGGTTAGCATGATCGCCTTACAGCAAAAAGGTCCTGGGTTCGAGTTCCATTTCTGTGTGGAGTTTGCATGTTCTCCCTGTGCTTGCATGGGTTTCCTCAAGGCGCTATGGTTTGCCCCAGGTGTGGATGTGAGTATGAATAGTGGTCTGGTGAGCTGTTCAGGGTACCTGTACCCTGTCTTCGCCCAGTGTTGGCTAAGATAGGCTTTAGCCTCCCCATGACCCTAATAGGATTAAATGGTTTGACAAATGAGATGATGAATGAATGAAAAAAGTATAAAAATAATGTATGCCAGTTAACTATTGGCTGTGCTATTTGTTTTAGGGAAATTAACGGTTTTAACAGTAACTTCGCAGATGGCTTCATCACACCACTTGTTTGAGCAAACTCAATGTTTGTTTTTCTTGAACAGCACACCCTGTTATGTTTTTTCTCCATTTACAAATGAATCTCAGTATAGACTCCATACTGTCGGGATTGAAAGAAGATTAAAGCACAGCAAGTCACATGTTTTTTTCCTCTTGGCTGTGTATAGAGAAGCGCTCGAGTGAGACTGACTGACGTGTAATCACCGAATGCCGTCATGCACCAACACGAGTCATGTTATGATCTGAAAGTTGTACAAATGACACACAGAATGTGTCCCATCATGCCTGCTGGGTGTTTTTTCTTTTTGCCTCCTTCACATGCAGCGTCTTCGTTCTTGTCTCGCTGTGGAATTTGAGCTCTGTGAGACACTCCGAGTGGCCGGTCCCTCACCCTCAAAGCCCGCCAACCCAGGGGAAAGTGCAGTCACCCACCATCTGCTATCTTTCTCCATAGAGGCTCTTAAGAGCGATAGGGGAAAGACTGAAGTAACAACTGTTATCTTTTGGAGAAGTATGTTACAGCACCCACATCAGAGTGTGTCCCGGGACCCAGGCTGCACGTCTTGGACACTTGTTTGGGTGTGTTGTTATTGTTCATCCAAGGCCAAAGACCTTCAGATTTATGGGATAGTTATCAACAATGAGAGGAATTCCAAACAGCCAAAAAAGAGAGGATCACTATTCTCTATGTCAGTTACACTTGGATGAGAAATACAGTAACAATAACAGACCCCCCCTTTTTTTTGGCCCATAGTGACTTATTCATTTTTTTCAGCCAGAGTAGCATATTCATTGTAATAACACACACCACATCATGCTGATATATGGCTCCACTTGAAAAACCCAGCCATGTTTACTATAAACTAAAGGAGTGGATGTGGGATATTAGTCCTGTGGATTGTAATCCATATTACTTTGATGTATAACTAAAAATATGCCTTGTATTTAACGCAGAATTAAATGTGCCTGAGCGTGAACAGTTTCTTTTTTACGTTTTAATGTGGTTGTTTGGGTTTGCAACTCTGTGTCTGTGTTGCCATTTGGCCTGAGATAAAGAGAAGATTGTTTTAAATATATGAAATGTACCATGTGCACTTTGGCCTAACGCTAGACATCCAGCCGAGGGAAAACGTACTGCAAACTGACCATCAGGGAGATAAAACTACAGGATGCTGTGCTTGAAACAAGAGTCAGCTTAGTTGCTTCTTATAAAGCAGAGAAATATAATCTACCCATGAGGAACGAAGGGAAATTACTATACCACTATATGGTTTGACAAATATTAAAATGTGCTTATATCAGTGGCAGGCACAATTACAGGTACATAGTTTCCCTAAATATGGGCACATTGTTGGTACAGGGGTGCCAATAATTCTAGACCTGACTGCACTGACCGGCTTAAAAATAAATATAGATGTTTCTTACTTCCAAGCACACTTTTAATTTTATTATTCATTTTACTGTGTTAAGGAAATATAATAAATATGAGTGAAACATACTTATTACTTCAACAAAACTAAGAAAACTATTGTATTATTATATACCCACTGGATATGAACAGTCATGCATTCTGATTGGCTACTGCTGAACACAAGTACAGAAAAATTCAAATGGTGGAGCAAGTTGCCGAACATACTGCAAAAAAATACTAGAAAAGCAACAGACCTTGGAGCGAAAGAATTTGATGGTAGGAGGCACAGTGGTGTAGTGGTTAATGGTAATTTTTCACCAAGGAAACTGTTGCTCTCAGGTTTCTGCTTTGTTTGGGTTTATTTAGCCAGTGATGTGCATGAAGTTCCTAGACTGTGAAGTGGAAATTTTTTTAAAACCTGCTCACTCTAAATAAACTATAAATTGTAGCAGAAGAAGCAAGTTAGCCTAATGTGCATGACTTTGGACTGTGGGAGGAAACCGGAATACCTGGAGCAAACCCACACAAGCACAGGAAGAACATACAAATTAACCATACTGCACATTGACTACTGTAGAACTTTAAAATATATTCTCTAATTAAAGTATTAAAGTTCTTCAAATCTCAGAGGAGACATATTTCATGTGGAACATCCAAAACAATCTGAGCATGAAACTGTTTCTCCCAAGGCTTGTTTCCCTGATAATTAAAAAATTCTCTGTTGCTAGCATTAGGACCATGGTTTTGGAAGGAGCGCTCAATAGTTGCTTACATTTTTAATCATCACCTTTTTGCAGTCTTCAGCTGGTAATCCTGTCTCCTGTGCTGGATTGGTTTCCTGTCATGTTACGTGCTTTGGAATGCTTTTCTGCTCACCACGATTGCAACGAGTGGTTAATTAAGTTCATGTCAGCTCAAAGCCATCTGGTCATCTGTCTCTGTCATCAGTGAGGCGTTGAGAACTGTCGCCTGCAGAACTGCTACTCACTGGATGCTACCCATTCTGTGTAAACTCTAGAGACTGATGAGTGTGAAAATCCTAGGGGATCAGCGTTTTCTGAAATACTTAAACCAACCATCTGGCACCAACATCCAAGCCACAGTAAATGTCACTGAGATCACATTTTTCTCCATTCTGATGTCTGGTGTTAACATTAACTGAAGCTCTGTCTACATTAATGCATTGTGCTGCTGTCATATAATTGCTGGATTGAATAGCTGTACAAATGAACAAAGGTATAAACCTTACAGATTCAAATAAATCCTTTTTCAAAAGATGACAGAGCCGTGTATTGCTTGTCCTGCTTTCTGTCTGTTGCTGCTTCTGAATCGACTCATTTTGTTCTTGATAATACTCAAAATCAAATACGGTCTGTACATGCTGGTTCACTGGAAGATACACTTTTTCGCTGATATGATGTTTATCACTAAAAACGATAACAGTCCTCAGAGACCTGCTGTCTGACATGTTTCCTCTCACAAGTGTGGACTCGTGGTTCTAAGAACCTGTTTGACGGTTTTCTTTTCAACATACTACGTTCATCTGAAAATGACACATCGATTACAGAATTATAGATGTGTATACCTGATGTAGAATTTGTGCTCTTGCCAATCAGATAGTCTGAATGGATATAATTGACTTGTGGCCTTATTGGAAAATGTCTAAATTCTCTCTCTCTTTCTCTCTCTCTCTTTCTCCAGAATCTCTCTCCCTTCTCCCCAGCCTCCTTTCCTTTTTTTTCCATGACTGGAGCCATAAATTGTTGGACGGCCAGCGAGCAGGGACATGCCATTCCTGTCGAATGCATGGCACGCCGATCTTAGAACACCTTAGAGGGCATGCTTATGGGTGCATGGTTTTTTTATCTTCACCTCCTTGTCTCTATCTCATTCTATTTTCCATATGATGGATGCCGTGATTTCCCTTGCCATAGTCACGTCCTCTCCGTTGGCCGTCTGGCCAAGAACAACTCCACGCGTCTCTCTCAGGGGTTTCATTAGGCAGAAAAACGCTGCGGATAAACAAATGAACTAACCTCGAATATTGTTAGTCCGTGCGTGGGAGAGTTCAGCGCTCCTAGAATAGCTTTTGGTGAAAGCTTGAGAATCTTGGACTTAAAAGTAGATCTGCATTATTTCACCATACAAGGCGCTCCAAGATCACCCTCCCCTCCATCATCTACCCCCCGCCCACACCACGCCCTGGGCAGAACCAAGAGGCTTGTTAAGTCTCAAGTGCACCAGGAATGCCTGATGCTACATATAGACATATATAGCTGCTTGCAAAAGTTTTTATCCCCCATGGTTTCTGGGAAATTCAAGAAAAAAATTGCTGCATTAATCATTATTACAGAAACCAAGTATTTCTCAACATCAGTTTCTCTCCACTGGCACACTTTATGGAGGATGAATACGGTCATTTTTAAACCAGTTTACTTACTTACTCATTTGCCGAAACGCTGAATCCTACTATGGCTGTGGGAAGGCTGGAGCCTATCTCACCCAACACTGGGCGGACGCGGTGTACACCCTCAACGGCTTGCCAGACCATTGCCAACATAAACACAATCATTCACACTCACATTCACACCAAGGGGCGATTTGGAACAGCCAGTTAGCCTAATGTGCATGTCGGACTGTGGGAGGAACCCAGAGTACCCAGAGGAAACCCATGCAAGCATGGGGAGAACATGCAAACCTCACACAGAAATGCCTTGCTGAGCTAGGACTCAAACTCAGGACCCTTTTGCTGTGAGGCAAACATGCCAGCCACTATGCCACCGTGCCGCCCTACATACTGCATGAAAACACAGGAAAAAAATAAAATGTTATTTTTGTGGTTTTTATGATTTATTTTAAAGCCTGATTATAATGATGAAGCCTGCTCCAAGTGACTGGGGCAAACTGTGTCTATTGTTTTGAGTCAAGCCACTTGTGGTAATTATCCACTTGTGGTACTTAACAATTATGCACCAAAGACAAAGAGGATGTCACTGAAAAGCCTGAGGTGCATACTTGTTATAGTATATACTACATGGGAACAGAAGCCAACAAATTGATATGGAATGGCATATTTTTAAAAATCAAGATGGACACAGGTGAGCCTCAGTGCATGCACAAACTCTCTTTGAGAATTTAAGGATATACTACACAAAAACAATACAAAGTAAAATAAACTGCTTATACCACTTTCTACAGCTTATACCCAAAACACTGAGGCTGTTCATGTGAGTGCTGCGCTTTGAGCTAAACTAGCACTGTGTAGCTAACACTGTCTGTTTTGGTCTGTTCAAAAACTCATTCAAACACAAAAGTAAAGAAACTAAAGTAAACTGTGCACTGTAAAGATGTTTTCGTATATACTACAGCAAAAACACAAAAAAAACCCTATTCATTTGTTTGGATTCAAGCAATAGCTACTCATGTTTATAAATCCAAGATAGAGGAGCAATCAGATCGCAACATTTTCACGTAGTATGTACTAATGTTTAAAAATCCACAGATAGAGGACCAATCGGATAGTGCAATTCCTGTGTATTACATACTAATGTTTTTTAATCCTTAAATAGTGGGCCAATCAGATTGCACCATTAACATATAGTATATACTTGTTTGTTTTTTGAATCCCCAGAGAGTGGACCAATTAGATCTCTCCATTCCTGTGTAGTATATATACTACACAGGAAAGGACAGACCTGATTGGTTCACTACCTGTGGATTCAAAACATTAGTATATATACTGATGTTTTTAAATCCCCAGATTTTGGACCCATCAGATCGCTGCATTTCTGTGTAGTATTTACTAATGTTAATTATAAGACACCGATGTTTACAGTCAATTAAAGAAATCACTAAAGACTAAAAAATGACAAAGTGCGAAAGAAAAATAATTAAACAGAAGGCAGTTTCCTCTGTATTTGTATTTTTTTTTTCTGTGTCTGAAAGCCAGATGTAAATGAGTGCCATGCCTGTTGTTGCCAGGTGTGCGGATCTGTTTGAAGTGCTGGTTTGTGCTTCATTATAATAATTATTTTTTTTTGACAAACTTTATAGGTGTGGCTGAATGATGGGTTCCAATATTTCTTTACTAAAGTATTAACAACACAGCTGCTTTTAGTCCGTTATTTATTATTTATTTCAGCTATTAACAAAAATTAATTAATGTAGGACGTATTTACAGATGTTTTCCTTTGTTGATTTTATTAACACTGAAAAGTTTACTAAAGTTTAATCATGTGAAGTGGATTTGCGTTTGGGAAAGAAATCATTACACTGTGTTTTTACTGGAAGTGTTTTTTTTTTAGTTCACTGTTATCCCAGACAATGTAAGGTGTCCTCTTACAGGTTTAGACGGGCAGATCATAAATCGGTGAGATTTCAAACCTGTTTGAGCTGTTTACTTTCTTAATAAAGCTTGACCTGTATATTAATCTTCCTCTAACATCTTAGGAAACTCACCAAACCTGATCCAGCCTCCTTCAGCTTTTTCTACGTGACCTGATCACACCCTTCATTACTACAGGGTGAACCTCTAAAGCAAACAAATCCTCATGGAACTTTTACATTTTGTGTTGCAATATGTTTGATTATCCTGCTTGGCTGTGCTTTAAGTAAACACTGGATGTTCATACAAAGTTAATAAGCATTGCATAAAGCTTTCATAAAGAAGAGATTGAAGAGAGGCAAAACGCATGTCAAAATATAAAATGAAGTGCCGTATTACTGGTTTTCAGTGATTTTGTCAATTATTAATGTGTAGAGTGCTCAAGATTTTAAATAACCAGTTTGATCCTTTGTAACTTTAAATTCTGCTATAATTAATGCTTAAGTACTTATTAACTTGATTGGTGACTTGATTAACAGCAACTAATCAAGTGAACAGAGTAGTTCAATAAAAACAACTAATTGCTAAATTAAGTATTATGTTTTCTAAAGTCTACTTAACAATTATGTTCCAAAAGAGAGGCGGATGTCGCTGAGACAGAACATCTGGGGGATTAGTCATCAGTGACATCTACCGAGCCTAAGGCACAAAAGTGTTTAGCATATACTACACAGTATACTTTTTGTATATAGTAAATAGTATAGTAAATTTAATGTATAGAGGCATGGTGGCATAGTGGTTAGCACATCCACCTCACAGCAAGAAGGACCTGGGTTTCCATCCACAATCTAAGGACATGTACATTAGGCCAAATAATTGTTCCAAATTGCCCCTCAGGTGTGAGTATAAGTGTGAATGGTTGTGTGTGAGTTGGCCCTACAGTGGACTGGCAAGCTTGCCTTTGCCAAGAGTCGGCTGAAATAGGCTCCAGGCTTCAAATCCTAGTTGGATAAAGCGCCTCCCTGTGACCCTAATTAGGATTAAGCGGTTCAGAAAATAAATGAATGAATGAATTTTATACATTTTAAAACAGAATTTTTTACAGAGCTAAATCCTGCGCAGCTAATGGTATGTTTTTAAACCCACTTAGAGTTTTAATATATACTTCACAAAAACGTAAGTAAACCACACAACAGTGCTGTAGTACAGGAACGTCACATGCTTTGTATACTTTTTGAACGACTTAAGCTGATCTGTCTTTTTTTGTTGTTGTTGCAAGATCCAAGTAAGTACTTTTCAGTTAGTGCTTTATTTTGTACTGTGAATGAAAACCACAAGACATACATCAGCATTTATGAGATGAGGAAAATACGTTCTCTGTTTCTCTGTTGGCTCGTTTTCCACCTCAGTGTGAGATCTCTGAATCATTCCCCGTGATACATTCAGGACAGGGCCTTGCGTCATGGACTCCAGCAACCGTTAGAGAGTCGACTTAATTGCTCTGTTTGCTCGCTGCTGCCAAGTCAGAGCCTTATTGGTGTCAAAAAGACTGCAGAAGAGAGCCAAGCAAGGAGCTTGTTTGACTGTTGCGCTTACTCGCCAGTTTAACTAATCCCATGTTCCTGGCCTGCAGGACAGTTGGAGGAAGAGAGGTGCTGGCACACGAGAAAAACTGTCAGTCTGCTGAACTATAGGAGATCTGAGTTTAATGTGTGAGAGAGGACCAGGCAGGACCAGAGGGTGGTACAGGCTTTTAGACAGTGTGTCAGGTCACTCTTTATGTAGGCTTGGACTTAACGTGTTTGTGCCTGAGGGTGAAAAGCAGAGCGATCTGATAGGTCGGGAGAATTCAAGGAAATATTTGTAAAGGTCTAGTTGCATCAATTCTGTGCTGACAGAGCAATTAATATGACTGAATGGCAGCGACAACTGCATACAGAAAATAGGTACCCAATGAGGGGTGAACACATCAAGAAGGTCCTGGGTTTGAGTCCCGGATTTGGCGAGGGGTTTCTGTGTCGAGTTTACATGTTCTTTCGGTGCTTGTGTAGGTTTGCTCCCGGTAATCTGGTTTTCTCCCAAATTACCTGTTTCACGTGTGCTTGTGACTGGGAATAGATGTGTGTGTGTTGGCCCTGTGATGGACAAAATAAAAAAAAGAAATCAGAAATTGACTTAATTTGATGTTTGTGTTTTGGTCGAGTGCTGGCAGGATGAAAAAAAGTTACTGACCTTTCCTTACAGGAACATTCTGGACCACTCAACAGCCAATTGAATCACATGTACTGCCGTTGCTAAATAATACAGTGTAATTCCCACAAATATCTCGCAATAGTGGATACACTCAGGATAGTGAATCCAGCACACCCTATGGACAACGCATAGATGGATGCACGCTGATGAAAGCATATAACCTGAGATGCTGTTAAAAGGCAATGCAGACTGAAAATTATTTCCCATTAACAATTAGCTTATAGCTACTGTATAAATAAGATAATTTCATATTGTGTTGTGTTTAGTCTTATAGCTCATTCATTGTTCATTTTCCGAACCGCTTCATCCTTCTCAGGTTGTCAGGAGGCTGGAACAGCCGGTGAAGGCATGGCACACCCTGAACAGCTCACCAGATCATTGCAGGGCCAACACACACACACACACACACACACACACACACACACACACAGACTCACACACACACACACACACACACACACACACA
>JAOUQZ010000028.1:2856351-2866608 GCA_028564935.1 Neosilurus hyrtlii
TGTGTGTGTGTGTGTGTGTGTGTGTGTGTGTGTGTGTGTGTGTGTGTGTGTGTGTGTATGTATGTGTGTGTGTGTTTGTTTGTGTGTGTATGTGTGTTCAGTCAGGTGATACAGTGCGTCTGCGCAGGCAGCTGCAGGTCAGACATTTCAGAATGTTGATGGTGATGTGCATTAGGGAGCCGAAGTTAAACAGCAGGTTGTAAAAGGTGTGTACAGACAGGCCGCCTGTCTCGTCTGCATACTTCATAGCCACCAGTGGGGTGTAAAGGTTGCTAGTGAGGTTCCTAAAGCGAGGGTTGCGTGTCTCGATCACCTTCTTAGTGCACTAAAAAACAGAAGACACAGTGTTTTAATTAAATGTTATCATTACTGTTATTCCTAATAAATATTTATTTCACTGTACAGACAATCCCCTAGAGGGCACTTCATCACGGTTTATCATACATAAGGGAACCACAGAAAGCAATTCCTCATGTGTTCTTGCATATAGGGCTAATGCTCAAACATAGGGCACCCTAGAGGGTACCTTAACATGGTTTCTTAGACACTAGGCACCCTAGAGGGCACCTCATCTTGTTTTCTCTGACACACAGCCACTGTAAAGGGCATATCATCATAGTTTCTTGGGTATGGGGTACCCTAGATGGCACTTCAGGGTTTTTCAGACATAGGGCACCTTTGAGGGCACCTCATCCTGTTTTCTTTTACACATGGCCTGTGTAAAGGGCATTGCATCATGATTTCTTGGGTATGAGGCCCCCTAGATGGTACTTCATGGTTTCTCTGAAATAAAGCTACCCTAGAATGCACTTTATCATGTTTTCTCACATCCACCCCAGAGGGTTCCTCATTATGGTTTCTCAGATATAGGAATCCTGAAAGGGCACTTTATCATTTTTTTTGCATCTTAGAGGGAACTTCATCATGGTTTCTTAGACATAAGAGCACACTAGAGAGCACTTCAACATGGTTTTCCAAATAGGGGGCACCCTAGATGGCACTTCATGATATTTCCTTAGACATAGAGGCACCCCAGAGAGTACTTCTTCATATTTTCTCAGACATGGGGCACCCTAGAGGGCAATTCAACACATTTTCTTAACTGTAGGAGGATCCTAATGGGTTAATCATGTATCATGTACTGTAGGAGTACCCTAAAGGATCAGCGAATCCATGTATACATGTATACATGTATACATGAAATATGAACACTACCAAAAATAAACATCAACACTGCAAGTTAGACCCTACAATAGTGTTATTGCTTTTAATATTACATATTAACTTCCATCCAACCAACCCCACCTAGTCATCCATCCATTCATCTATTCAAGCACCTATCCATCCAACCACCCATCAATTCATCCAATGATTCATCCATCTACCCAGTCAAGCCCCCACCCACCCATCCATCCATTCATCTGTCCATCCAACCATCTACCTATCCATCCATCCATCCACCGAACCTTCCACCCATCCATCCTATTTTGGCTGCTTATCTGGGTCTGGGTCACAGAGGCAGCATTTTGAGCAGAGGCATCCAGGCGTTCCTTTCCCCTGCCACCTCCTCCAGTTCTTCTATGGGAATACCAAGGCATTCCCAAACCAACCGAGTGATACACATCATAAAATGATATGATATGACATAATACAACACAATATAATACAATCTATATAATGAAATTAAATGTAGCTTTTCATGACAGAAAAATAATAATATGCTTCAAAAACAGAAACTGAGGGGAGAAAATAAAATGAAGCTTTAAAACTAAAGAAAATAACCATGTAAATGGGGAATATTAACTAGAAATCTAATTCCAAGGTAACAAGACATTTTTCTGTACCAAGTGTACAGCTTGCTTCTTTTATGAAGGTTAATTTTATATTTTGGCCACAAATAACAAACACCAGACCACAACAAAGCTTTTCAGCTTACTTTAGCTATGTATTCTGGCGTCTGCCCCATTGCATCGAAGATATCGATGGAGGACGGCACATACACGTCCTTGAAGTATCTCACTGTGTCTACGTCTACTCCCGGAAACTCCATCCTGGCCACTTCTTCCATCATCTTCACCTCAAACTCAGTGTGCACGGGCCCTGGCTCAATCAGAGACAACCTGTGGGTAAAGAGGACAGGAAGAGCGGTGTTCTCACTTTATCACTTTATTTAATGTATTTGGATCTTATGTGGCAGTGTGAGGGGCCAGTATACAGACTTGATATTAAACTTGAGCAGCTGGACTGCCAAGCTTTCACAGAAACCCTCGATGGCAAACTTGGAGGCCGTGTAGATGTCATTAAACACTACACCTGGGCAGACGGACACAAACATACGTTTGAAGATATGAGAAGTTCAGGGCTCCTTGATAGGAACTTTGTAAAGTCTGTAAAGATGCTCTGAGACTTAATATGTCATCGATCAGATGCCTAGGGCCTGCTATAGGACTTATTGCAACAAATGGTGGGCCAGATATCAGAGAAAACAAAAATAATTTGGATCTGAAAAAAGAAATTAATTAAAGGAATGAGAAATAATATAAAAACACAAATAAATTAATGAATAAATAAACAAACAAACAAACAAATAAATAAATTTAACTTTACAGATTCATTTATATATATTTATGTGCAATTGTATCTCTTATAAAGTTTAATTTACAATACATCTGATGATTATTATGGTCAGATTTCTAAATATGCATTTTAAATGTTTTTTTTTTTTTTTAAATAATAATTAAAAAAATCTAATGTGTATAGATATTCAGATAACTGAACAGAAAAAGCTGGTATTGTGCCATCTATATATGAGAGAATCTACATTTCTGAACATCACCCACATTACCCTGCAAGCCCATGACACTGCTCATGATGATGATGTGCCCTGCTCTGCGTCTCTTCATGTCAGGCATGACCTCTTTAATCATGCGCACGGTGCCAAAAAAGTTGGTCTCAAACACTGATTTCATCTGGTCCATGCTGATGCTCTCCAAGGGGCCGATCAAGCCCACGCCTGCATTGTTTACTGTTGGGAGAAATAAAGAGGATGGATGGCACTGTGTCTGATTAACAGTATTCGGTCAAGGTCAATGTCTGCATGCCTGTGCGCTAAAGTTCAGGAGACACAGGCTTCTATTAGACTCAGCAGTGCAAAGCCAGTGACATGAAGTCGATAGCTGATGCCAGACATTAGAGGCAGGACTTACTGAGGATGTCGATGTGTCTGTCTTTAACCCTGCTGATGCACTGTGAAACTGACTCATCGCTGCACACATCCAGAGCTTGCAGAGTCAAGGTGTTTCCAAAAGCGTCTCCTGCTGCCTGCACAAGCTTGTCCTTCTTCTTCAAGTCCCGCATGGTGGCAATCACTTAAAACAGGAGAGAGAGAGAGAGAGAGAGAGAGAGAGAGAGAGAGAGAATTGAATAATAAAATGACATTTTGACATATTCATCAACATCATCAACATAAGTCCAAAGTTATATCAATATTTACATGGGGAAAGTTCCTTGTATAGGCGGCACGGTGGCGTAGTGGTTAGCACGTCCGCCTCACAGCAAGAAGGTCCTGGGCTCGATTCCCAGCTCGTGCATTTCTGTGTGGAGTTTGCATGTTCTCCCTGTGCTTGCGTGGGTTTCCTCCGGGTACTCCGGTTTCCTCCCACAGTCCATAAACATGCACAGTAGGCTAATTGGCTGTTCCAAATCACCCCTAGGAGTGAGTGTGAGTGCGAATGGTTGTGTGATTGTTGGCCCTGCGATGGCCTGGCGAGCTGTCCACGCACTCGCGAAGAGTCGGCTGAGATGGGCGCCAGCCTCCCCGCGACCCTGATTAGGATTAAGCGGTTCGGAAAATGAATGAATGAATGAAGTTCCTTGTATTCAGAATTGGGTTCTGCACATGTTTACTGAGCTCCTGTATGCATTAAGAAAATCATCTGACTATAGTTCACACCTCCCACATTTCACTTGAGTAGAAATTTCTCACTGTCTACTCAGTTTCTACCACCTTTAAACCCGAGCATTTGCCTTATAGAATTAGGAAAAATCTGGGTTATGTCATGGTAAAAACATCTAAAAAATATTAGCGATACAATGATCCAGCATAACTTATTATTTTTACAATTTAATGAAGCCGCAAGATGCTAAAATGCCTTGAATTAGCTATTTGAAAATGTTAAATTAATTTTAAATAATGGCTGTGCTTTGGTTAATTTAGTATGCTAGTGCTATAATGAAAACATGCTTCCAGTTTTGAAGGAAAAGCTGATTACGCACTCCTCTCAAACACTTACAGCTCACTTCATAATTTGATCTATAATACATAGCATAAATAATTCAGTCCTCATTATAAACAGTGCCTCTGATTAAAATACTCTCTGTGTGCATGGAACTCATATCTGAATACAGTCATTAAGTGAAACACAGACCCCTGTGTTTATGCAGCAAACCGTTCTCACTAAGCCCGTTGTATGTGTTTATTCCTCTCTCTTTGTCCAACACGCCCACTTTATTTAGAATGCACTAGTGCTAGTTATATTAGAGCTGGAAGATAAACAGTTGAGCTGAGTGGATAAGCACTCAGCTGATCCCCATCTGTACTTTGAACCTTTAAACATTAACCTCAATCATACTGCCTCATATCCATGAAGGCACTTATCTGCAGATCAGGCTACTCCATGATCACATGATGCGTATGTGATTCGTATTAAACAACGTTGCATTTATTCACTAGATGAATAGTTTTAGGTAAATCATTCAAAATACAATTAAACACTTGAAGTGTGACTGTAAGGGTCTTTAAAACATAGTTATACTGAGTGTTAAGCTTAATCACAGGCTGTAGTTCGGGTCAGAATGTACCAGACATAGTCGGCAATTATGACAATAATCTAGGTACACACATGACTCTAAGAAGCACAGAAAACAAAGAGGTGAATGTAAAAATATCTACTTGTGCAATTTTTACAATTAACAATTACATGAATATCCTGATTACAATCAAACAACGTAAGCTGGCATACTACGGTCATATTCTAAGACATGGCACCATGCGAAAAAAAACATACTGGAGGGCAAAATTCAAGGGAAGAGTGGGTGTGGTAGAAAAAGGAAGAGCTGGACAGGAAATATAGAAGTGATGGCGGGAATGAGGATGAACTAGTGCTACGTAGCTGCGATAGACATAGAAAGATGGAGAGCCATGGCCTGAAACGTCAACACAGAAGGAAACCAGATAACGATGATAAACAATTACTTATTACCTGAGTGTGAGGTCTGTACAGAGAAATCGTAGCCTGAGGTCTTTAGTACAGACCGAGCAGACGACAAGCTCAGAGACTCCTCTGTATAGACCATGCAAATAGAACCATGTTTAGCACCAATAACATGAAATAATTATTCTCTGTATGCTTTTATTAGTCTCTCACAGTGTTGTGGAAGAATTTTGGCTCACTCTTTTTTATAACGTTGCTTTATATTCATTGATGTTTGGGGACATTTATTGATGCACAGATTTCTTAAGGTCCTGCAACAGCATTTCAAACAGCTTGAGGGCTGGACTTTGACCTGTTCATTGCGAAATCTTGATTATTTGCTTTTTGTGCTATTCTGTTAATAAATTTACTGGTGTGCTTGGTTCTTTGTTCACTTGCATGACCCAACTGGGTCCATACTACCAGGCAGATGGGCTCACATTTGACTCTAGAATACTTTGGTATACAGAGGAGTTTATGGTTGACTCAATGACGGTAAGGTGCCCAGGCCTTGTGGCTGCAAAACAAGCCCAAATTATCACCCCTCCTGCTCTGTGCTTGATGGTTGGTATGAGGTGCTTTTGTTAATAGCCTGTGTTTAATTTTCACCAAATGTGGTCAGACCACTGTCTCATCTGTCCTAAAATACATTATTCTAGAACACTTGTGGTCTGTCCAGATGAATGATTTTTAAACTTCAACCATGTTGCCATTCTGACTACCATTCCTGGCTGTAACATTTACCATGCTTACTGAGTCCTGTAGAGTCCTTGATGTACCTTATATCCCTTCCCAGATTGATGGGCAGTGACAATTTTACCTGTGGCATTGTGTTATTAATGTTCCTGTCAAACTGTCAAAACTTCTGCATTTATAGAGGTAATCACACTCGCTGATCATCAGTTTATCAATTGCATTTGATCTGCAAAACCTGACTGCTAATCACCTTCTTAACTTCCAGGGAGGCAGTAACCGTGTACTTAATTTCTCACACATAGCTTCTGCATCTTTGTTTAATTTTTGTAAAAAACGTACATCTTTCAGGGAGGACTTGTGTCGCCTGCATTGCTTTTTCCACTAGCATTAAAAAAAATCACAATATCAAAAAAAATTTGATTTAATACAAAAATAAAATAGGAGGGGGCCGGATGGTGGTGTAGTGATAAGCACATCTGCCTTACAGTAAGAAGGTGTTGGGTCCAAGTTCCAGGCTTGTGCATTTTTTTTTGTGTGGAGTTTGCATGTTCTCCCTGTGCTTGTGTGGATTTTCTCTGGGTTTCCTCTCACAGTCTATAAACTGCACATTAGGCTAATTGGTTGTTCCAAGGTATGAATGTGAGTGTGAATGGTTGTGTGTGTGTGTGTGTGTGTGTGTGTGTGTGTGTGTGTCTGTGTGTGGCGGCACTGTGATGGACTAGCGAGCTTTTCAGGGTGCACCCCGGCGTTGCCCAGTGCCTCCCTGAGAGTAAGGTATATGATAGCTTTATGTTCAAATGATTCTGTAAAAGTTTCATAAAAATCCATTCACAGGTGTAGGAGGTTTTGGCTGAAATATGTTCCAGCCTCCCTGTTAGATATACCTAATTTTAAGACCTAGCAAGAACCAAAATGTTTTTTGGTTTTAATTAATTACTTAAAAAATAAAGTTTTCATGTAAAACTAGGGAACTGACTTTTTCAAGACACTGTATTTAAAGTGGGGTGTAGTGGTTAGCACCATGCGTTTCTGTGGGTTTCCTCTGAGTACTCTGGATCCTCCCAAAGTCCAAAAATAGACATTAGGCTGATTGCCCCTAGGTGTGAGTGTGAATGTTTGTGAGTGTGTTGGCCCTGTAACCGAATGACAAGCTGTTTAGGGTGTACCCCGTCTCAGATGTGTTGGCTGAGGTAGGCTCCAACATCCCCATGACCCTTGTAGGATAAAGCTGCTCAGCAAATATATTTATACAAGCTAAGATAGCCCGATGATGGCCTGGCGAGCTGTCCAGGGTGTACCCCGCCCTTGCCCAGAGTTGGCTGAGATGGGCGCCAGCCTCCACGCGACCCTAATTAGGAATACGCGGTTGAGACAAATGAATGAAATGAATGAAGCTAAGATAGCTGTTTATTAGCAGTGATTTGCATGTTATTAAAGTCTGACTGGTGCCAACAATCCCTGGGCACAATATGCTGCTCAGGTAGTCCTGGGATTTAAGCTCACAGCTGGTGGGTCATTAGCCTTGTTTACTGTAGGCGGGATTTAGGGACTGTCCTGTCATTAAGCGGTTAAGCTGCTTTCTTCTTCTTCTTCAAGCTGTTGTATCCCGTTTGTTTTTCTTTTTATACGTCACTGCAAGCATCATATCTCATTTAATACACAGAAATAAAGCATGTGAGAGTAGTGCTGGCCAGAACTGGTTTCTTCCTTTGACCCAAATGCACATCAGTCCATCTCATGTTCATCATGAAAGCATCTGAACAGACATGAGAGTGTGTTAAGGTCTGAGAAAAACAACAACAAAGGCTTTACCGTGCCGGAGTGAACAAATATGTCTTTATTCGTGCTGTTATTTTGATTTAAGACTTAAGACAGATTAAATGTTGCTGAATTGGGTCTTGCAGAAATTTTATTTTGTTTTGTTCCGTTTCATTCTTTTCAGCCTGGGCAAATCGTCTCCTGCCTTTCACAGCGTTACTGTATGGAATGGGTGAAAGTGCATTAAAGAGTTATTTTGTCTACACTCGAGGCTACAGTTACAGTGCGTGGTTGCTAAGGCTGCCCTCACCATATTTAATTAATGCCTGCTTGGCTCAGTTAACTTTTTCACTGTTTGTTAGTGGACAGAAATGAACCCAATGACTTGCATTCTAACTATTAAAAGATTCATTTGTACCTGGAAAAGTTTATTCTAAATTGTAGAATTAACTATTGATGGTTAAACCCCCACCCAAACCGGATGTCAGTAAGTATTTTACCCCTTCATATTTCCTTCAAATATTTATTTCCATCTATTATTCCATCTCATCATCTCATTTTCTGAACCACTTTATCCTTTATTAGGGTCGTGTGGAGCCTGGAGCCTATCTCAGCTGACTCATGTGCGAAGACGGGGTACAACCCAAGCAGCTCGCCAGACCATCGCAGGGCCAACATGCACACACAATGCATACACAAAAGGCAATCAAGAATGTCTAATTAGCCTAATGTGCATGTCTTTGGATTGTGGGAGGAAACCCATTTAAGCACAGAGAGAACCTGCTTTGTCCACACAGAAACACCCTCACCAAGCCTGGGACTTGAACCCCGGTCAGTCTTGCTGATTGGCAGAAGTGCTAATCACTAAGCCACTGTGCCGCCATCCATCCATTATCTATAACGCTTAGCCCTTAGGGTCACATGGGATGCCGGAGCCAATCCCAACCCTGCAGGTGTTATTTTAGATACGCGAAGGTATTAATTAAACACTTTAAAAGAGTTAATTCTACCCTGTAGGATTAACGTGAACTATGCACACCTCTCAGTTATATGTGTTAAACGAACACTTTAGAATTTATAAGTGTTCCCATGAACTTACAACCTCCACACAGAAAGCCCAAGCCTGGGATTCAAACCCAGGACCCTCTTGATGTACCACTAACCACTCTACCCACTATCCAACCATGCCTCCCCTAATTGTACACCTATAGGGAACAAATCCTTAATCATTACATAGTTCTTAACGCCTAGGGCGGTACGTTGGCGCAGTGGGGTAGCATGTCCACCTCACACCATCTCTGGGTTCGATTTCTAGGCTCTTTCTATGTGGAAGTTCCATCCCCTCCCAGTGCTTGTGTGGGTTTCCTCCAGGTACTCACAGTCCAAAGACGTACACCTTAGGTTACCTGGCTAATCCAATTCGCCCCTAGGTGAGAGTGAGTATGAAAGGTGGATGTGTGTTGCCCTGCGATGGTCTGGCAAGCTGATCAGGGTGTACCCGGCCTTTGCCCAGAGTCGGCTGGGATAGGCTCCGGCGACCCTAATAGTAGGATTAAGTGGTTCGGAAAATGAGTGTACAAGAGAGAGAGAGAGAGAGAGAGAGAGTGTAGAAGTAGCACTGTGAATCTGATTTCAGCCTTTTAATAGTAAATGAAACCCTGCACATGTTTCATTAGAGCTCGGGTGCTGGACTGATCACGCATCTGTGCTACAAGTGTTGATTTATCTCTGAGGAATGCACTGTATGTATGAGGCAGTGCTCCAGATGGAGACTTCAGAGTTCTCTCTTTCTCCTGTCCAGGTCTCCAGCTCTGTCCTTTTCTCCAGCACACCCTCTGGTGCATTCGACACGCCACTAAAGTCCACCACTGGCGGCCATAAAGAGCGCTTTGTGCTGGAGAAGTGGCTTGTTAAAGAACTGCCAGTGTCTTAATGAACTCCACCACATCGCTCGTACCCTAGAAACCGACCTTTCACATGCAAATCACCGCAAACCGGGAACTTTTACTCGGTGCAAAGATCGCAGCTCAGTTGCGCGCGAGAGCCACAAGGAATCTGCGCGAGGATAAACCCCGGTGTCGACCTTTGGCAGGGGACTCTACCAATAAATACCAGTTCAGCTGGTGCACAAGTTCAACATGCACACACATCCTCAAGTATTGAGCTGATATTTACAAAAGCACCATTATATATATAAATGCAGGATGATTTATTCTTATGATCTTTCTTTTTATTAGATTATAACATCAGGGGAAATAAAAATAAAAAAAACTCCATACGGTGGTTTAAACAGTCGCTTCTGCGACAGAAGAGAGGAAGAGTTTACCATGGTAGCGCTTCTGCTCGTCTTTGGCCAATAGGACGGCGATCCGCAGCCCGATCCCGGAAGAACAGCCGGTAATGAGGACCACTCTCTGGCTCGCGCTCGCCATGATCACGTCGCGCGCGCGGTGCGCTACTCACGAACCGCTCCGGTCTCTCTCTCTCTCTCTCTCTCTCTCTCTCTCTCTCTCTCTCTCTCTCTCTCACACACACACACACACACACACAC
>JAOUQZ010000028.1:2866708-2878254 GCA_028564935.1 Neosilurus hyrtlii
CTCTCTCTCTCTCTCTCTCTCTCTCTCTCTCTCTCTCTCTCTCTCTCTCACACACACACACACACACACACACTCTAGGCTTAGTCACTGAGCTCAGAAACTAAAGCGGATCACAACGCGAGGGGCCCACGGGAGCGCGCGACATGGTCACATGGGCGAGAAAATGCGCGACCTGTGATTAATGCGCGCTCTGAACAAGCACAGCAAGGTCACACTGCAGGTCTACAACTACTGACTGCACCCTGCATTCTCAGCACATCAGGGATGGAAGTGTGTGTTGGGCTGCTGTGAGTGTATGACGTAACACTTACTCGACCTCTTTACACACTGTCATCTTGTAGACCTGCAATTAAAGACTAGATCAACAGTGTTTAAAGGTGCAGTGTGTAACATTTTGGAGGGATCCATAAGCAGAAATGGGCGGCACGGTCACAGCAAGGAGGTCCTGGGCCTGAGTCCCGGGCTTGGGTGATTCCTGCGTGTGGAGTTTTAATGTTCTCTCCATGCTTGTGTGGATTTCCTCTGTTCCAGATCGCCCATAAGTGTGAGTGTGGATTGTTGTGTGTGTGTGTGTGTGTGTGTGTGTTAGTCCTATGATGCACTGGCAAACTGGCCAAGGTGTATCCCTGGTTCGCCCATTGTCGGCTGAGATAGGCTCCAGCATCCCCACGACCCCAATAGGATTAAGTGGTTTACCAAATGAGTGACTGAGTGATTAATAAATACATTTTCATTAATTTTATTAATTAATTAGTAATAATAATAATAATAATAATAATAACAACAATAATAATAATAATAAAAATAAAAGGTAATTTAGTTTTCAAGACCATAGAATAAGCTGTTTATATTTCCATGTCGGGCGGGTCCCCTCTCATGAAAGCCGCCATCTTGCATGTTTCAGCCGTAGCCCAGAACCATACAGGTTTTGAAGTGGAGGGATCAGCAGTGAAATTTCAGTTGGTTGCAGTCTGGAACACTGTACATTTGACTTTATTTATTTATTTATTTATTTATTGCTAGTTTTTGCTTGCACACTTATGGTCACCACCCTAGAGTTGATTTATTTCTAATATCAACATCATTCTGAAATTATTTATACATTTTCCAGCAAATTATTATTATTATTATTAATATTATTATTATTCATTCATTCATTCATTCATTTTCTAAGCCGCTTAATCCTAATTAGGGTTGTGGGGAGGCTGACACCCATTTCAGCTGACTATGGATGAAGGTGGGGTACACCCTGTACAGCTCACCATCACACGGCCAACACACACAACTATTCACACTCAGAGCTAGGGGCAATTTGGAATGTTCACTCACAGCTAGGGGCAATTTGAAACAGTCAGTTACCCTACTCAGCATGTTTTTAGACTGTGGGAGGAAACCGGAGTACCCGGAGTAAACCCAGGCAAGCATGGGGAGAAGATGCAAACTCCACACAGAAGCCTGGGAATTGAACCTGGGACCTTCTTGCTGTGAGGCAGACATGCTAACCACTGTGCCACTGTGCTGCATAATATTATTATTATTATTATTATTATTATTATTATTATTATTATTATTAATAATAATAATAATAATAATAATAATAATCACTTATTAATGGCAACAGTACTCCTCTTTTAGTGCTGTAATTAGATCATCTGCAAACAACATACAGAAAAGTACGAGTTTAGAATAAAGACAATTCAAACTTATGTTGTATTTCACCTCACTCAATCCTGCGCCTCAAACAGTTAGACCAAATTCGCAATTCATGATACTTGATGGGCTTGAATTTCCCAGAATAGAAACAAAATAGTAATTTAAACCTCTGTAACTCCAACAGGATTATTGAAGACTTACTGAAGGGCAAAAGAATGGGGGCTCAGTTGTTAAGGTTTGCTTGGTTACGGTTGGGTCCCTAAGCATGATCCTAAACCCTTGTGCCTGCTCTTGAGCATGATCCTTAATCTCCAAGCGCTCACTTGAATCCTGCCTCAGTTGTAAGTTGCCTTGGATAAAAAAATATGAGGCAAACGAGGTTAATGCGGTAAATGTGTCAGAGCTGCCTGAGCAAACTGTAGCCTACATTCCCATGGTAATGAATGTGTCACACTTCATATCTGAGAGTATCTATTAAAGTAGTTCTTAAACCCACCTATTTTCTGTGTCATTTGAACCAAAAAAAAAAAAAAGAAAAGAAATAAACTTATACCTCCCACCCCTTTTGAATTTAAAAAATGTATTTTTGTTGTTGACAAAAAGGCATCTTAAATTATATATATTTATACTAAGATAAAATATTTATATTTAAAACTTAAGATTTTACATTTACATTAAGTTACATTTTTCCTCCCCTTTGTCTCTCCTAATTTGGTCATATCGATTTCCCACCCATCAAGTTTCGCCTCCTTATCCTATGAACGCCACCAATCAGGGAGAATTGTAAGTATGCACATGTCCTCTCTGTGACATGCGATGCTGCCACCTGTCTCAGCATGAACTGCAGCACATGCGTATTTGGGGGGAACATAACACACTCGGAGCGAAAGCGCTATCCTCCACTAGTATGAATGAGCTCACGGATGCCCATGATGACAAAGTGACACGCAAGCATGGGGAGAACATGCAAATTCCACACAAAAACATCCTTTTCGAGCTCTGGACTTGAACCCAGGAGCTTCTTACTGTGAGGCAGACGTGCCAACTGCTATGCCACCGTGCCGCCCATTTCTGCTTATGAATCCTCTAAAATGTTACACACTGTATCTTTAAACACTGTTAATCTAGTCTTTAATTGTGCTGAAAACTATGCCACCGTGCCACCCCAAATGTATCTCTATATGTGTGAAATTTGTTGTAAATAATTGAATTGACACCCATAAAAGCAGTGCTCCGTACTTCATACTATATTTAGTTTTGTCTGCTGAAATACGTTCCTGCATTCAGACCACAATCCTCCACAAAATTAAAAAAATAAAAAATAAAATCATTAGCATTATAGCAGCGACATTTAGCCGCTGTTGCACAAATCTTTCTTTTTCACTGAAAGTCCTGAAGATTGCCCTGCATTAAAAATTGCTGACACTGGAGACTCCTTCCATTTTAAACAAACATCTCATTACAGCAAACTTTAACATATTAACCAATTATTCACTGAAGGTGAGGTGAATATCAGCAAATAGTTTATTCACTATAATCTGAGATGGATAACAGTTTTTTAGTATATTACACAGTAACAAAAACAAAACAAAACAAAACAAGATTTTATGGTGGGCGGCACAGTGCTGTCGTGATGAGTATGTCTGCCTCACAGCAAAGAAGGTTCTGGGCTCTAATCTCAGCCAAGGGAGTTTCTATGTGGAGTTTAACACCAAAGTTGTATATAAAGAAGGAATTTGGTTTATTTATTTATTTTTATAATAAAAAATATATACAGCGCTACAGGGTGGCATGATAGCATGTAGTTAGCACGTCCTCCTCATAGCAAGAATGCTGTGGGTTCAAGCCCCAGGCTCATCAAAGGGTTTTTTGAGTGGGGATCACATATTTTCCCTGTGTTTGCATGGGTTTCCTCTGGGGCCTCCCATAGTCCAAAGACATGCACATTATATCGCACCTTTGCCCAGAGTTGGCTGAGATATGCTGCAGCTTCCCTCTGACACTAATAGGAGTAAATGGTTTGGCAAATGAATGAATGAATGAAGATTTTATGGCCTATTTTTACATTTTTAAAACATAGCGTTGGTCATGCATGAGCCATAATGGCGTCTTTTATACTTTTAAAAATGTGAAGGGCATTTCTTTATATTTTTTGGGGACAGCATTTTGTTAGATATCTAGGATTTTAGAATCAGTGACCGAGACAAACCATCAGTTTTATCTGCCTTCTACCTGTGTGATGTATATGAGCAATAGTTATAGTTTTATTTCTTACACAGTAAAATCCCTAGTGTTAAATTAACACTCAGAGTGTTCATTTGAGTCCAATTGGACATATATAAACACTCTAGGGTGCTAATTCAACACTCTAGGTATTAATTTAACACTGGGCATTTTGCTGTGTATATGTTTTTTAATCTGTTTATGACTAGGCTTCAGTTCTACGAAGCTTCTGTTTCCAACGTTTAACAAAACGCAAAAAGCAACCGATCAGTAATTCAGATGTTCCCAGATAAGATTTGCAATGCATAGAATCTTTAAAAAGATGTGTCAACCAGACACAAGGTGAATTGATCCATGAGGGTTAAAGAGAGCGAAGTGAAAAACGCAGAGTCACATGCAATCCTGTGTGAAATTGAGATTAATTAAGTAGACTTGAGTCCTGGGCGCAGACTGACAGAAGCTATTGTCCTCCTGAAGCAGCTCATTTACGCCCTGAAACTTTTCAGCATTCTTTTCTTTCATTCTCAACACAGAAGGCCACTGTCAAATCACACACCCACCCCTGAGCTGAGCAGGACACAAAGCTAATGAGAGCCTACAGCGCCCCCTGCTGCCACATCACTGCAGGAAGCTCATCTCAGTCATGATTTTATTTGGACTGAAAGCAATAAAAAAATGTAAAAGAGTTGATATGAAATCAAACTGACGTGTAATTGCTATAAAGGCTGATAAAAATGTGTAATGGGATTTTTTTTTTCTCTCTCACTGAAAGGAATATGAGATGTTCAGGTGCATGTGATGGAGTCAGTGAGCCCTAATAGGTCACACATTCAAGCCAGGTCTTGTCGTGTGTGTGTGTGTGTGTGTGTGTGTGTGTGTGTGTGTGTGTGTGTGTGTGTGTGTGTGTGTGTGTGTGTGTGTGAGAGTGTTCATGTAAAAAGGATTCCCTCCTGCCCCAATGGCTCATTAAAAATAGAATGGATTTGGACACTTTCTCTGGAGCAGGGATTAAAAAAAAAAAATCCTATATCATGTGAAAACATATAATTGTATATTTGTACAATTACACTCGGTGAAACTTGTATCCAGGGTGTGCCCCAGTTCTTAAAGTGAATTGTGATTGGCTCCATAAATTATATACAACAGGATATAATTGGGCAGGATACTAGTATATAGGCTAAAACTTCAATTTCACACACAAAAAAATAAATAAATAAATAAAAAACAATAAAAAAAGATCCTGGGTTCGAGTCAGTGAGGGTGTTTCTATGTTCACCTGCTTGTGTGGGTTTCCTCTGGGTTCTCCGGTTTTCCTCCAACAGTCCAAAAACAAGCATAGGCTGGATAAAAAACCAGGCTGGAAAAAAAAATCCTGGTTTCTCATCAGCACCTGCACCCAGAAACTGGTGCTGTAACTAATTATTTATTTTCCCTGAAAAACCATGCTCAACACAGTCACCTCATTTCTCTATTTAAAAACAAAACTAAAATGCATGCCACATTTAGGTCTTCAAAAAGTTCTGGTATCTGGTCTTAGGTTAATTGGATATTCTCGATTGCCCCTAGGTGTGAATGTGAATGTGAATGGTTGTGTGTGTGTTGGCATGTGATTGACCGGTGAGATGTTCAGGGTGTACTCTGCCTTTGCTCAGAGTCGGCTTAGATAGGCTCCAGCCTCTGAACAACCCTAAAGCAGCAGGTCTTACTCTAAAGTTACGTTTACTGTATATAAAATGATTAGCTTTAGGTAAGGGAGGCATGGTGGCATAGTGGTTAGTACGTCCGCTTTACAGCAACAAGGTCCTGGGTTTGAATCCCAGGCTCAGACGTTTCTGTGTGGAGGTTGTAATATATACATAGTTCATGGAAACACTTATAACATATATTAACACCTTCATGTAAAAATAAGTCCTAAAGTGTTTGTTTAAGGTGAGGGCATTTCTGAGCAGAGTTTGTATGTTCTCTCTGTGCTTCTGTGAGTTTTTACCAGGAATTCAGTCCAGAGACATACACAGTAGGCTAAATGGCTGTTTTAAATTGACCCTAGGAGTAAGTGTGAATGGTTGTGTGTGTTGGCACTGGGAAACTGTCCAGGGTTTAACGTGCTTTCGGCCACAGTCTGGCCTCCCCATGACCCTAGCCTCTCGAGACCCCACTGACATCATCTTACTGACTAAAGATGTTGAACAATGTTCAATGTTCATCAGGTGTTAAGGAACCTAAGCGGTGTGGAGAAATGGCAAGACTTCTGATTTGGGTCTTGGGAGGCTAGTCTTAAGGTTTTAATCTTAAGGTTTTGTTGAAATGTGACAGGGGGTGGTACCCAACCCAAGCAGGTAGTAGTGAATTATAATAACATGTTCTTATGAATTCTTGTGTACAAATATAGACGTTCGGCATAAAAGGAAACATTTGAAGACAAAAAATAAATTACGTCGTTTGAGGTAGATTAATACTGAGCAAATTTATTCAATTATTAAAACAACAAGCAATATAGTGTCCAGTCAGTGATAGATGGAAGCCTCAAAAAATACCTAAGGGAGTCCCAAATGTCCCTGCCCCAGATAAAAAAGTAGGACCAGCTCCAGCGTACCCGTGATACGATGCCCAACATGGCGGCGCTTACATCCAATACACAGTTTAGCAGAAATCGCAGACTTTCCCTGAGTGCTAAAGGTATTGAACATATATCTATACTGTCCATGTAAAAAAAAAAAAAAAAATCACCAGTGAACATGACACTATGTTTTATTCAGCTTTTCTTTTCACCTGGTGGAGTCAGCTGACTCAAGTGAAGCGTCCTTCTCTCTAGGCAGAGCGTGAGACTGTTCAATTATCTCCCCAGCACAAAAGCAGATTGGACACTAAACCCATTCTCTGCAAGGCCACTGGAAGAACACACACACACACACACACACACACACACACACACAAAGAGAGAGTCCGGCTGCAGTGGAATGTTTGTGCAGGTCAGGAGTGACTTTTTCTGCTCTATTGTGTGCCGTCTGCTGAGGAGGTGAGGAATGCAAACTTCGCAAGAGCAGAGAGAAGGAAAAAAGTAGAAGAAGGCAGCCAGGACTGAAAAAGAAAGTGGCCCCCTCCTTTTTTAATTTTTTTTTTAAAGCAAAAAGGGAAATAGAAGAAAAGACAGGGGAGAGAGTAGCGAGAAAGACGAAGGAGATGAGTTTCAGTCTGGTTACAGGTTGTTTGTGTAACAAAAGCCTCGGTGTAGCATGTGCATTAAGTGAAGCACCCTTGCGTCAGTAATTATTTTAATTAACACCTTACTGAGAAGTCTTGCTGTGGATCTGGCAGCTCAGTGACTTGGAGAACAACACAGCCTCTGTGAATGCTCACTTAAAATAAAAAGTGTGCTGGATTTATTTATACCACCTGCCTCGCTTTTGTGTTTGCAAACAGTTTTATACTTGAAATGGCACAAAAGCTTCTTTTTATGAGGTCAAAGCAATTAAAGTCATTTTTCTGTGTCTGATGGGTTTTTTCCACCTTGTTTTATATCAGGCTGCAAAAATAAAAACGTAAAGGAAAAAATTACCATTTTCATAAAGTTCTGAGTTTCATACAACTTTCATACGGTCTGAACCGTTTACCTTTTAAAACAAAACAAATAAAATATGTTAGTTACTGTTGTGCTCAAAAGTTTTTGCACTCCTAAAGAAAAGAAACTGATTTTATACCAACAGGATATTTCCTTAAATGTTTAAAAAGGTAACTAAATAGGTAATTTTTATTTCTAGTGCACTTTTCATAAACAGTCGATACACTGTGACAAACAAACTGGATAAAATTACAGTTAATAAATAAAAAAATAGTAGAGATACAGTTAAAATCCACATAAAGTAGTATAAAAAATGTAACATTCATTAATTTGCCAAACCACTTAATCCTACTAGGGTAGTGGGGAAGCTGGGGCTTCGCCAAGGATCCCAGCTGAGCCTGGGTGAAGGTAGGGTACACCCCGAACAGCTCCCCAGTCTATCCCAGGGTCAACACACACAACCATTTACTGTCACTGTGAGTGGTGGCTCAGTGGTTAAGGCTCTGGATTAGTAATCTGAAGGTTGGGGGTTCCCAGTACCACCATGCTGCCATGATTGGGCCCTTGAGCATGGCATTTAACCCACAATTGCGCAGCTGTATAAAACTAAAAATTAAGAAAAGTCACTCTGGATAAGGGAGACTGCTAAAATGCCGTAAATGGAAACTGTTATAACAGCCAGTTAGCCTAATGTGCATGTCTTTGGACTGGTGGAAGAAACCACAGTACCCAGAGGAAACACACACAAGTGGGAACATGCAAACTCCACACAGGAGAAATGTCCTCGCCAAACCCAGGACTCGATCCCAGGACTTTCTTGTTGTGAGGAAGACATGCTAACCACTACACCAACAATAAATAAAACTAAATTTAATAAATTAGACAATAAATAAAACTACAAATGCTATAAAACAAGTATAACTTTAGCAAGTTTTTGAAACTGTACATACAGCTTAATGGATTGATTCATGGGACTTTGGGCTCCAGATAAGGGCTCCAAGAAAAGACCTCCTTATGTACTGTAATTAAATAAGAATATCTGTGATTTGGCTGTAGGCACGAACCCATATGCTGAGCACCGTAGTTACTATCATCCACTCACTATTCATTAAGTCAAATCCAACACTGTTCCAACGCTGCCATAAAGTTTTCTTGGTGAGGTTTTTTACAGGGTAGGACACCATGTCTTTCCGTCACCATTTACGTGACCTCACATTCATACCTAGGGGCAAATTTGGAATTCCCAATTATTCATTCATTAATTATCAGTACCGCTTATCCTGTTAAGGGTCACGGGGAAGCTGGAGCCAATCCCAGCTGCCTCTGGGGGGAAAGGCGTGGTGCACACCGAATCTCGTCATTCCATTGCAGTTCCATTCCAATACTCTCTGTAAACACACTTACATTCACACCTAGGGTCGACCCAGAATAGCCAATTAGGCTATTAGGCCAACGAGGGCCTTCTTGCTGTGAGGTGGACAGCAACCATGCAGCCCAATAATAATAATAATAATAATAATAATAATAATAATAATAATAATAATAATAATAATAATAATAATAATAATAATTATTATTATTATTATTATTATTATTATCATTATTATTGTTATCAATATGATTATCATTATCATTATTATTTTCATGCATGGCCACGTTGCCCAAGCAGTTCTTTTAGTGCTTCTATTGCAGAACTGCACTGTTTTCTTTCTCTTTCTGTTCTTTTTTCACCTTTTTTTTCATTCACTGCAGTTGAAATAAACAAGGGAAAATGTGTGAATGTGGAAAACTAAGCAAGGAGTTGGAATGGAATTGATGGCATGAGTGAAATTAAGCTACTGAGTGACCTTTAAAAAGACTAAAATGGACAACGAGGAAACTGAGATGGAGTGAGAGACAGCGGTCAGACAGCTTCCAAACAGACCCACTGTTTCTACCCGGAGAGAGATTTGGAAAATGGGTGAGGATTTGCAGCAGCAGGTTGTGAGAGAGCATAAATCTCACATGAATCGTGACATATGGAGCACATATGGTGGTGTGTCACATCTCATCATCTCTCAGCTGTCAATCTGTTGTTTTTTTTTGGGGCGAGATTAAAGTCTTTTTAAGGATGACATCCTGAAAAGCAGGTGGAAAAACAAAAATATAATGTAATTCTTCATTTATCTTAGCTTGTTAGAGCCAGAGCGAGGGGCTATCCATGATACAGCACCTGTGGATCCAAGAGGGTTCATGGTCCTGCTGAAGCATGAAATATATACAATATATAGCTGGAGGGGTACTGTTGCATTAGATAACCTTAGAAGTACTATAGTTAATGTTAGCACAGTACTGTGTTTAGATATGGCTAGCTTCACTAAAATAATGTATTGTTTAAATTAATTATTAGCAAATAGGAAAAAACATATTTTATATTAAGCGAGTTTTCTAAAAGTTATTACAGCTTAAAGAATACATTGTACCATAACCCAAAATAAACTCTAATAAAATCTTTCAAATAAAATCTTATAATATGTTCCCAAAAGTGGTACATTTTTATCTACTTATTATTGTTATTATTATTATTATTACTCTTATTTATTTTTTACGGTGTAAGATTGGTAGACACATTTTTTTATAGTTACTAATGTATTCGGCTTCGTATCCATCCACACAGTGCAAACAGTTCACTTTCCTGACCCTGCTGTAATTGCAGTGTGGGTGCAAGCTTGGACCATAGTGGGAGTACGGTGGGAGAGCAGTGAGAGTGTGGTGGGAGAGCAGTGGGTGTGGGGGGAGTGCTGTGGGAGAGCAGTGGGAGAATGGTGGGAGTGAAGAGGGAGAGCAGTGGAAGAGTGGTGAGAAAGCAGTGGAAGTGCAGTGGAAGTGCAGAGGAAAGCAATGGAAGAGTGTTGGGAGAGCAGTGGGAGGGCAGTGGGAGAGTGATGGAACAGCAGTGGGAGCGCGGTTTGACAGCAGTGGGAGAGCAGTGGAAGTGCAGAGGAAGTGCAGAGGAAAGCAGTGGAAGAGTGTTGGGAGAGCAGTGGGAGGGCAGTGGGAGGGCAGTGGGGGAGAGATGGCAGAGCAGTGGGAGCGCGGTTTGACAGCAGTGGGAGAGCAGTGGAAATGCAGTGGAAAAGCAGTGGGAAAGCAGTGGGAGAGCAGTCGGGGTGCGGTGGGAGAGTAGTCAGAGTGCCGTGGGAGAGCAGTCGGAGTGTGGTGGGAAAGCAGTGGTAGTGCGGTGGGAGAGCAGTGGGAGTGCGGTGCGAGAGCAGTCGGGGTGTGGTGGAAAAGCAGTCAGAGTGTCATGGGACAGCAGTAGGATTGTGGTCAGAGAGCAGTGGGAGTATGGTGGGAGTGCATTGGAAGAGCGATGGAAGAGCGGTGGAAGAGTAGTAGAAGTGTGGTGGGAGAGCAGTGGGAGTGCCGTGGGAGAGCAATGGGAGAGCGCTGCTTTTTTCTCAGCAGAGAAGTGTTTGAGTGAAGTGTCAGAATGTTGATGATATGGTATGTTACATCACTGTGTGGCTGGATGAAGGATGAGGGCAAGGATGCAGAACAGAAACTCCCATTATTTATATACCAGACAAAGAAACAAAATCGAATGCAAAAAAACAAAGAATGAGGCAAAGGCCAGAAAGAAACACACACAGGGGTTCTGGAAAGTGTGGATGCTGTTGCTCTCCCACTCTCATACACTTACTCAGGTCCGTTGACGGTGGAGTGGTTGATTGCCTTATGTCATAAAGTGCCATCATGTCTGTCTTCCTTCTGGTTCTCTCTTTTTAGTTATACTGGCATATTCAGTCATGCCTTCTATATCTATTACTTTGTTATGGGTATACCCAACAACCAACCCCCTTTTGTGTTTGTGTTGAGGTACACATGCTACTTCTGAGATACCAGTGATGCTGATCCGTCTGTTGTCTGAATCCTGTCATCTATCCTACTTCTAGCTGGAGTTTTCATCTTAGAAGCCCCTCTGTTGCTGCTGTTTGCACGAGCTTGCTTACTGGGGATATGTAGGGTTTATAGAGAAATGTTTAAAAAAAAAAATCTTCTTCATCTTCATCTTCATCTTCTTCCGCTGGTTCCGGGATCGGGTCGCGGGGGCAGCAGCCTAAGCAATGAC
>JAOUQZ010000028.1:2878354-2889265 GCA_028564935.1 Neosilurus hyrtlii
ACAACATAGCTCCCAGGATCATTAGGACACGCAAACCCCTCCACCACGATAAGGTGGCGATTCGAGGAGGGGAAAAAAAAAAAAAAATCACAGGTTAAAATTCTTTATCAAATTGATTTTGCTATGTAAAGCTGATGTGTGACAATGTCAAATGCAAAAATTACAAATACACCTGAATTGAATTGAATACTGTAAAACATTTTACTAAGTGAAACATAGGTAAAACATAACATTGGGGAATACTCACATCCGAAAAGGAATAATTGAACAAACCCCTAAAATGCTCTGCAACTCTGCAGCGTCTTGGGTGCCTTTATATAGTCCATTAAGGAGTTGCTAAAAAGTCCCTACACATGTGGCAGACCACTGATGCTTCCACATTGCTGACAGAGCCTACTGGGATATGTAGGAAAAGGTAAAGTTATTTTCCCATTAAGCACGGCGAATGTGGCTCGACCTGCGTGAAGCATCAAGATGAGAAAAGACTGTATAACAGTATAACAGTGCAGTTTGTTGTTTATTGTTCTCTGTGTAACTGTGCAAGTGTTCCTTCTGCTTTCAGATCAGTCTGCAACTCTTCTCTAGTGACTGCAGGCTTCTTTCTTACCTTCTTTACTCCTTATTATAAGTGATGTCACTACATTTTTTTATTATTTTATTATTCGTACAAGGTCATGCATGCATGGCAAACAGTACTGTATAAAAACGGCTGTATTCTGAATGCCTGAGCTACCAGATGTTTGCAATTGGGAAATGTTGTTCTGAGTAAAGTATCAAACTTCCTGTAACACAACATTTAACATTCAGCAGAAGAATGATGAAAAAATTATTCATCATTCAATGTTGATTTACTGTCAAACATATTTTTGGATCTGTTACAGATTTAAATTTTGCCTGGAAGAGAGACTTGGCTTATGGCTCTGAAACTTCACATGCATATTTCACTTTTCCAAAAAATCCTTCTGTCCTGTTCCGGCATGCTGCGTCTCCAAAACTGAGAGATGATATGGTCCAGGATCAGAGAGTTGGACTAAACCTCTTTCTCTGTGTTTCCTGAATCTTGTTCATTTTCATGCTTTCCCTCCCAGACTCAATCATGAATACCACAGATCTCTTGAAAGAGAGATGATCCCAACTGATAGACATGAGGGGCTTATAATTATTCGCTCATGTCTGGATAAAGATATGCACTGTTGGTTTACATGTAGGCAAGGTTAGAGGGCAATCATTACTTTACCTCTCTTATACCAGAACAATTAGCTTACAATTATCATTTTATTTATTGAACAATTATGCATAACACTTTTATCCATTAATTGTTACATTTAATGCGCAGAAATACTGGGGGAAGAAATGCAAATTACATTGATACACAGCTCATATATAAAACAAACTACAAAATGTAAATGTTTTCATTAATCCTAAGAAAAATGTAAAAATACAACTATAATAATGTAAAATGTAAAAAAGCATTATAGTAATTTGCTAAAAGTGTAATATGGAATTATAAATATTTGACCACTAGATCATGCTAACAGTTTGTTTGTGACTTAATTCCTAAAATAGTTTTAGGTCTTTATGCAGTGTGATTGTGTTGTGGGTTTTTATTACAACATGCAGTTTACTCATTTTATGAAAAAAAAACCCCCAAAAAACCTGCACCAAATTAATTATAATCTTTTTAAGACATTGTTGTTGAATCTGGTATTGCCTTGTTCACATAAACTGCCATATGCCTGTTGTTAAAAGCAAAAAGAAGAAGAAGAGAAGGCCTGGGTTTGATTCCTGGGGTCAGGCATTTCTGTGGAGTTTGAATATTCTTCCTGTGCTTGTAGTAGGCTAATACTATATAGTATATAATATATAGTAGGCTAGTTGGTTGTTGAAAATCACCCCTTGGTGTTAATGTGATTGTGAATGGTTGTGTGAGTGTTGGCCCTCCGATTGCCTGGCAAGCTGTCCAGGGTGGACCCTGCCATATATATATATATATATATATGCCAGCGAGATAGTTCTGAGGTAGTTTTGGATAAAAAAAAAAAGAAGGGTATGTAGAGGATAAAATCGTACAGTATAAACACCACACTAGAATATTGTGGTCTGGTTGGTTCTTCTTAGAACTTAAGATAATAATGATTATCCACCCTGCAAACTTGGAATAATGCCTAAATCAAATAAAGTATAAAAATAAACCATAAAAATCAAATTTAATGTTATTTTTCTTATGTTCCCATGTAATATTTTTTGTATTGTATTGCTTGGTGAATATTGCTAAATAAACCTCAATGTGGAATGAGCAAATATTTAATTTCTGCCTATAAATAGATAAAAGTGTATTATTTGTAAATTAGGAATATCTGGGACGCCGAACATGCCTCAGTAGAGTGATAAAATAATATTGGGTTTTTCAGAATGTTCCCACAATCCTGAATATTTACTTAAAACTTCATGTATTTCCATATGGAATAACACAAAGTGTTATCTAGCCACTTAGTAGTTGCCACTGCTTTGAAGAACTTGGCATTTCCTTATAAAAACCAAGGAAGCAGCATTGATAGTATTTCTCACAAACACAAATTGATGCGAATGAATGACACTAGGCGGCACGGTGGGATAGTGGTTAGCACGTCCGACATCCTGAGTTTGAGTCCTGGGCTCGACAAGGGTGTTTCTGTGTGGAGTTTGCATTCTCTCCCTGTGCTTAGGTGGGTTTCCTCTGGGAACTCAAGGTTTTCTCCCTCAGTCCAAAAACATGCGCTTTGTGCCCTATTGGCTGTTCCAAATTGTCGGCTGAGATGACCCCTCGATCCATGTAGGATAAAGTGGCTCAGCAAATGAATGACACTTTTATCTTTGAATCTTTGAAACTTTGAAGCAACACTTTATCCATAAGTGAGAAGAAAACATTGTGAAAATGTACTAATGCTATGTGAGAGGTGTGAAGTGTACATTATTATCATGAAACTTAATTCAAAAGTAATATGGGTGTGAAAATAACTAATGTCATAAAAAAAATTAATGTCTAATTATTATTTTTTTTACATTGAATAAATAACTCATTTTTACCCCAACACCCCAACATGTTCTGAGATACATTCTTATTTTACTTTAATGCTTAAAAAAACCTCAGCATATTAAACTTTTCAATGCCATACCAAGAAAAAAAAATGCAATACCGTTTTTGTTTCGTTACATTTATTTTATTCAAACAACCTGTCACACTGCAGAGTGGCAAAGAGTGAAGTGCATGCAAAATGCAGATCGAATTTACTTTTAATGTCACCAGCCGTATAACCCAAAACACAATCCAAGCTTGTAGTCAGTGGGTAGGCACAGATCAATTAATCCACCAAGCAGAACATCAAAGATGGAGCAGAGAGAATTAATGAGACTCACGCACACCACAAAACTGCCTAAACTTACCTCCAAATCCTCCAAATGGATATACTGAACCATTTACCTTGCCTTTTTCTAGAGTTCTTCTGCATGTGTGCCCTGGTTTTTAATAATTGCTAGTATTCTATAAAACTTCCTGTCTTTTTCACTCACAGTTAAAGCAACTGACTACAGCACATTTACTTGGCTTGTCGTCTCCTTTCGCCTCCACGGGGCTGCCAACATGGCGCAGGTGCAGTACCTTTCTTTGGTTGCCAGCATGTGACGCATTTTGAAAACCATCTTTACTGTGAAGTTGTTTGCCAGTGAGTGGTGACAGGTGAGTTCTGGGTCATGTGACTGAAAATCAGAGGACTGAGATTGATAAATGGAATGCTGGGAGGTGTAGTGACATAAACAAATGAATAAAAACCTTTACAAATGTGCTCTACTGACTCCCAAGTGGTGCATCGACAAGATGCGTGACTATCAACCCGGAGATCGCAAGTTCAAATTTGGGTTGATGCCACAGCCTGGGGAGCTAATTGACCAAGCTCTTACGATGGCATACGCTCACTTCCCTGTCACTCACAGCGATTACCAGCCAATCATGGGCATCTGTGAGCTTATTCGTACGAGGGGGCAGATAGCGCTCTCCCTCCAAGTGTGTTAGACCACCCCAAAATAAAGAAGTGGCTGGCTAGCATTGCATGTGACTGAGGGGGCATGTTCATGCCTATGACCCTCCCTGGTTGTTGGTGGTTATGTGAAAGGGAAAGATATACTTGATGGGTGAGAATTGGGTATGACTAAAATTAGGGGAGAAAATGAGGGAGGGAGGGGGAATTTGACCCAGATATTAAAGGGTTAAGACTATCTTCTCTGGTACCAGTAAAGACCCCACAGCTAAGATTGTTCTAGACTTGTTTGGAAATCAGGACTGTTTGAATGACTGTTATGTAAAATTACTGATTTGATGCCTATGGGATAAAAACAGACTGAAGCCAGAACTGTCTATGAAGTGCCAAAGCAAAGAGTTATATCCTACTCTTATGCACTGCCATGGGTGAGGCAGGTTTTAATGATGTCTGATGCTATTTAGAAATAATGTAGCACTGTTTCCCCATCACCAAGGTGAGCAAATAAATGCGCATAAGCCAAAAAAAATTAATTATTCATCACTCACTTATCGATTCATGAACGTTGCCTTGAGCAAAAGATAACATAAAAAAATTGGTGTTTATTAAAAGTGAATTTTTATTATAAAGAGATGAATATTTTAAAGAAATGAAGACAAAAATGTAGAGACTCAATTCACTTCTTTTGTGCTGGTCCCATTATTCAGACAGAACAAACAGGGCATGTTGGGACAAAGATAAAACGAGGCCACGCTGTCTGAGTGGAGACACTGCCACTGCGACCGACTACCCCCCCCCCCCCCCCCCCCCCCCCCCCCCCCCCCCCCCCCCCCCCCCCCCCCCCCCCACTCATCTCCACCCTAAACACCAGCTAATTTCGGATCTGACTGTGGACATAATGGATTTCTGGCCTGACATGAGGGCAGGATGACGGAACAGTTCAAACTGACTGTGAGAATTTCTCAGACTGCTGAGTACACTCTTAGTAACTATCTGCTAAAATCCGTCAGGAATGTGGACTTAGACATCGGACTGCATGTGAGGGATTTAAATCCATGTGTACATCGCGACAACTCTAAATTTCACTTAGCCGACCTTTGTACCTCCTTCTCAAGTCCCCTCACGTCCCCTATCTTCATATTTTAGGCAACAGATCTGTTGCTTTTCTGAATGTTATAAAATAGTGCAGAACCTTTTTTTAGCTTGTTTCTGTAATCTGAGACAAGAACTCTAAAAAAAAATTTGATGAACGTTCAGGCATTGTTTAGATTAATGTTGATCTTCAATCAAACTTTAGGAATCACTGTTTAAAATGACTTTCAATTTTCTGAATATGGCCAGATTTACTGTGTGTTCTGACAATATTTTAACACAAAGTTTACTCACGTACAACAACAATCTTTGCTGCAATATTTTTAATATATAAAGAGCTTCACATTTCCTCATTACACAGCTTATTTGAATATTCAATTCTGATTGGACAATTAAGGTAATCTGTGGTCTGTTATTTCTTTAGGACAGTGCGGTGGCATAGTGGTTAGCATGTCTGCTACACATCAAGAAGGTCCTGGGTTCACTTCCCAGGCTCAGCGAGGGCGTTTCTGTATGGAGTTTGCATGTTCTCCCTGTGCTTGTATGGGTTTCCTCAGGGTACTTCAGTTTCTTTCCATAGTCCAAAGACATGCACATTAGGCCAATTGGCTGTTCCAAATTGCCCCTAGGTGTGGATGTGAGTGTGAATGATTGTGTGTGTGTGTGTACCCCACCTTTGCCCAGTGTCCACTGAGATAGGCTACAGCTTCCCTGCAACCATAATAGGATTAAGCGGATAGCCAAATGAGGGAGATGAAAGCAAATTTACCAGCTTGTTGTTTGGTATCTTTTGTATAATCACTGATACGCTGTATATTATCTCCTATGTAATGTTTTTTTGTCTACTTGGCAATATTGTGTGGTTATTCACACTCACACCTAGAGGTAATTTGAAACATCCAATAAGCCTAATGTGCATGTCTTTGGACTGTAGGAGGAAACCAGAGTACCCAGAGGAAACCCACACAAGCACAGTGAGAACATGCAAACTCCACACGGAAAGGCCTGCGTTGAGCTGAACCCAGGACCTTGAACTTGAACCAAGGACCTTCTTGCTGTGCAGCAGACATGCTAACCACTATACCACCGCAGCGCCCTTATTTAAGATTTTTTTATTTTATTTTAAAGATATGTTATTTCTGGAACTAAAAAGTATGAACCTTCTTAGAACCTGTCAAATACACATTCTACTGACATTAACATATCACTCAAGATTCCATTTAAAAACATGATTTGCCAAAAACAAACCCTCTTTTTTAGTTCATATTAAATAAAAAATGCTAGGGTGAACTTTTCCACTGTCGACTTTAATATCCATGAGTAATATCCATCTACATGCAATATAATTAACGTACAAAATTACCCCTGTCTCCCTTAAAACAGTTTTTCAAGTCCATCGTATACAGAAGTTTATTATTACGCCTACGCAACATGATGTGTCCTTGACCCTTTGTCTTGTAGCCTGTGTATCTTGTCTTGCAGCTATTTCCTGTAAAGAGTTGCACTTTAAATGCTTTCACAGTTTATCCATCCCTACAGAGGGGCGAATGTGGGTTTGTGTGGGCTACAAAATAAGGGAATAAAAGGAGGGATTGTGGAACTGGATGGGTCTCATGTCCCGTGTGTCTTCCACAGTGGTTTCCGTAGCTCTCCCATAGCCTTGTTCCCCCCAGAGAGATCCAGCTTCATTCTTAATGGCCTCTTGACCCATCTTAAGAGTATCTCCTCGCCTGGGTTACTGTGATGTTATCACTCGATCAGAATGTTCACAATTAGAGAAGTATCTTGTAAGTATCTTCCTGGCTCAAATTTATGAGAACAAAAAAGACTGGAACAAAAAGATTTTATATCTGGCTTTTGAAAGCCTGTGCATTCTTTCAGGCAATTTATTGACTCTTTCTATATTAAAACCACAGACAAACAAGAAATTTACTATTTAGATTATAGTGGAATTGATACCTTGCCTGCAAAATAGTCATTAGCTTGTATTTTGAATGTTGATTAACCATTCTTTTATGAACTTGCTGTCTAAGTTAGCAAGGACATTTAAAGTTATACATACAGTTATATTTATACTTGTTATATATGTTTTATAATGATTTAAAAATAATTTTGTGGCTTCCACTAATAATGCGCTCCATAGAAGGAAATAACTGATTGCTGTCATAGGAATCATTGCATGGGCTCAGGAACACTTCCAGAGATCATTATATTTTAATTATAGTTTTAGCATTGTAGTATGAAGGACCAAAACTTCAGAAATCAGAAATCAGTGCAGCCAAAACTCCAGTCACTCCAAAAAAATTTTTAATAATAATAATAAAAAAAGAAAAAAAAAGAAAAAAAATAAATAGAAGAAGCTGTACTTGTGCAGGTGATAAATGTAACATCATTAGAAAAATGTAATTGATAAAATGCTTAGATACAGGCTGCATGTAGGTTTCCTTGTAATCACTAGCATTTGTTTGTTGATTTGTTAGTGAACAAAATCCTGACAATACCCACGCATGGATTTTCATCAAATATGGTGGGGGCACTACCCTACGTGTGCCGCAGAAATGATTTGATTTTGAAATGTCTGGTGAAGATCAGCCATATAAGGTCATAGAATTTTGTAATAGGCACTTCCCATGTTGAATTAAAATTGCTAGTGACAGAGAACAATATGTGCACGGATAGGTAACCGTATACATTTTTTACACAGTCCCTTTTGGCCTTGAGTGACCTCAAAAATCAAAATCAAGGTCACAGTCTTTTGAGTGCTAAAAGCTTTTAAAACCAAAAGAACATGTTGTTACTATGTAACTATGTAATATTAATAGGAAACCATACATGGACTTTTAACTGAGACAAAAATCTTTCACCTTGAGTGATCTTGAAAGGTCGGCTGGGATGGGCGCCAGCCTCCCCGCGACCCTAATTAGGATTAAGTGGTTCAGAAAATGAATTAATCAAAAAAATTACTTTTACATGTATTTTTAATATTTTTATGTGCATTAAATAAATGTCCTATACCTCTAAAACCTAGCTCTTGGCTGATCTATTGATTTCTCATGCTTAGTTCTGAATTTTTTCAGGTTTTTACTATTGTCATTGCAGTGCAGCAAGAAAGATGGAGGATGAAATCTGGTCCATAAAGAAAAAAACATCAGGAAGTAGTACTATTTTTAGTTTGATGGGAAACAAACTTCATCTCACTCACACAAAGAATTTTGAAAGCAGGAAAGTTTTAAAGACAACAAAGTTCTCATATTGAGTATCTCACATTGACTGTGTAAAATGCAAACCTATATTGTTTGCATGAGCTGTAGACTTCATAACCTCTGAAATATGGCGGAAGACAAAGCAAACACTGACTGCACACTAGTCAAGTCACTGAACTCTCAGGATATTGGGGTAGTGCTGCTATCTAACAGCTCCTCTCTCCCCAGTATAATCCTCAGCTCGGGTTACTGTCCGTGTGGGATTTGTCTGAGTTCTCTAGGTTCCTCCCACCTCCGAAAAACACGCTACTCTAAATTGCCTCTGGATATGAATGTGTGTGAATCTGTGTGACACACTGTGATGGAATGGTATCCCATCCAGGGCGTTTTTTTTGTTTTTTATTTCATTTTGAGCCTGGCGTCCCTGGGATAAGCTCTGGATCTACCTTTAGACACATGACTAAAGCAGTTATTGAATTTAGGAATGAACACTCTCAGCATTTCCACAGTGACTTTTCACAAAATGATACGTGCAGATTTGAATAATTTTTTTTCCAGAGGCGGGGCTTTAGACAAGGATGACTCCATTAGGTTTGGAGATTATCTAAATAAAATTTTGGATCCAGGGGTTCTTTAATATTGTAGGACAGGATGATTTTATTTTGGAGGTGTCATATTATAGAAAGCCTAGCCCGTAGTTCTGTGTACTTTCAGTTATTTGCAAAAAGTTATGTGTGGATACTCCTGAAATTTCTACCAGAGGTGGGGCTTCGGACAAGGAAGACTCCGTTAGATTTTTGCATATAATCTGGGTTAACTTCAAGGGCCAGGAATTTTTTTAATGATTTTTTTTAACATTGTGAGACATTTGTTGACATTGTGGTTCATATCAGTGATTGCTGGGTTTTTGCGGATGTTTGCACTCTCTATGTGCTCTTGTTCTAAATGTTAGATTATGTGGAGTGATCGACAAAGAAGTCCCTGTAATAAACTATTGCTATAGAATTACTAAACTATTGGAACAAGTTTATTAATACTGTTTATTAGTGTCATAATAAGATTTAATGCCCTTTTTCTGTAGTTCAGAAGGTGAGACCTGTTCATCTGTCTTGACTGTGCAACTTCAATATTCCGGTAGTGAACTAAACTGCCCTGTAGCTACAGCTCCTACTGTGAAGAGGGGCCAGCCAAAAAAGGAGTGTGTGATCCACAATGCTGCCATTCCATGTATGGAGAAGGGCTCATTTATCTGGGTAACTAAGCCTGGTCTGCTGTCCATCATGAAAGATGCCTTTTAGTGATAACGATGTCGTGCTCCTGTTGCAGCAAGTGCAGCAGTGAATTTGAAAAACAGAGTGATGGGAACGATAACCTCTGTCTTCTCACCGTTCCATTTTTCCAGGATTCCCAGCTCGGAATGATTTATAACAGTGAAGTTCAGTGAACAGACACAATCCAATTTCAGCATCTTCTCTTAGCCTATATGTTTCTTTAAAGCTTTATTCCAAACACACAAACACACACACACACACACACACACACACACACACAAAACAGTATATTAGGAATGTGCAAATGTTTTGACAGTTTTTCAGTTGTGTGTGCATTATATAATAATAATAAAAATAACAGTCTCTTTTCTGAGAAAAAAAAATATTTATTGCGGCCAACCATTACTTTGATTACAGCATTTAACCTTTCAGGCATAGTGTTTACATATTTTTTAATTTATCCATCGGGGTCATGGGGTAAGCTGGATCCAATTTCAGCTAACCTTAGGTGACAGGTCATCAATCTATTACAGGGCTAACACACCATTCACAGTCACATTCACATCTATGGGCAATGTAGACTAGCCAGTTAACCTAATGTGCACGTCTTTGGACTGTAGGAGGAAACCAGAGTACCCAGAAGAAACCTGTGGAAATATCCAAACTGCAATCAGAGAGACCATTGTTGGCCAAGAAAATCGAACCTAGAAGCTTCAGTGTTGCTAACCACTGCTACCAACAAAGTATAGGCAAAACATCTTTGTTTATACAGCATGTCGATATAGGACAATATATTCATTCATTGCCCAAAATGATTAATCCTACTACGGTTACAGGGAAACTGGAGCCTATTTCAGCCGACTCTGGGCGAAGGTGGGGTACACTCTGAACAGCTCGCCAGTCCACTGCAAGGCCAACACACAGAACTTTCACACCTAGGGGCAACAGCCAGTTAGCCTAACGTGGATGTCTTTGGACTATGGGAGGAAACTGAAGTACCCGGATGAAACTCAAGGAGCAAACTCACGCAAGCACATTAAGGACAATACACATCACCATCATCATCATCATCATCATCACGACCACCACCATCATCGTCATCATCATCATCATCTAGACACGATGGATATGCAGGCACTAAGAAGTGATTGAGGACATGCAATATGACTCTTTTCTCATCCTCACTCTCCGTGGGAGGGGAGAGATGTGAAAGAAGGGAGAAAGAAAGAAGTTTGGGGAGGGAGCGCACAAGTGCGCATCAGAGAGAGAGAGAGAGAGAGAGAGAGAGAGAGAGAGAGAGAGAGAGAGAGAGAGAGAGAGAGAGAGAGAGAG
>JAOUQZ010000028.1:2902348-2913234 GCA_028564935.1 Neosilurus hyrtlii
TGTGTGTGTGTGTGTGTGTGTGTGTGTGTGTGTGTGTGTGTGTGTGTGTGTGTGTATGTGTGTGTGTGTGTGTGTGCATGTGTGTGTGTGAGCTGAGGGCTGATGATTTGTCCTGTAATTTGATTTTAATGATTTAATCTCTGTGTTTTGAAGATATGCCAAGAAGGTGTCGAGTTTGGTTAGTTTTGAGAAGGAGATTTCTTATTTAATATTTTCAGCAGTGCTGACAGGAGCCCCATTTGGAACACTAGGCTTTGCAGAGATTCCATAATAAAGCTAAAGATTATAAGGCTGCTCTACCTCCTAAATACCTCTTCCTAGCTGTCCCATTCATGTCTTGTTCATACACGTGTGTGTGTGTGTGTGTGTGTGTGTGTGTGTGTGTGTGTGTGTGTGGGTGTGTGGACATATTATTATGTCTTGATGGGATCCAAATATCCACACATGGAACCAAGATGTTAACAAGTCCTAAACTGAAAATACAGTTCAAGACCTCAAGTTAAGACCCAAGACCTTTACCCTTAAGTCAGCATCAAGACTCAAGTCTTTACCCTAAAGTCAAACTCACAACTTTAGTTTTTACCCTAAGGTCAAAGTCAAGACTCTGTACCCTAAAGTCAAAGTCAAGACTTAAGTTTTTCCCCTACTTTTTCTCCACTAATTTTAGTCATATCAAATTCTCCCCCATCAAGTGTTGCCTCCCTACCACCAACCAGGGAGGGGAGTTAGCATGCACATGCACCCTCCGTGACATGCGATGCTGCCACCTGCCTCTTTTGAATTGTGGTGCATGCGCATTTGGTGGCAGCCTAACACACTTGGAGGGAAAGCTCTATCTGCCATTTTTGTATGAAAAAGCTCACACATGCCCCTGATGATCACTGTGAGTGACAGGGGAGCATATGCCACCCTTCCCTTCCGTGAGAGCTCGGCCAGTTAGCTCCCATGGACTCCCAGTCATGGATCCCTTCGGCATCAACCTGGATTCGAACTTGCGATCTCCAAGTTGATAGTCATACACCTTGTCGATGAGCCACTCGGGAGCTGAAGCCTCGAGTCTTTACCCTACAAATCAAGTCAACTCCAGACTTTATCATAATATAAAAGTCAAGACTTTAATCTTTAAATTAGAGACCAAGTTAAGACTTGAAACTCTCTCCTAAAATCCAAGTCACAACTTGAATGCTTATCTTAGTGTCCAAGTCCAGACTTGAGTGTTTAACCTAATGTCCAAGTCAAGACTCAAGTCTTTATCCTAAAAATCAAGTCACAACTTCAGTCCAGACCTGAGTCATTCCCCTAAAGTTCAAGTCAAGATCTGAATCTTTACCTTAGAGTCCAATTCAAAACTTGAGTCTTTAAGGTTGAACCTTTTAATTAACTCCTTCTACATGAGGAGTATATGAGAACTTTAACTGTGCAATGAGCGACATCTATACAATGATAAAAGCTCCAGAATATTGAGAACCATTGGCCAATGACATTTTTGACTTTCACAACTGTCAAACATTTTCCCTCACAATTAACTGAAATTATAGAACAATAATTCTAAATGTACTAAAGGTGTGTTAGCGAATATGTCAAAAGCAGCTCTACACACTTATATACAGTAATACATTCAGAATATACCAAAATTTATCTGCATATGCTATATAGATTGCATAGAGAAATAAAGATCTGCTGTTTATTTCTTTCCATCCAATGTCTGGAAACCTTTAAACCCACACCCGTTGTTCTCCACTGTGCTGTAAACTTGGCCGTTTTCTCACTTCTGTCCCTGTTTAGTCTGTTGCCATGCCTCGTGTCGCTCTGTGCTGAGCCTCTGAATAAAAGGCATCTGCAAAGCAAATAAATAATGCCATAAAAATCTAACAGTTTTCTTTTGTAGGCAACAAAGAGAAAACCCTTCCCACGTGTTTAATTAATGCGGGAAAGCAAAGGACCGTAAAAGGAAGAGTAGTTCAGTTATAAAATACTTTAGATGCCCAAATCTGGGCAGAGATGAACCACAAAGTGAAGAGGTTACCTCAAGGAAAGAAAGTCCAAAGCAAAAACTCTAATTGCATATTGATTTTTCTCTTTCACCAATATTATGGATCTATCTGAAGTTCCACACAACCAAAAATGCTATTTATATGTAGGATGTGAGTTAGAATGAAACACTTAGCCACAAGTATGTACTATTATTAGCCACCTTTTATGTTGGAAATACAAATATTCCTAATATATACTAATTAACAACAAATGCTAAACTTCACCATTTGCTTTATTGCTTTATTAAAACTTATATACAGTATACTAGCTCATAATTGTTACAGGTTAACAGAAGTGGGATTTTTTTGCTTGAGCTATGCTAGCTTGTTAGATAAGCTAGTTGTAAAATGATTGGCATGGTGCATATTGTTTCCATTTTCTGTTCATGATGTAAATTGAAACTCCGAGACTGAAATCTTTTTCTTTTATATTTTTCTCTAAAGCTAGCAAATGAGAAAGTGGTTAGTAGTAGAAGAAGAGTGATATGAAGAGTGCCATAGTAAGCAGCTAGTCCATTATATTGGCCAAAATAATAACATCATAAGACATATGCTCTGTTGCCTGGTCGTCCTTTCTGAAGTGTTTTTTATTCAAAATTATTAATAGAGCCATTTCCAGGTACAGCTCCAGCTGGGGCCAGACCACCATTACGTCAGTCAACCTAGGTCATAAATGTAAAGAAAAAACTGCTTGCTGTGCTGTCTTGTCAGACTTGGCAATTGTTAGATAAGTTATTGTAAAGAGTAAAGGTGCACTTTCAAAGGTAAAGATTCTAATAAAAACTCAAATGATGAAGTAAACCTGTCACAATGATGTGCCAATCTAATAAAAGTCAGCTAGTCAGCTAACTTACCTAATAATAGGTATAGGCTATATTTCAAGAACATTTGTGTTAACCTGTCACAAATGCTAGTGGTCAGCTAGCCAGTTAGCTAGTTTAGTCAATAATAATAATAATAATAGTAATATTCTTCTTTTTCATCTTCTTCTTCTTCTTCTTAATAATAATAATAATAATAATAATAATAATAATAATAATAATAATAATAATAATATTAATAATAATAATAATCCCAGTGGTAGAGTGCTGGATTACTGATTCCAAGGTTGGGGGTTTAACCCCACTATCACTGATGCTCCCCCAGTGCAGCTAACTGGTTTATCAAAGACCAGCCACGTCTCTCACTGTCTGTGGTGAGAGGCATGTTTAAAAGCCATTGCTGACGTTCTGCAACCAACCATTTGGTTGCCGTCAGTGTATTTATGCCCTGCGATGGCCTGGTGAGCTGTCAGGGTGTACTCCGCCCTCGCCTGGAGTCAGCTGAGATGGGCGCCAGCCTCCCCACGACCCTAATTGGGATTAAGTGGTTCAGAAAATGGATGAATAAATGACTGAATAAATAATAATAATAATAATAATAATAATAAAAATAAAAATAATAATGAATCATGATTGCTGATATAGGCTTGGCTACATAAACTACTGACTATTACAAGCTAGATTGCTAACAGTTGACTAGCTGGCTAGCTATTTTATCTAGTAACATTCATAATAATAATGAGCATATGAAAATGCACATCAAAACTGAAATATAGGAAACTGTCTTGTGCTAGTTTACCAGCAGTAATCTCAATGAAATCTTACATGTATTAACCTGCAGTAAGTGAACGTTAAGCTAGTTTATGCACAGCTGACTAGCCATCTAAGTGCTTGTAATGGTATAAGAACATGATGATGTGTTTGTGTATTTTGAGCGATCCTAGAATATAACAATGAAGCAGTTTATATTTTGGACATTACAATAGATTATTGGTAATGGTTTGTTTATGCGTACTTTAAGCTACAATAAGGGATCATATCCAGAGAAATAGTTGAGGTTCCAAGGCACAAAGAGCTTTAAAGACCCATAAAACATTTGGGGTAAGTTTCACATAAACAAGGTTTAGACAACAGTAAACATGAAATGAGTCAGAGAGGATGCTAACCAGGACGGAGAGCAGCAAATCAGTGTATCATTGAAAACAGCCACAGACAGGTGCCAGGAGTGGCTTAACTATGATCAGGCTAGACCAAAGCATAACTCGATCCCTTAATGACAGTTGCACCTAGCCACCTGCAGAACTGATTTGAACGCAACTACCATTTCTGAGCTTCCAGAGAACGACTGGCACATGCACTGATTTGAAAACACCCCAACCTCAAAAAAAAACCATGCCGTTCTAGTTTGATTGCAGCCCTGTGCACAGTACAGGACACTACAAAAGCAGGCTAGATTAGTCTAGTAAAAGGACATAATCAATTATAAATATCTAATTATTTGTTATTAAATCCAAATACAGAGGGGCAAAATGGTGGCGCAGTGGTTAGAATGTCTGTCTCAAAGTACAAAGGTCCTATACCGTTTCTGCTAGTCAAAAGGTGCACTTCAGTTCTCTTAAAAGAACAACACTGCACTTCTGATGAGTCATTTTTCAAAGGTGTACCTGTAACTACAGATATGTGTGTAGTAACTGGGTTTTCAGGAAAATGGTGCCTTACATATGGCAAATACTTTTGTTTTAGACGTTTATATTAGAGGAAATAGGTCCAAATAACATTGTTAAAAAATGTGGGCAGGTATAAAAAATATAACTAAAGGGGTACTTATAGACTGCCAGGTACCTTCACTCTATAGTATGTATGACTGAAATCGAATGACCATGAATATTTTAATTGCGAAAAGAAAATATGTGACCTCAACAGCTTTTTAATAGCTTCTTTAAAAATGAACCATGTTATGTTGTCTTAGGTATATAAATTCTTTACATTTCTTCTTTTAGGGAACCCAATCGATGTCCTGCGTGTGCTTGAGCTGTCCAGTCGCATGGAGGGCGTGTCCTTGGAGGCGGGGCTGTGCGCACATCGAGCCGACACAGAGGAAGTCGACATAGCCTTCAGGATAGATGAAAAAATTCAGCTAAGTGCCCCAACCCTGCAGCTCTTTCCAGGTATGCGCATGTACATATAACAGTCTTATTAGCTCTTTTACAAAAGTTCAAATTATTAAAAAATACAAAGAATATTATATTCTACATCTGTAATGCTACTTGAATGTGTGTATGACATGATATTTGGTTTCACAGAGCTTGAGGCATAGCTTTACTATAACATTGTGAAAAGATGTGTTAAAAAATTACAAATCTATTAAATTACTGAAAAAAAATGTGGAAAAAAACACAAGTTACAAGTTATCAAATCTTTCAAATTATTTAACAAATGTTAAAAAGCTTCACAAGGCTATACACTATTTAATGATTTAACTCTTACACAAATGCTGCTCCATATACAGCAATATGAAATAGCTACTAGTAACATTAACATTTACAATCTGCAGCCCAATTCCAAACAATTCATTAATTTGTTCATTTAATGAACCGCTTAATCCTATTAGGGTCAGGGGGAAGCTGGAGCGTATCTCAGCCAGCTCTGGGCACTGGCAGGATATACCCCGAACAGCTCGCCAGTTCATCACAGGGCCAACACACACACAATCTATTCACACCTGGGGCAATTTGGAACAGCTAGTAAGCCTAATTTTCATGTCTTTGGACTGTGGAAGCACAGGGAGAACATGTAAACTAAACAAAGAGATACCCTTGCTCGAACCCAGGACTTAAGGCATGCTAACCACTAGACCACTATGTCACCCATTTCCAGAAAAGTAATAAATGTAAATAAAAACAGAACGCAAGGAATTTATTTCTTTTAAACTCAGATTTTATTCACAAAAGAACATCAAAAATTGAAAACGAGATGTTTCACTATTTCAAGAAAAATATTAGCTAAATTTTTATTTTGATTGTCCAAATAAAAAGTTGAATATGTGAATCAAAATGCTGGAAAAGTAAATGGTCCTTAAAAGAAAGAGCTGAAAGAGGATTTTGCAACTAATTTGGTTAATTGGCACCAGGACTGCAACATGATTAGGTATAAAAAGAGAATCTGGGCAGAGGTTCACTAATCTGTAAAAACCTAAGTGTATAAATTGTGGAACATTTTAGGAATAATATTCCTTAATGTAAAACTGTGACGACTTTGAAGATCTCATTGTCTGAAATACATAATATCATCAAAAGATTCAGAGAATCTGGAGAAATATTTTTGTGCAAGGGCCACGGCCCGAAAATCAATCGGATGCACGTGATCTTCATATGATACTACATTAAAAACAGGCACGATTCTGTCATGGAAATCACTACATGGGCTCAGGAACACCTCCATAAGTCTTCATTCTAGTTAAAAAATTGTACACACAAGGGTTCTAAAGCTTCAGGTTTTACAACTGAACCATGCTAATAATGTATACTCTCTTTATGCTCCTAACAAGCACATACAGATGTTGCATTCTGTTGCATGAAGAATACTTTAAAAGAGACAGCACAAGGATCAACTTAATTTTACAAATCAATTAAACAAAAGCTACACACAAATTTAGATATATTCTGATTTCATGTTTTTACCATACTCGACTCTAACTTGACACCATGCTAACTTCACCCCAACTCATTAAAAACATAATGACCTGTATATGCCACAGTTGCACTGTTGATTATTTAAGGAATACACCAGACGTTATATTGGTTTATACTTTATAATTAAGTTTCATGTTGTAAAACGTGTTTACCAGTTATTCCCAGTGTCTTTATTTTGGCTGTGTGCACTGGGATTAATGTTTGATCATTACTAAGAGTGTCTCTATGATGTGTCTCAATAGACTCAGCTTTTCCTGAAAACTTTTCCCTGATGACTACGGTGCGAGCGAAGAAAAACACCCAGTTCTTCTTGCTGTCGATGTACGATGAACAGGGTGTGCAGCAGCTGGGCTTAGAGCTGGGGAGATCACCTGTCTTCCTTTATGAGGATCACAGAGGCCAACCAACCCCTGACCTCTACCCCACCTTCAAGAAGATCAACCTGGCTGATGGAAAGTGAGTGTTTCTGAACAGTATAAAACAAAGAGGATGGCAGAGTGGTGTGTAATTATTATTGTATACAGGTACAATAGTATACCTGCCAGCCCAGTATTGGTTTTATTCCTATTTAAACTATTTGTCTATAGATAATAAGTAGATAAGTGATCATAGATATGGTAAAGTGAAGACTTTTTATATATCAGGGTTAATGCTGAAGTTTCCTCTCATTAGGTGGCACCGGATTGCCTATAGCATACAAGGAAAGACTGTCACACTGTATTTGGACTGTAAGAAGGTCGAGACTCTGGATCTGCTCCGTGGAGATGACCCTGTGGTCCGTACAGACGGTGTTACCGTGTTTGGGACGAGGCTAATGGATGAGGAAGTGTTCGAGGTAAAATATGTGGGAGGCAGTGCATTTGTAAATAGGAATATATATGTATATTTTTTTGCAATGATCTCACATTGTAGGTGATAAGTTAAAATGAATATAAAGCCAATGGTTCACACTCACATTGACACCCAGGGGCTAATTGGAACAGCCGGTTAGCATAATGTGCATGTCTTTGGATTGTGGGAGGCAACTGGAGTATTCAAAGGAAACCCATGCAAGCACGGGGAGAATGTTCACACAAAAACACCTGACCCCAGGAATCGATCCCACAACCTTCTGGCTGTGAGGCAGACATGCTAACCACTACCCTACCACGCCAAAGGTTCTGTGCTGTTACAGGAAATTATTACAAGGCTCATTTAAATACTCAGTTCTGTCTGAATTTGAAACACAGCATTCATGATAATTTTTTTTCAGTGTCTGGCAACATATGCATGATAAGAGCAGAACTGAAAACTCCTTCTGAGACTTTTTAGCTTTAGGTGCTGTTCATACTTGTTTTGACTGATCACTGATCGATTCGTGTTTACCTTGTGAGAAAGCTGTTTGTTGACATTTCACCAGTGGATTATTGGCTTTCAGGAGCAACTGGCATTACGGACTCCGATTCCCAGAGGCTCAAATGTTTTAATCGGACAGAAAGATTTTACAGATGATTTAAAAAGCTCTAGATGTGAATCATGCCACTGTCACTGACTGAAGGATTTGGATAAATCTAGTGTTTATCCCACAGTGATTTATAGTTGGATTCTGTCTTCATTATACATATGGGTGGCTGGGTCAAAGTTCAGATACTTCAGCCTGATATTTGTCAGAGAGACTTTCAAATAGGATAAATGGAAAATGAACTGTATAATCTGTGGTGCCGGTGCAGCTATTTGAGGGTGCATTAGCACAGTTCATGGTTGTGCATTGACCTACATGACTCAAACACTTGTTTTGGCTTGTGGAGTTTGCTTAAACCTCCAGGAGAACAGAAATCCCATGATTTATTCTAGCCCTTAGGGTTTGTGTCTCTATCTGCAGAATGTGTAGTATTTGGAAACCTGCTCTCTCTTCATTTCTACTGGCCTCCGAGGACAATAGTCCAACCTTCTAGTCCCATTAGCTGTGCATATTTTAACCTTCAGAAAGATGGTGTTATCAACGCACTAGCTTGAAGGAATATTTCACCCAGCATGGCTAATGGGACTCAGTAATCATAAATAAGAAGCTTTTAAAAGCCAGTCACATTATGCAAATGTGTCTCTGTTAGCATGTATTCTAACATTTTTAAAGCCTTTTTTCAGGGGTGAAGTACAACTCTAATAGCCACAATCCATTCATCATCCAATCTCAATCCATTCATCATCCAAACCAGATGTTTCAGTCTGTGCCACACCCCCGTTACACACCCCTCCAATAACTGAATGTTCCTGACCTCCACTACATTCGTATTTAATCTTTTTCAACACACTCCCCACTATTAACTAATAATCCACTCTCTTATCACTAAATACATTCATCACTGGAAAGGGAGAGAGTGGGGTTGTATAAAGGTCTCATCCTTTTCTAAGAAATTCTAAAAAATGAACTGAATAGAAACCCAAACCATGTGTGTTAAAACGGGAATACACAGTAATATTGAAATCATATCTGTGGTATAGTTAAAAAGATCAGTATCACATATTGTGAATAATCTTCTATACTGTATCTGGTGGTGAACCAATAACATAGTGAAATATAGACACTTTTAGCTCCCACCGTCACCAAAGGTGAGCAGAGTGGGAGCTATAGAAATTGGTTCCGTCTGTCCTTATGAATTGTTAGGGCGATAACTTTGAAAGGAAATGACATAGGACCACCAATGTTGGTGGATGTGAACTTCCCTCAGGAGTGAATATGGTGGGATTGTATATCAGTCACCTTGACCTTGTTTTGAGGTCACAAGGTCATGTTTTTTATACATTCAGCCCTGTTGGTGGGAGCATCTTAGAGTTATCTGAGTTACCCCGCTAGAACATTAAGATAATTTAACAAGATCAGGATAACTACACCTTTGTATTTATATTTAAAATTAATCTACATGTTTTTATCTTTTCATTGGGGGACAGACTAGGGGATCAATATGCACCATTCTGTCTTACCAAACGTTTATAACTAATATGTATCTTATCACATACCAGCATTACATGCCAAAGTCTACAGGGGGCTCGGCGAGGGCATCTCTGTGTGGAGTTTGTATGTTCTTCCTGTGCTTGCATGTGAGTTTCATCCAAGTACTCGGGTCTCCTTTCACAGTCCAAAGACATGCACATTATGCTAATTAGCTTCTACAAAATTGCCTTTGGATTTGAGTGTAGGATTAAGCAGTTCGGAAAATGAAGGAATAAATGAATAAATGAATAACAGGATCACCATAAAAACACAGTTAGATAATTTTAGCAAAATCAAAACATCAGAAAAATACTGCGCTGGTTTGCCGAGGAGATAGGGCCGACCATTACCAACTGATCTGCTGTGAGTTGGGTTTTTCTACACCATTAGAGCGTCAACTACAGTATTTCTGGTCAGTAAAAAGCTGGTGATGTCTTTCTAATCTTTACCTGGCCAGTTTGGCTGAGCTTGTTCCCCGTATAGCCTTGGATTCCTGTCCCTGGCTGACTGACATAAAACCGATGAGTTCTAATGCTGTTGAGCCCCTTTTTAGCTGTTTTTACAAGGGGCGTTTGCAGCAGAAAAACTTGTGACTGGAACTATTTGTAAATGACACCAGTGGACAGAACTTGTTCTATAACACCAGTGGAAAAAGTTGTTCCACAACATCTTGTTCTAGGTGCAACTTACTGTCTGAACCCAATTGGCGTTGTTTCGAAGGCTTTTGTGACAGATAGGCAGTTCTTTTCCAGCTGTTGGCTTGCGTGTTGTCCCTTTAGCTTCTTACACATATAAGAAAGCTTGCGCAACTTGCTCTTGGTGCAAGTTGGTCCAGGAGCAACATGTTCCTGAAAGCCATAGAAAAGTGCTCTAGAGATGCTTTTCTTCATCGTATGGATGTAAAAAAATGGTTATTTGCATTACCATTGCCATTCTGTCACATTCAGAGTGTCTGGTCATTCACCTTAGATCTCTCATCAACAAGGCATTAGTGGAGCTAGTGGTTACTGAATGTTTTTTGCACCATTGTGTACTGTATAAACTGTAGAAAGCAGTGTATGGGAAAATCCCAGGAGATCAGTCGGTTTTGAGATATTCAGCCTGACTGGCAGCAACACCAATGCCATGATGTAATATGATGTGATCTAAAGAGCCACACTTGTAACTGCATGAGTTTATGCACTGGGATTTAGCCACAGGATTGTATGTTTCAAAAAGACAACAATCCAGAACTATCTCTAAGTATCTGCAGATATTATTTGTACCAGATACAGCTGTGTCATGAAGGATTAACAAAGATTTGCCAAGCAGTCTGGCAGACTTCGGAGGGAAAAAATATACATATATTATAAAATATAATATATATATA
>JAOUQZ010000028.1:2913334-2927237 GCA_028564935.1 Neosilurus hyrtlii
CAGTAGGTGGTGGATCGGAGAAGAATTGCTAAAAGACAAAGGCTTAACATACATTTTATTTTAGCACAATCATGCCAAGATGTGTAAACCTTTAAACATATTATTTTCTATATTTCCCAACATATGGCTTATAGCTTTTAGGAATCTCAAAAGTTTTAAAACAACCATCTTTGTGTTCTTTGCGCTCTGGGAAATGAAGTCCAATTTATCTTAATTACTACACGCTTGCCCTCATCCCTGCACCCCCGTATTTTGTCTTGTGATTTGTCTTGAGCTGCATCCTGTACAATCCAGCCCAGCTCGTGGAGGCGAAAGCTTGGCCCAGGCTCGGGTCGTTTCCCAGGCTCTGGCTTCAGGGTTGTTTGAGGGGCGGGGGGTGGTGTATGTTTTGGTCCAGTTCCCTTAGCGTGGGAGAGCAGCCCGGGAGACTGTGGTCAGGACTAAGACCTTTATTGCTTCCAGATTGTCTAAGAGATGCAAACTTCATTATGCACCCGACACCACCACAGGGTGAATGAAATGTCTGAAATGATTGTTGATAGGAACTTCATGTGTTTTTGATACTGTTTGAGGTCCAGAATGTGTAAACATCCATTTGAGAACTGCATTAACTGTCCTGAGCTTGATATGACTAAGCAAAGAGAAAAGGAGTGTCTCATTGAGGACTCATTGAGTGTGAGTCACAGGGTAAGAAATACCATCATTTTTTTATTAAACACAATTTCACAGATTGTGTACTGAGGTGCTTGTGGTTGGGAAAGAACCTTACGAGTAAAAGGTCTGATTAATGTGAGGATTTGTAGTTGTTTTACTTAAGTTGTGAACAAGCTCTGCGGTGGGAAAACAGAAGAATGTTCTCTTGTTAAATCACATTTGCTCGATGATAGAAGCTGCCAAAGAGATTTAAACTGGATATGGACAAACATTAGGGCTTCTCACCAAAAGGGGGCATGCATGCATTCTGACCAGATGTCCAATCAGATCATTGGTCAGATGTAGTTTTCACTGCTTCCTCCACCAGATATTTGACCAGATAGTTGAGTGAGAACTGAAGGGAATGAAATCTGAGCCCATATAATATCTTACACACAGAATCTGACTCTTTAAGTACAAAGATCACCAAATCTTCAGAGCCGTGACTGACTTGCCTCATGCCTCAGACAATGAGTCCTTTTGAGGAAGGTTGTGGGTTTTCGTGTTCTGAACATCACCAGTCGTTAGTACACACTAAGCTTTGATGTCTACTGGGAGTTAAACACACTCATCAGACTACATGACTAAACTGCTTACTTTGTGAAATGTTAAAGCCCTTATCTCAGATTTAGCTCATGCTGTGTCTCTGTTTAGTGGTGTATTGCATGCCTTTGACCATTATTTCACATCCCTGTACCTCAGTGACTTAGTGCAGAGTCATGATTGCATGAAAAGCACGATTGTATGGAAATCAGGCCTGGATGTGGATTTGGATGTGAAATTCTAAAGTTCATATACACTCTAAAATATAATTCAGGGCTTTGTAAATATCAAAATAATAAAGAGCTATACTAACTTAATGAAATATCTCAGCATCATTATGGTGATTGTTTGAGTTAGATACATAAAATACATAAAAGCCTGAAAAATTAGATGGTTCAAAATTTCACATGTTTATGTATTATTTAGGTTTATTTCACCACAAATTTTTATGTGATTAACAAATTATATTTTTGTTAACTGTAATATTTTTGGTAAATTTCTATGGAACGATTTGAGAAAAGTGTAATAATTAAAATTTCTACTTACATTTACTCAATTCTTAAGGTGCATTAAAATTTATTTCACAGTTTTAAAATTTACTCCTTATTTTTAAATATAAAATCTCATAATTGCTAAATAAAAGCTCACTCACTTAATTGCTGAACCTCCTAATCCTACTAGGGTTGTGGGGAGGCTGGTGCATATCTCAGCTGACACTGGTTAAAAATGAGGTACACCCTGAAAAGCTCACTAAACCATTGGAGGGCCATCACACACAACCATTCACTATCACAATCACACCTAGGGGCAATTTGGAATAGCCAGTTAGCCTAACGTGCATATCTTTGGACTATGGAAGGAAACAGGAGTACCCAGAGGAAACCCATGCAAGTACAGGGAAGCAGGTAAACACAGGCTTACTGAGTCTCAATTTCAACTTGTGACAAAAGTGCAGACTATATACCAGTTTTTAAATGGTGTTGATAGGCCAAGTAAAATCAGAGTTATGATTAATTATGTAATAATTTTAATTTAACCTCCTGTGCCTATTGTGATGTCAGCAAAAAATAAAAAAACTCAAGGCAGTCTGCAGGTAAATGCTGCAACAGGAGATTTAACACACCCTGGAAATGTCAGTGCTAAATTTAAACATATTTTTTTAAATTTACAATTTATATTTGCATTCTAGGTTATAAAAATGGTTTGTTAAACATGTTTGTGTTTTTCACAGTAAAAAAAAAAACTACTTTTTTTTCTACTTGGATTTTGTTATTTTGATTTCGTTATTTTAGGTCCAATGTGTTAATAAAGTATGTAAAAATAAAAAAAGCAAATGTCCGTGAGGTTGTGCTGAAAAAAAACTCACACTAAACAAATTAAAGGAAACAGTTTTTTTAAGATGAAATATAAAGGTAAAATCAAAGGAGTAAAAAAATGGCCAATTACTTGTTACTGTATTTTCCTAATATAATCTTGCTGATGTAGCCACTGTTTCTTGCTAGGTTTATCTTATAATTGAAAAGCGTTAATCGGACTGTTCTATGCATTGACCTAATGCAGTTAGGATTACTTGTGTAAAGTACCTGTGCATGCATATATGATGCTGGCTGTATGATGCTAGAAATCTCTAATATGTGTCTGTGAAAATTAGTTTGAATTAGTACTGAAGTTCAAATAGCTTTTTTCAGATCTTAGTTTAATTTACTAAGACATATGTAGGTTAGGTCGCAAAATAAGCTAACCAATAAAAATTAGCAAACTTCCAGCTGCATGTTATGAGGACTAACATACATTCCAATGTCCTAATTTAAAGGACATTTAGCAGATTTTAATTTTATTAATAAGACTAGAAAAGCACTCGGAGAGTGCAGACCTCGGCCAAGGCCATTCAGTACTCCCACATAAGATGTAAGAAATAAAGAATTTTTATAAATGCAACATTTGTTCATTATTACAATGCAAATGCACAGCCATTCATATGATTGCAGTGTGTATAGGGCCTACCTTGAATAAGAGTCCTTGCATGCTTTGGTATGGTCCTGACACAGTAAAAAATCTTTAAAAATAAATCCCTGGATTCCCTGCATCCAGACAATAATCTGTATCAATGCCAAAATTTAATCAATTGTTCCTTGTATGCATCCTGAAAATTTCAATAAAATCCATTTATGTGTTTTTGAGTAATGTTGCTAACAGGCAGACAGACAAACAAACAAACCAAGTTTGAGGTTTGGGAGTTAAAACGTGTAATTTTTCAATGCATTCTGTATACCATACCCTAATAAAGTGTTTGCAATTGAACTTATTTTATATATGTAATGTTTTAAAAGAACCCCCTACCTTTGCCTCTTCTTTTTTTATGAAGTAGTACATTACTTAGTGCCTTCAAACCTCTTTATAATAATTAAATAAAATAAAATAAACTAAAATAATTATCTGCTATTGACTGTGGGAACTGTAGGTACCTCCATCATGATATAAAAGGCTGAGCCACATTAAAAAGCCAAAAAGTGGGAATCAAAATGAGCTGTGAAGCTTCCACCTGTAAGTAGGGCTTTATATAATGCTCATGGTTAAGGAGGATGTCTGGACCTCACATTTACAACAGTTCTGAAAGTACATCAAAGCAGAATAAGATCAGACTATATGGGAAAGTACCGAGCCTTGAGGCACACCCATTTAAAGAAAGTTAGCGTCACAGCCAGGGCTTTAAAAACAAACCTGTAGTGTATCATTTGAAATAATTAACATGTTATATGTTGTTTATATGAAGCAGGTATTAGTAGGTATGCGTCTGGGAAACTTGGTCAGCTTCACTATTTTGACACGTTGAAAAAACATTGCAAGTTATAGCTAGTAACTTTTTTCAATGTTCGATTTTGAATCTTAATGAGCACTTGTATCCAGTTTCTGCTTTTTATTGCTTGATGATTACATTTCAAACAATATGGACTATTCAAATTTATCACGGCAGTATACAATATGGGTTTATTTCTGAACCTAAAATGTCTTTTTGCTTGAAATGTCAGGGTTTTCCAGACTGCTTGTGCAATCAGTGTAATAAATGTGTGTGTTTGTGTGATAGGGAACTATCCAGCAACTGCTGATTGTGGACGACTCCCAAGCTGCAGAAGAGTACTGTCATAACTACATCCCTGACTGTGACTCTCCTCTTCCTTATCAGACCCAGAACTATGAACCCGAGGAGGTATGCATGCACACACGCACATACACTCATACACACTGATGAACATCCACTTTAAACTGCCTTAACTGTTTTATCAGCTGACTCATCCATTTCAGTATATCTTAATTAGGTCCTGTTTAATGTCCCGTTTGTGTTTGGTATTTGGTAGTTGGTGTTTGGTAGTCAGTCTGACCTTCTGTCTGACTCATTGAACTTTTGCTCACCTCACAATGTTCTCTTGCAGCATCTTTACCACTTTCTCAGTCCCGGGCCTACATTTCTGCCAAGCTAATTTATTGCCTTATATTGTTTCAAATAAACCTGTTTTATTTTCTGTGAACTCCCAGCTCACGCAAAACTTATCCTCAAAAGTTCACGAGGACATGGGTCACTTTGCAGTCTGCAAAAAGTTTGCAGCATGTACTCCTTTTTTAATGGTGAAGTCTCACTGATCTTTCTGGCTTGCCTCGGGCATTTGAGCTTTTAACAGGCACATTTGCATTTACTGTAGGTTTTCTAGGCGTTCGTCCCAGAGCAGCCGTCTGTCAGCCAAGCAATAAAACAGGGGGAAAGCGCACACAGAGACCGAGTCACCTCTGCCAGACAGCTACCTGCCTCGTCCATTTATTACTTCAGCATTTCATTTGTTATCACCAGCACCCTTAGGAGGAATTCTCCATCGAAATCTGTTTTAGAATTGCATTCAGAGTATTATACATACTGAAGCTTTTAGTGTAGGACAGTGAGGTTGAGGACAGGGCAGGTGAATTAAACATATATCAAATCTTAAACAAACAAACAAAAAAGATCAGTTTAATGTTAATAAATCTTGATAAATAAATTTATAGCAGGTCATAATTTGATACAATCCTTGCTGTAAATTGGGGGTGGTTACAGTTACAGTGTTGATTTGGTTACAGTATTCTTATAATTAAAGCATTTTTGCTGTTTATAGTTACAATGTTGTTTGTGGTTACATCATTATTATGGTTAAAATGTTGTTATGGTAAAATGTTATTATGGTTACAGTGTTGTTATGGTAAAATGCAGTTATGATTACATATGGTAATTAAGTGTTTTTATGGTTAAATGGTTGTCAGGGTTTTAGTGATGTTTTGGTGATATGTGGTTGCGGGTATACACTGTTATGATTACAGTGTTATTATGATTACAGCATTATTAGAATTGCAGTGTTATGGTTACAGTGTTATTATGATTACAGCGTTATTAGAATTACAGTGTTATGGTTACAGTGCTATTATGAGTACAGTGTTATTATAATTACAGCGTTATAGTTACAGTGTGGTGATGGTTACGGTCTTAGTATGTTACAGGGTTGATATGGTTACATGGATGTCATGGTTACAGTGATGTGGCTATGTTGTTGTAGTGCAGTGGTGTACTGATTACAGAGTTGTTATGGCTACAGTGTTTTATGGTTAAAGTGGTTATACTGTGCATGTTGCATAAGCTGCTTCAGTTTATATCAGCACAAAGGCCCTTGTGGTCAGTAATTTCCTTTAGTATATTTCATTTTAAATGTTGAGGGTCATGTCTTGTGCTAAGTTTTTTTTCTGCTTATCATTTTTATCCTGCAAAACAAATGCATTCTTTTTGGTAATGCTGCGCAATAATGTGGCATTTTTAAATACAGAGGCCACCATGATACTGAGGATTTCTGACTCACACAGACTGGATTAGGACACACTGAGAAACCCAATCATAAGCCAAGGAGAAGTGTGAGAAATGTGTGTTCATGCGTGTGTGTATGTGTGTGTGTGTATCAGTGATATGTTTGTGGGAAGATTTGGTGTGGACGTCTCACTGTGAGGATTTATGTTGTATGTGTATCAACAAGCATGCACATGTGAGTGTGTTTGTCACAGTGCACGTGAGAATGCACATTTGTCTTCTTGCACGTGTGTGTGACTCAGAGCCATGACAAAGTGTGGCAGTGGCTTGCATTTTTGAGAAAACCCACTGGGAGGAAACTGGGAGAAAAAACATCGATTTGTGTGTTGGGTCATGGGGAACATTAGTTTCTGAACCACTCTTCCCACGGCTTATGTGTGTGTGTGTGTGTGTGTGTGTGTGTGTGTGTGTGTGTGTGTGTGTGTGTGTTCTAAGTCAAAGCTAGTTCTCTCTACAGCCGAGACAACAGTGTGTAAAATCGGGCCTGATCAGCATCACTCGCATTACTGACCCACATCTTGTGTTACACACTGATCTCATTCACAACCCACCCAAACACATCAACACTTCCAACTCTCTCTCTCTCTCTCTCTCTCTCCCTCCCTCTCTAGCTATATATCTCTCTTATACACACTCACACACACTCACACGCAAAGCAAAAATATTAACCATAACTTATAGTACACACTGGTTGACCTTCGACCCTATATGTGCATTACATATTTATGGAAAGTACCACGAAATGTGTGTAGTATGTAGTGTGAACTGCTGTGCATTATGGTGTATTATGGATGTCAAATTATTCAAAAATTTCAGTAAATCTGAACACTGCATAGAGTTAACCATAACATTGAACACAACATACAGTATAGAGTTCACCAAAAATGGCTATTATATTAGATTTAACCACAGAATAACAATGACAGGTAAAATTGTTTTTTGGGAATGAATTTTAATTTGTTTTTAACTTAATGAATTTTGCTTTCCATTTTAAAATAAATGCATCAATGAATAAAATGCACATTAGGCTAATTCGTGGTTCCAAATTGCCCCTAGGTGTGGCTGTGAGTGTGAATGGTTGTGTGTGTTGACCTGTAATGGTCTGGCGAGCTGTTCAAAGTGTACCCCACCTTTGCTTAGTGATGGCTGAGATAGGCTCCTACCTTTCCACGACCCTAATAGTAGGATTTATTCATTTTCTCAACACTTAAGTCTAATTAGGGTCAAGGGGAGGCTCGTGCCCATCTCACTGATGTGAGCGGCTGACTGAGCGGTTCACCCTGGACAGCTCGTCAGGCAATCACAGGACTATTACCATAATTATTCATTTATTTACTTTTTTTCCGTCTTTGTCTTTTCCATCATTTCTATTGATGTTTAATTGACACTTGGCCACTTTCCCCTTGTTCCTGTCACTTGTGTTGCTGTGAAGTAATCCCTGGTGTGGGATTAATAAAGTTTATTTTATTTTATTTTGCATAACCTGTAGTATATTACTTCTCTACATATTCATAATTCATTGCAGTGGTGATTAATTTACTTGCTGGTGTTGACAAACCCTGCTTATTCACTTAGAGCAGATTTATTTTAATCAGGGTGGTTTTTAAAAAGCTTTCTTTATAAATGCTTTAGAAATTATTTCAATTATTGATCCACAGCACAAACTCCACGGCTGCTGTCACATTATTGTGGAAGGTAAAAACAAGATATTGTGGTTATCTGTGTCCTCTCTCTCTCTGTCTGTCTGTCTCTCTCTCTTTCTCTTTCTCTCTCTCTCTCTCTCTCTCTCTCTCTCTCTGTCTATTCACTGGCAGCGTGTACCTTTGGTTTTTCACCACTGTGTTATTCTTTTCTATTCGCCCCTTTCCCTGAACTGTGCCCTCTTGCACAAAAGCTCAAACCCACCAAGTTTGATGACATGATGCAAGGCGATGAACCAGAACCACCAAAGAAGAAAAAAGGCAGGAAGGGCAAAAAGAACAAAAAGAAGAGGGATCGCTCAAAGAAAGAAAAGAGAGGAAACAAAGAGTCCCGGAAAAAGAGGAAAGAGGCGGAAGCTCTTGAGGAAGGTTTTCTTGAGGTGTCCAATCATCAGCTGGAGTATCTCACTCAAGATGTAACACCAGCTGTAACAGAACCAGTGACGACTGCAACAACTCCCAATGTGAGCACCGAGCAGATGGATTCCATCCCCGAGATGCCCACGCACGAGCCCGACTTCCTGCCCTTTACATCACCTGAAGACATCACTGTATCACTCACTGCATTGCCCCAGTTCATTCAGACTGAGGTGGAGGTAGATTGTAAACACCGCCCTTCCTGCCCCATCCTCCTTGCCCCTCCTCTTCACTCACTGACCTTAACACCTCCTGACTAGCCCACCACCATCACCACCCTCACTAGCCGCCCTTCAGTTCCATTACTAACACCACAGTCTGAATACCTGGCCACTCTCAACAGGAAGCATGCACTAAACACCCTGTTATATAATCACTGGAAATAATATTAAAAAATAAACCAATGCAGATTTATCAGTTATAAAAATCTCAGGTTTATTTCTGCTCATTTTCAGGATGTTTATAATGCCTATACAGAAAGAAAAGCTAACATTACAAATAAATCTTATAAATCACACTATACATTATACAGTATTATACATTTATACATTTTCGTGCCATTCTGTGTAAACTTTGCTTAAAAATCCCACCTGATCAGCAGTTTCTTTAATACATTGAAGCAGTCTTTCTGCTACCAGTACCCATGCCATGGTTAAAGGTACTGAGATCACATTTTACCCATTCTGTAACTTGATATAAACATCAATAAATAAATAAGCCTTATCCCGACATAGCAAACAAATCAGATTGGGCCGTACCTGTGTAGTATATTCTTAACATAGATAAACAGCAGACATGGATACGGAATGGAGATTGGGGTCAACAGTTAAGGAATGAGGTCATTTATCAGAATTTCAGAGGTTTGAACACTGGTTACACCAGTCTGGCACTGTTGAGCCCTTAGGCAAGGCCTTTAACCCTACCAGCTCAACCCTATCCACATTGATCCCATATAGAGGTGGGAAAAAGATGCAGAGTATCTATCAACCAACCACAGTATAGTTATAGAGAAATATGTATATTAGTATATACTACACAGAAATGATGCAATCTGACTGGTCCACTATTTCTGGATTAAAATTTCCAGTAGTTAATGCTTGAATCAAAACATCAGCAGTTCATCACCAGGTGTGTTAGGAACTATTTAGTGACATCCACCTCACCGTCAATGTGTCAAGATTCAAAAATCACAATTTTATCTAAAACTATCCTGAAAGTGAACGTGAATCACTGGTTTTGGTGGTAGTGGATAGTTTGTAAATTACAGTAGTGTGGCTGTAGTGTAGTATTGTAAATGAGATCTGATTTATGTCTCATCTCCTCCTGTGTGTGCGATGAGTGTGTGGTATTTTGCTTCAAAATATTTTCCTCAAATGACACAGGTATTAATGCGCATCATGCGCAGGCTTTTTATACTGTAGCTGTCCATTCTATGCCTCATATAACACAGCAAAGGTCAGTAGATATGCATTAATTCAATATCAGAGAATATAGCTTAATCCATATGCATTTATAGTTATAGCTTAAATATATTACTTCTATTTTATATTATATTGCATTTGTGATTAGTAGGTAAAGAGCCACCCCACAGATATACTACTAATAAACTCATTATTATTATTATTATTCATTCATTCATTCATTTTCTGAACCGCTTATTCCTACTTAGGGTCGCGGGGAGGCCGGCGCCCATCTCAGCCGACTCTGGGCAAGGGCGGGGTACACACTGGACAGCTCGCTGGGCCATCGCAGGGCCATTATTATTATTATTATTATTATCATTATTGTCATTATTTGTATTATTATTATTATTATTATTATTATTATTATTATTATTATTATTATTATCGGCTCAGATCATCTGAAATCGGTGCTAGCCCCACCGTGACCGTAATTAGGATTAAGTGGCTTAGAAAATGAATGACTGAATGAATAATTCAACAAAGAAAACTGTTTTATTTTGTTATGTGCTATGTAAAGATAATTTTTCTTTAAGGAGATGAACAGAAATCTCACATTTTTTGGAATCAGCCGGGTGGCACGGTGCTGTAGTGGTTAGCCTGTCTGCCCCACAGCAGGAAGGTTCGGGGTGCGAGTTGGTGGGGGCGTTTCTGTGTGGAGTTTGCACGTTCTTCCTGTGCATGCGTGGTTTCCTCCCAGTACAGTGGAGGCTCAGTGGTTAAGGCTCTGGGTTACTGTTCCGAAGGCCGGTATGACCAGACTGCCACTGTTGGGCCCATGAGCAAAGATCTTAACCCTCAACTGCTCTCTCGTATAAAAAAGTCATTCTGAATAAGGGCGTTTGCCAAATGTCGTAAATGTCAAAATAAATGGGTGCACCAGTTTCCTACTACAGTCCGAAGACATGCACATTATGCTAATTTGTTTTTTAAAATTGCCCATAGGTGTGAGTGTGATGGGTTATGTGTGTCCGGCCCTGCGATAGACTGGTGATCTGTTCAGGGTGTAAATTGCCTTTGCCTAGAGTTGGCTGAGATAAGCCTGAAACCTAGTAGGATTAAGCGGTTTGGCTGAATGGAAGGAGTCTGCAGTATCAGTGCTTTGTTGCAGTGCTAGAGTTGTATGTTGCTGCCACAGGAGGGTGTTTATGACTCCATAAGAATAAAAGCTGTGTATTGTTATACACAGTAATAGTAAAGACAACATACACTACTACTTATAGCTGTTAGAATAATTATAATAAAGGAACTAAATAGCAGGTAACAGCAACAATAAACAGATACAATATATTTGTCGTTCTTTCATGTGGGCCAGTGGTGGCTCAGTGGTTACTAATCCGAAGGTTGGTGGTTCAAGCCCCAGTCCCACCAACCTGCCACTGAGGGGTTCTTGAGCAAGGCTCAGTTGTATAAAAAAAGTATAAATATATGTGACTTTGGATAACGGCGTCTGTCAAACATCATAAATGTAAATGTTAAAAAAAAAAGGGTAAATTGGGATGGTAACAATCACTCCACTCTATCACCACTCCACCCTGTCATAGATTCTTTCTCTGTACCAGCGGAGAAGATTCATTCAACCATTTTCTGAATCGCTAAATCTAAATTAGGGTCAAGGGGAGGCCGGCGCCCATCTCAGCCGACTCTGGGCGAGGGCAGAGTACACCCTGGACAGCTCACCAGAAACAGCTTGCAGGGAAGAAACACGCTGACGACAATACAGCCTACTCTTGGCAAAAATCAGAAATGGTTCTTTGACATACCTCTTACCACAGACAGTGAGAGACATGGCTGGCCTTTGATAACCCAGTTAGCTGCACTGAGTGGACAGCAGTGACAACTCGTTAAAAGTGGGGCTTGAACCCCTGACCTTGCGATCAGTAATACAGCACCCTACCACCCTAATTTTCTTATTAATATTATTTTTATTTTCATGCTGCTTGATATGAAGCATGATACCTCACCATAATCACATCCTATTAACGAGCTGTGTTTACCAATAACCATCTCACAGCAATGACTTTATTACCTCACACCTGACGCTGGTTTTTAACCTGATATCTCACTAATGTGTCTATTTCACAGCGTTGCTGCTTTGACCCACCATGTTAACGTTAACATCAGCACTGGTAACGTCTCCATGGTATACTTTTCCATGGCTATTTCTGACTCTTGTTGTTTATGTACAGGAGGAAAAGGCAGTAAAAACACCTGAGTTTGAGGAAGACACAGAGGACATCTATGAAAGCCCCTACCATGACCTCTCCGTCTCCACGGTAACAGTGGGCACTAACATCAGCGAGTATGAGGTACGAGCTGAAGTGTAATATGGAAGCTCTGAGAGCTCGGCTGAACTGGGGGTTATTATGATATTTCTACTGACGTTGTGCATTTTTCAGACCTTTGAGTATGAGGATTTTAGGAACAGCAGCGAGAGCTCGGAGCAGTATGAGGAGTACGAGACCTATGAGGATCTCTACGGCCCAGCAGAGAGGGGAGGAGTAGAGACCTGGGACGGACAGGTAGGATAAACCTCTCCTGATGTTGTATGGTGTGCTTTATTGGCACAAAAGAAAAGTGAAGGCATGGTGGTGTAGGGGTTAGCACGTCCGCCTCACTGCAATAAGGTCCAGAGTTTGACTCCCAGGTTCACTGAGGGCATTTCTGTGTGGAGTTTGCATGTTTTTCCTATAGGGGCTTCGGTTTCCTCCCACAGTCCAAAGACATGCACATTATGTTGATTGGCTGTTCAAATTGCCCCTGGTAGTGAGTGTGATGGATTGGACTGGTGAGCTGTGTAGGGTGTACCCAAGCTTCTTCTAGAATTACCTAAGATAGTCTCCAGCCTCCTTGTGACCTTAGTAGATCGAGAGGTTTGCGGAATGAATGAATAAATGACTGAATATTTATGCTATTGTAACAATCTATCTCTATCTTTATGCTTATATCAGCATAAATATTGAGAAAATAAAATGGAGTCTACCATGAGGTACAGCCTATCTATCTTATATAATATCTGTGAGGAACATAAGGAACATTGGCGTAAGCAACAGTGAGGTGAAGTATGATGTAGAGAATTATTCAGCTGAGGTGTTGTTATCTGTCGAATAAATCATACGAAAGCCGAGTTCTATAATCGTTTTATTATTTATTCAAAATATTTCCAAAGTAGACAGTCATGTTACTGTTTTGTGGGTGCTAGTGGTGCAATAAACTTTCAACATATTTCATAGCGACTGTGCAATATTTAGTATCGTATAGAAATGATACAATACCAAGAATTATTTGATGACTTTCCACCAATCAGAAACAAGTAAATCTCTTAAATGAATAATAAGGTCTATTTACCCTGAAAACTAACCAGGTCATGCCATTCCTATGTAGTAAAACAAAAGAAAATATTTAAACCAAAGTAGCAAACTTGAGATAGCAGTCATATCTTAGGAACAAAAAACTGAATTAGATTTTTTTCCTGCCAGATTCCTTCAGGGAAGGAGGGACTGAAAGAAAATACTATTTTTATTGTGTCTCTGAATGATCTTACTTCCTTTATAATGTTGAAAGGGAAGATGTGAGAATACTTTCATGTAATCCAGGTATTTGTGTTTGTTTTAATACTTATCTTATTTGCTCGTAGCGGAACGGGATCACAGGATGATCACAGCATTTTGGCAGACGCTCTTATCCAGAGCGACTTACAATTATCATTTTCATACAACTGAACAGTTGAGGGTTAAGGGCCTCGCTCGAGGTGATAGTGGGGATTGAACCGCTGACGTTCGGTAACCCAGTAACCCATCGCCTTATCAGTAACGCCATCAGTAACCCATCGCCTTAAACACTAAGCCACCACTGCCCTCAGTTTACAAGTAGTTTGTAGCTGTGTGTAAGCATGTTAGTGTGTCTGAGCTCATGTCAAACAAACTGCAGTGAAAACATAACAACAAGCGCAAAAAAGGTTCAGTCTGTACGTGTGTTTCATTATAACAAACAAACAAACAATGAGCAAAAAAATCAATCAAACTCTGGATTGTACGATTGCTTTGGATTTGTCTTGTTATACCTGGTGTGCAGGTGTTTGTTTGCTTCCCTGTTGTTTTATTCTGTTTGCATAGCAGGGAATTTTTGGGGAATTTTCCCAGATATCTTTTTAATCTCTCTCTCTCTCTCTCTCTCTCTCTCTCTCTCTCTCTCTCTCTCTCTCTCTCTCT
>JAOUQZ010000028.1:2962069-2975589 GCA_028564935.1 Neosilurus hyrtlii
TGTGTGTGTGTGTGTGTGTGTATATATATATATATATATATATATATATATATATATATATATATATGTATATGTATGTGTGTGTGTGTGTGTGTGTGTGTGTGTATTTATTTATTTATTTATTTATTTATTTATTTACTTACTTACTTACTTACTTACTTACTTACTTACTTACTTATTTATTTATTTATATATTTATTTATATTTATATATATTTCAGTGGCAGGCCGTGCATTTGGTACCTGGCCTTCAGTGGGGTCAAACCCCCTCTTAATACCACCACTATTACGTCGCAATCACAGAGACCATCAGTAATATACAAAAAACATAAAGCCTGAGTTACATTTCTGCTAATAACTCCGAGAATTATGTAACTTCCATTGATCACCGATGGAAGCTGTCGGTAAATTTTTCGCTCGGCGAAATGTAACAAATGTAACGGCTCGGTGATAAAGAGTTCAGACAATTCATATCCTCTACACTACAACATCATCTGGAGCAGTTCAAGATTAATATTTATTTAAATAACATGGCAAAAACATAAAATATTTTAATAAAATACATCATACTCACCAGAGATGCTGATTATTTATAGACAAAATCCATCCTTCTTTCTTTTCTCTGACCAACCAATCAGAGAAGGGAAAAATGCTAACATTATTGTGGGCCAGCCAGCTGACCTTGTGAGGCGAATTTGAAATTTGACTGGTTAAAGAAACAGCCCCATTGCTAATATAGTTTAAGTGAAATCGGCGAGCACCACTGATTCTGAAGGACCTGGGCAGATTACATTGTCATGGCAGCACACAGAGGCTGAAATCTGATTGGACAAAAAATCTAACATCCACATACATGATCTGGAAGCAGTGAAGCCAAGATACACGCTACGAAATGAAGAGAATAGACTGTTAGGAATAAATTAATATAATTTCATGGAACAAATACTAGAATTTAAGTTGTCGATGTAGGTCAGTGCTTCTGGTAGAATTTGGGCCAATAGAGAAGGCCTTGATGGCCCTGACGGCCCACTAATTATATTCATTCATTTGCTCATTTTCAGAAACACTTAATCCTAATTAAGGTCATGGGGAGGCTGGCGCCCATCTCAGCCAATCCAGCACCCTACCACTGGGCCACCGGTTATGAACGACAGCAGTTTCAAACGTGGAACACAATTAAAATGAATGAATTAAAACCAAAATTTGACACACATTGCAGTAAAAGTGTTGGTGTGAAATGCATTCTGGGATACTAGGTGGTCCTATGACCACAGAAGTCACTATTTGATACGTCGCCGGTAAAATGGCAGGAGCCAGAACGCATCTGGGTATTTGGACTGTATTTAGCTAGGTCCGAACCATGAATTGGAACAATACATGAGCTGTGACTAATGATGTTTCACAAGCTCGCAAGATCCGAAGTACAGGCAAGAACACAAATTGAGAGATGGCAGTGTGTAAGCTAATTGTTTTGGCATTTCTGCTCAATATTTTGGCAAAAGATTTCTGGCAATATATTTGTTTTTTTTTAGGGTTTTAATAGAAAAGTTAGTGTTGTGTGTTTAGGGCAAACAATTATGAAAAGGTGACAGAGGTATGATGAACAAATCCAAGATTCTGAAGCGAATAGGTGTGAATGACACATAAAAAGTCACATATTAAATGAAGTCGCTTAATGAGATCCAGTATCTTAATGAGATCTAGAAGCAATATAAATGAGCAAGTTCAGTCAGTATGAAATAAATTAGCATATTCTGAAAAGACCTAATGTTTATCAAGCCGAATTTATATTATAAACCCTTCTCAAAGGTTATCAAATATTACCTTTGGTGCTCAGATGATTTCAACCTGTTAATTAGTAAATATTAAACAGAGGTATCTATCTGAATGTCCAGTGGACCATTCCTGGAACAAAGAAGGATGCTGTCATGCTCATAGGCAGTACTGACGGACATTTAAGCATTTTATAAAAGCTACCATGTCCCCAGGGTGTGTGTTTAAATACCGGGGTGATGGTAGAAGCATAAAGAAAGAAATACATAGAAATGGAAAATGTAAGATGTGCATAACTCCGTGATGAGTCTCTTGGGGTAAGGAAAAAAAACCTAGAGAGAGAGAGAGAGAGCGACTGAGGGAGAGAGAAAGGCAGTGTGGTGAGAATGAAGGCAGTGTGACAGCTGTTAATCAGATTACCATGAGCCTGCTCCATCTAATGAGTGTGTTCCTTTGTGGCCGGTTTCTCAGGGCCCTGTCAAGCATGGAGGAATGCAAAAAGCAGTTTGACAAAAGCTGGTTTAAAAAAAATACAGCAAAAACACAGGGAGAAACTAAGCCAGGGCAAGCTTGTCTTGCTGAGAATTGTGTGCATGCTGGGATCATGGGATTTCCCAGCTCTCTTCTTGCACAATCAGTATCATTTTTATTGAGTGTTAGGTTTCAAAGTGTGCCAGCAGATGTTTCATGGAGTGACAGTTTTATTGGGTGAGATTTGTCAGAGGTTTACCAAGGTGAGGCATTGGGTGTGGTATCAGAATAAGGGGGCTGGAATTATGCTTGAGGTTGGGGTAAGGACTGCAATTTGGGTTGAAGTAAGGGTCAGGATCGGAGTTAGCATTAAGACTGGGAGGAAATTGGAGTTAGGATTAAAGTTGGGGTAAGAATTAGAGTTAGGGTTGGGTTTGGGATAACAATTGAAGGTTTTGGTTTGCAAAAACATAAGTCCAGTTGTTTTGATTATGAGAAAGTTTTTTCTTTTTGTAAAGCTGTTTAAAAAATATTTTTTTCTCATAATTGAAACAATTGGATTTCTCTGTTTTTGCAAACCAACTCTTCGATTGGAATAGGGTTGAGGTCGGGGTAAGAATTAGAGTTGGGATGAGGTTGGGGTAAAGATTGGAGTTGGGGATAAGGTTGGGGTAAGGATTGGAGTTAGGGCTGAGGTAAGAATTAGAGTTAGGGTTGAGGTAGAAATCTGAGTTAGGGTTGAGGTTGGTGTAACAATTGGAGTTATGGCTGAGACTGGGGTAAGAATTAGAGTTAAGGATGAGGTTGGGGTAAAGACTGGAGGTGGGGATAAGGTTTGGGTAAGGATTGGAGTTAGGGTTGAGGTAAGTATTAGAGTTAGGGTTGAAGTTGAGGTAAGAATTGGAGTTTAGGTTGAGGTTTGGGTAAGGATTAGATTAAGGGTTGAGGTTGGGGTAAGGAATGGAGTTAGGATTAGGAGTTTAGCCAGGTGGAGTTGGGATTAGCAGGAGGAAACCCATGCAAGCATGGAGAGGACATTCAAACTCCACACAGAAACTACCAATCCCGGGACTCAAACCCAGGACCTTCTTGCTGTGAGGCAAAAATGTTAACCACTATGCCACTGTGCTGCTGGATTGATTACTGGCAGAGAGAAATTTCTGTATTTCAAGAATGTGCGATAGTTGAGATGGTGCTCATTAAAACTTGCAGTGAGAGCGACAGAATGAAAAAGAGCGTGGGGGGGAGAACATGGGGGGGTTAATGAGACTCACATCGGCCTGTCACGGCTGTGTCAGCGAGTGATGATGGGGTGCACTGAAAACCACTTTTCTGACATCGACTACAAGAAGTGCTGATGATACAGGAAGATGAAGTGAGACTGTCAGCAAAAGGGACAGGCCAAGGAGACTCCTAAAGAGAAAGTTTAATATGATTGGATGAATAATACATGATAAATACTCGTGTTTTTCTTATTTCATCAGGGCCCCCCAGGACAACCCGGTCCCAGAGGTCCCATAGGATCCACTGGTGGAGAGGTAAGTGTCTTTATGTCCCTGTAGTGCTGTGTTATAGCACATATTTACACCCATGAGGCAGGAGGGTAGTTCTGACATCTGGTTAGAGCTGAAATAATAACCCTGCTCTCCAGGTGACTCATAACAAGGCTGGTGTGCTTTGTAGCCTTTGATTCGACATATCCTCGGCTCTAATGGCTTCTCCTACCAACCATGGTGTCTGCGATATATTCTACAGCGGATCAGATACACCCTGTTTGTGCTGAGTAGAGGGAATTAATGCGCCGTGAACGTATATAATTACCTAGCTAATGTTGGCAGTATGTTCTCTCACCTCCTGGTATCTTCGTCCCTCTTTTTTCCCCGTTTCCTGCATTTGAGCATTTTGAATTATTCACTCATAGACTATGATCTCTGGGTGTGAGTTATATTTACTTGGCTATGAAAGATTAAGCAGCATTAGATTCTCATCCCTGAGAGAGAGTTATATTTACCTCTGTTAATGGCCGCCTCTCAATGTCCTCCGCTTGTTAATAATTGAAAAATCCGCAGCGTGTTGGTGAGACGAGACGAAATGAGACAAGAAGAGACGAGACAAGACAAGACGAATGAGGCAGGTGGTTCTGAGAAAGGAGGAGTGGAGGGATGTATCCGAATATGAATTTACAGTGTTTAGTCATTCATCTTTTCCCTACAGTTATTTATTCGTTTATCCATCCATCTAGCCATTATTTGTACCACTTATCCTTTAGGGTCTTAAGAGAGGCTGGAGCCAATCCTACCTGTCTTCAGGTAAAATGCGGGAAGCTCTTTATCCATTTTTTTAATAATTTAAACTGCCCGAGTTTAGGCCACACCCACTTCAGGTTTATGGAGTAGTCACATCTTGCAGGATAGTGTAACCAGACATCCGACAGAGAGAAAATTTTTCAATCAGTTTTCAAAATTTTGTTGGGAACCCCTGCATTCCTTGTCCTGTACTTGTCAGCTCACATCTCTTGATGTCTGGTTAACTTGACTCACAGGCAGACTACTATCTGTCAAGGAACAGGTAAACCAGGGGTGTGTAGGACATGTTCAGTGGATGGTTCATTCATTCATTCATTCATTCAATTGTTGAACCATTTTATCCTAATTTGGTATAGGGAGGCTGGAGCCTATCTCAGCCAACTCTGGGCAAAGGCAGGCTACACCCTGAACTCGACCATTCAATCACAGGGCCAGCATACACAAAACAATTCACACCTAGGGGCAATTTGGAACAACCAGTTACCCTAATGTGTGTGTCTGGAGGAAACCAGAGTTCCCAGAGGAAACCCACATAAACATGGTGAGAACATGCAAACTCCATACAGAAATGCCCTCTCTGAGCCTGGGACTTGGTGCAGTGAGGTGGATGTGCTAACCACTATGTCACTGTGCTGCCCAGCAGATGATAACTGACAAGGAACGCATGGGAACTGATGAATAACGGACGTGTAACGGGGTCCGCAGAACAAAACTGATGACTTTGGGATAAGTATAGTACTACCGTACATGTTACGGGTCTTCACAGGGTCCGAAACAGAGCTTAGAGCAGCAACAGAGATGACTTTTTAACACCTTATATCAGAGTTTCTATCTGTCGAATGTTCATTTACGCAATCTGGCAAGGTGTGGCTACTCCTTTAATGGTAAATATTGATGGATGAATATTTGGTTCAGTAAACAGGTACTGAGAGTCGCATTGTATTACACACATAGCATTACAAAATGCAGCGTTTAGTGATGATAGGAAGAGTAGCAGGTACCCATTCAAACCAAAGCTCTAGAGTTAAAAGCTTACAGTTATACAGGGTTCAGACTCTAGATGCAGCACCAACACGCAGCTCAGTTTAGGCTCAAATCAAAGAGAAGCAGCGCAGCGCAGAAATACAGTGGAAGGAAAGCAGCACTGAAACAGAGCTCTGGCTTAATGTGATGTGATTTGTAGTCTGTAGGGACAGCATGTGGTGTGGAATCAATAATCACACTTTCTTTCATCTTAAGAAACAATAGTATGATGCAAGGTGACTGTGTGTGTGTGTGTGTGTGTGTGTGTGTGTGGAACTGTTTGTGACTGTTTGTGACTGCATTTTAAGGCATTTAAACTTAAAATCGCATGTTAAGCCATTTTTATGCCAATCATTGTTATTAATATATTCATTTGCTGAGCCCCTTTATCTGACTAAGGTTGCAGGGAAGCTGGAGCCCATCTCAGCCGACTCTGGGAGAAGGCGGGTTACACCCTGAACAGCTCACCGCACAACACACACACACACACACACACACACACACACACACACACACACACACACACAACCTTTCACACTCATGTGTGAATATGAGCAATATGGAACAGCCCATTAGATTAATATGCATGTCTTTGGACTGTGGGAGGTAATTGAAGTACCCAGAGGAAACCCACACAAGCATGGGGAGAACATGCAATATTCACACAGAAACATCCTCTCTGAGCCCAGACCTCAAACCCATGACCTTCTTTTTGTGAGGCAGACACTATGCTACCATGTTGCCTCCATTAATATATTTGATAAAAAATTTATAGGTTGTGCCCTGCGATGGCCTGGCGAGCTGTCCAGGGTGTACCTCGCCCTCGCCCAGAGTTGGCTGAGATGGGCACCAACCTCTCCACAACCATAATTAGGATTAAGTGGTTCAGAATTAGTGAATGAATGTATAGGATGCTGTAGGTTGGTGACAATTTTGTAGTGACTGGGGTTCAGTTTTAAAACACCATTTATCATCTTAATGTGGAGAGAGAGAGAGAGAGAAAAAGAGAGAGAGAGAGAGAGAGAGAGATTGTTCAATGCGATCCTTGCTCAATTTAACCATTTATGAAAATGAGTACGAAGATAAATACAACAACATTCCAATACCCAATAAAGCACGTGCTTACTGTGTGTTCTGTTTGCTTTTGTGAAAAGTGTGTATCTGTATGTGTAAAAAAGAGAGAGTCACTCTGGTCTTCCCGTGGTTTCAGGGTGCTCAGGGGATGCCTGGTGGAGTTGGTCAGCCTGGTCTAGTGGGAGAAAAGGTAGGCAAGGATAAAAAAATACACTTGAATGCATGTTCTATAGGCTGTACAGAAAATAAGACACATTTATATATAATTTATATTTAAATTTATTCATAGAAACTGCAATAAAAAAATGTTAAAAAATAAAATAGGGAGTATTATACAATATACTGTAATAAAAATTCTCAAGCAAAAACTAAAACCTTTTTCTAGGACACATTGGACAAAAGTATAAATATCATATGTGTTTTGTTGACTGTTTTTCCCCCTGCATTGTAGTAATGTATTTAACCTTGCTGATTAATTAAATGGGTGTTCTCATGGTTCCTGCTCATTCTCTGATTGCAAATTAGTAAACATGCACTGGTGAAACTACTGGCAGTTGCCCAGTTCACAGTTTGACCTTGACAGAAGTTTGGCTGGCAGCATGTCGATGTTGGTCCCGTTCTTTAGCAATGTTCACGATATTTAATCTTTAATGCATCAGTAAAGATAGATACATCGGTAAACAATGGTTAAGATCGATAAACATTGGCACAACACTGGTAAAGACAGGTACATTGGTAAAGATTGGTAAAGATTGGTTAAGGTCAATACAACATTAGTAAAGATGAGTACAATATCTGTAAAGCTAGGTACAGTCTGTCAAGTCTGTCAACATCGGTAAAGACCGGTACACGATCATTAAGGATAAATGTGGACTAAATGGGGACTAATCATTGGGACATCATGTAATCATGTATGCCTGCAAAAATTCTACAAATGAGAATTGCACCAGAGTGGAAAGTACCTCATTACATTACTTTTCTTATCATGTTTTTTTTTTGCTAGTGCTTGGTAGAGAACAATCTATCCTGTCTCACTAAAATCACATGGCATGATAGGTTGTACTTCACGTCTGAAAAGCTGAAAAAAAATGTGATAAAACAGCTAGAGTAAGAAATATTCAAAACAAACATGCTCTTACCTCTTCTGCCTGGCGTTACCAGTTTGCAGATATTGTCATGGCATTTTTTCCTCTTGCAAACATATCCAAAATTCAAATCGGAAAAAAAGATGCTCTCAGATGCCTCTAACTTTTTAAAATATCCCCATATATGAAATGATCTATCTTCTAAAAACAGAATTCTGTGATTCTAATACGAAAGAATCAAGTGTTATTGGAAAAGGATTTAGAATAGTAGTCGACAAATGCGCCTCTGTTTGATTTCTTAATGGGATGAATAGTATGGAGCATGCACAGTTCACGTGACTCTTTAAATAACATCAAGTCAAATAACACCTACATTAATAGTACTGCAAAGCCTAACATTCCATTAACACACTACTGTTGAAGTTTGATAAAAAAAAAAGTCAGCCAGCCATTTGTGCTTAAAATGCAAAAGTATAAATTACTTACCAACTGTTTTCATAGGCATAGAACAAAAGTTTGTGTATATATTTAGTTCCATCCTTAATATCCTTGTTTTGTATTAAGGGCGAAGACGGAGAGGCTGGGAATCCAGGAAAAGCGGGTGAAATAGGCCCTCCAGTGAGTCCATCTCTCTCCTTCAGCTCAGGTTCTCCATAGTGTTTAGGATAAGTGTGTAACCATCTCACTTGTTCTGCTTTGCAGGGTGCAAAAGGAGATGTGGGTGAGAAAGGAGACACGGGGCCCCCCGGTGCTGCTGGACCCCCAGGAATCCGAGGCCCACCAGGAGAGGATGGATCCAAAGGAAACTCTGTAAGTGGGATAAATCTAATAAATCCTAAACTTCACACCATCTCTAGTCTTTATCAGTCCTGCCATTATCTGTTTGTCCACAGTGGGCTCTTATCTCATATCTAATTGAAATAAAACCTGAATGAAATCAACTAAAAACACCAAAATATTAGTTGCATGCATGTTTGTACTGATAAAGAGATGCACTGATTCTGTGATGATGTGAGAAGGTACAGACTTGCTCTGTTTTTGTCAAAATACTGTCTTAGAAATCTGAAATCAACACAACACTTCTAACGCTCTTTAAAATGTATTATTCAATTTATTTCATTTTTCCAAAACCCATTTATCCTTAATTAGGGTCGCAGCAATGCTGGAGCTCATCCCAGCCAACTCTAGATTAAGCCAGGGTACACCCTGAACTGCTTGCTAGTCCAATACATTCAACCATTTACACTAACAGTCACACCTAGGGATAAACGAGACTATACATTTAGCCTAATGTACATGTCATTAGACTGTGTAAGGAAACCAGAGCACCCAGAAGAAACCCATGCAAGCAGGGGACAACATGCAAATTCCACACAAAAAAGCCCTTGCGGAGCATAGGGACTTAACCCGGGATCTTCTTACTATGAGGCAGAAATGTTAACCACTACGCCACCCTGACATCCCAGTACTATTATTATTAATGTTGTAGTTGTAGTTGTAGTAGCAATAAAAAGAGTATTATCAGTACTGATAACAGCTGAAGTATTCGGGTGGGTATTAGTATTAGGGATAGTGGTAGTATATTTGTATTAAAATGAAAATATTATAGATCATATAGTAGTGGTATTAATAGTAGTAGTAGTAGGCCTCCATCAGTCTCGAAAGGCTATGGAACTGCGCTCCGTCAGTTGTCAGGTCTGGAACAGCGTCATGTATGGCTGGTCAACCCGATCCGAGAATGACAGTCTATCGTTCTGGTTCGCAGCGTTTCGTCTTTGTCTTTTGGCATTGGACTGCTCTGTGAGTGTGGCATCAGACTTGGTGACCTTGCTTGATTGTCATCTTCCAAGCTGTCCGGTCTGAGGTGTTGGCTTCCCAGGTGATGAGGTTAGCACCAAGAGTCTTCAGATCTCTCTTGCAGAGGTCTTTGAAGCGCAGATGGGGTCTTCCCATTGGGCGCTGACCTTGTGCCAGTTCTCCGTACAGGAGTTCTTTTGGGATCCGGCCGTCACCCATCCGCACGACGTGGCCGAGCCAGTGCATGCGTCTCTGCTTCAGCAGTGTGAACATGCTGGGGATCTTCGCTTTCTCCAGGACAGCTGTGTTTGTGACTTTGTCCTGCCAAGTAATGTTCAGGATGTGAAGGAGGAAGTGCATGTGAAAGCCTTCGAGCATGGAGGGTCCAGGACTCGCTGCCATACAAGAGGGTGTTCACAAAGCCAAGCTCTGTATTTCCTGGATCTTGGTGTGCCTGGACATGGTGGTTCATGACATGGTTGTTCAGCTCAGATTTGAGGGACGGGGAGTAGGAGATCGTCAAACCGAGGTAGACGAAGTCGTGGACAACTTCCAGTTCATGGTCAGAGATTGTGATCTGTGGCAGATGGTCCACAGTCTGAGCAAGAACTTGAATTTTCTTCAGGCTGATGGTGAGCCCGAAGTCACGGGAGGCCTTGCTGAAGCGATCCATGAGCAGCTGAAGGTCTTTGGCTGAGTGTGTTGCGACAGCAGCATCATCTGCGAAGGGAAAGTCTCACAGGCATTTCAGATGGACTTTGGTCTTGGCTCTTAGTCTGAACAAGTTGAAGAGCTTCCTGTCTGACCTGGTCCTGAGGTAGATGACTTCTGTGGAATTCCCGAAGGCATGCTGGAGCAGGACGGCGAAAAAGATTCCGAACAGGGTTGGCACCAGCATGTAGCCCTGCTTCACTCTGCTTCGGATGTTGAAAGCCTCGGACATCGAGCCGTCAAAGACCATGGTGCCTTTCGTGTCCTCGTGGAATGACTGGATCACACTGAGGAGTCTGGGTGGGCAGACAATCTTGGGGGGGGGGTCTTTTCGAGGCCATACCTGCTCACTAGGTCGAACACCTTTGTAAGGTCGAGGAAGGTGACGAACAGTGGCTGTGCTGCTCTCTGCACTTCTCCTGCAGCTGTCCGAGGGTGGACTGGCTGGCACAAAATCCACACTGCGACTCAGTGTAGACTCTCTCAGCGAGAACTTGCAGTCTCTTCAGGCCGAATTGATTGAAGAGCAAGGCTGAGAAGTTAGATGCCATGGAAGTTATTGCAGTCATTCCTGTCACCCTTGTTCTTGTAAAGAGTGACAGTGATGGCATCCCGCATGTCTTGTGGTACTGTGCCCTCTCTCTGTAGCACAGGCAGAAGATCTCATGCAGCTCTGTGATGGGGGTGATCTTGCAGCTCGGCAGGAATGCCCTCCTTCCCTGGCACTTTGACAGCGGCAAGGGAATCCAGCGCCTTACTAAGTTCCTTGACTGTTGGTTCTGCATCAAGTTGCTCAAGTGTTGGCAGGCACTCGATGGCATTCAGGGTATCTTTGGTGACCACATTGTCTCTGGTGTAGAGCTTTGCTCGGTCTTGAATGACGTCACTAGTAGCCGACTTCAGGGGAGCTGTTTTCTTCTGTGTCTGACCAAGAGCCTGCTTGATCTCATCGTGCATCCCTCTGATGTTTCCAGTGTTGGCTGTGGTCTGTATTGAAAAGAACTGGAGCCAGTAGTCATTGGTGCACTGACTGGCAGGCTTCTGTACCTTGCCATGGGTGGCCCGGAGGGCCTGGAGCATGTGCTTGCTGGGCCAGGCTTTGTACGTTGCTAGTGCATGTCATTTCTCTTCGAGGATGGGTGTCAGTTCTGTAATAGGCCTCAAACCAGTCTGCTGACTTGCTGGTCTTCTTGCCATAAGGTAACATGGCAGCATTGTAGACAGCCTTTCTGAAGTGTTCCCATCTCTCTTGGTTGTTGGCAGTGGATGGACCTGGGAGGGATTTTTCGAGGGCTCTCACAAATTCCTCAACCTTCTCCTTGTCTCTTGTTTTGCTGGCGTCAGTCCTAGGTTTGCCCTCCTGTTTGGTGCGATGCATTTTCTTCGCTCACACTTTCACCTTACTGTACACCAAGGAGTGGTTGGTGTCTCAGTCGGTGCTCTGATAGCTGCTTGTGACCATAATGTTTGAGAGGCTGGGGCACCTGGTGAGTATCAGGTCACATTGTTCCAGCGTTGCCGCAGGAGTTGCCAGGATGGTGCTGTACACAGTATCAAACTGCCTCAGGGACTCTGGCTCCTTATTTTTCCTCAAGGTTGACTCCTGAAGCCTTTCCCATGGGTGGGTATGGCCGCAAGGCAGCAGAGGTTTGGAATCAGTGTTTTCCTTAACCCAGATGAGCTACCAGCCTAAATTAATGAGCCCCGTCTGCCTGAATGCACCTTCTAATAACTCACCTTCTAATAATGTATCCTCTAATAATACATACTCTAATAATTCATATTTAAGTAATGCATCTTCTAATTATGCATCGTCTAATAATGCATCCTCTAATTCAACCAGTAATACTAATGTGATACTGGTTGTAATACTGTAATACAACCAATGTAATACTGGTTGAATAAATTCAACTAGTAATACTAATGCGCTAATTAAATTACTAGAACCTTTGAGATTTATTGCACTCTCCTTTTATAAATTTTACAATGCACATACAAAGTAGTATTGATTTTTTTAAGAACTGATGAACTGATATTATTGCACTAATTTTCTATTTCTGTATGACTCAGCTAATTTAGAAAAAATATTATTATTATTATTATTATTATTAGTATCATTATCATTATTATCATTATCATCACCATTACTATCACTATGATTATTATTATTATTATTGCAGCTATAAACATTACTACAATACATACATACTTTTTTAAGACCTTGCAAATAAAACTGAAATGGCTGCTGAAAGTTTAGACTGACATGAATCCAAACATAAACTTAGAACTTTAAATAATCATATTGTTCCATGTTAAAAAAAAATATTGGCGGCCAGGGGGTCGACTTTGTGTGTGTGTGTGTGTGTGTGTGTGTGTGTGGGGGGGGGGTTATAGGGGTGTTGGTGGATGGGGGGGAACCCAGCATTCAAAAATGACTTCAAATCAATTTTCCTAATGTTATCATTAATAAATGCATTTAAATATAAATAGTAAATAACTCCAATAAAAATAGTAAACACTTCTGAATATAAAATATTTTATAGAAATACAGAAACTATTATAGATTTCTTGGGTTTGGTGTCCACATACATCACATTATTCTAACAAACTAAAAAAAAAAGCAAAAAAAAAAAAACACCCTGATGATTGCATTGAATAAACAATTATGAAACACCTTAAAATAACACCTTTCCTAGTATTAATAGTATTGGTGTAAATAATTTCCAAGTATTAAATTAGAATTAGTGATAATAAAGTACGAGTTGTAATTGCATTAGTATTTAAAATAGTAGTAGTAGTAATAGTAGTAGTTTTTTGTTGTTGTAAATAAATTAGCATTGAAAGTTGCATCTGTAGTATTGGTTGCTTTAGTATTTGTATTTGTAGATGTAGCAGGTAGTATTTGTAGTTTAGTTGCTGGTCATGTATTCACTCATTCATTCATTTGCCAAACAGCTTAATCCCCTATTAGGTTTGCGGGGAGGCTGGAGCCTATCTCAGCTGTCATTGGGCAGAGGTGGGGTACACCCTGAACAGCTTACCAGGCCATCACAGGCCCAACACACACCTAGGGGCCACACCTGGGGCAATTTGGAACCGGAAACACATGCAAGCATGTGAAGAACATGTAAAACCCCATACAGAAACACCTGCGCATGGGACATTCTTGCTGTGAGGTGGATGTGCTAACCACTACGCCACCGTGTGGCCCCAGGACATATAGTAATAGTATTAATAGTAATGGTGTTAGTTTTATATATGTGTGTGCGTGTGTGTATGTA
>JAOUQZ010000028.1:2975689-2994327 GCA_028564935.1 Neosilurus hyrtlii
TCAGATCGGAGAGGCCGTACCTACCAATCACACCCTTCCAGGTCACACTGTCATTGCCCACATGGGCGTTGAAGTCTTCCAGGACGACGAGAGAGTCTTTGGGTGGGTATTCTGAAGTGCTATTTGGTGCATAAGTACAAACAACAGTCAGAACCCATCCCCCCACCTGAAGGCGGAGGGAGGCTACCCTTTCGTCCACCGGGGAGAACAACATGTGGGCACCGAGGCGGGGGGCAACAAGGATGCCCACACTGGCCCGCCGCCTCTCCCCATGAGCAACTCCAGAATAAAATAAGGTCCATCCCCTCTTGAGAAGGGTGGTTCCAGAGCCCAAGCCATGCGTTGAGGTGAGCCCAACTATATCTAGTTGGTATCTCTCAACCACACGCGCCAGCTCTGGCTCCTTCCCCGCCAGAGAGGTGACATTCATTGTGCCAAGAGCCAGAGTCAGTAGCCGAGGATCGGTCCGGCAGAACCCACGCCTTCGACTGCTACCCAGCTCGCATTGCACCCGACCCCTATTGCCCCTCCCACAGGTGGGTCCATGGGAGGGCAGACCCATGTCTCCTCTTCTGGCTGGGCCCGGCCGAGCTTCATGGGCAGACGCCCGACCACCAGGCACTCGTCTTCAAGCCCCTCCCCCAGGCCTGGCTCCAGGGGGGGACCCCGGTAACCCACGTCTGGGCAAGTGAAACTGTGCTCATAGAGGTCTTATGAACTGCACTTAGTCTGGACCCTCACCTAGGACCTGTTTGCCTTGGTTGACCCTACCAGGGGCATAATGCCCCCGACAACATAGCTCCAGGATCATTAGGACACGCAAACCCCTCCACCACGATAAGGTGGCGATTCGAGGAGGGGCAAATCCCTTTTATAAAGATTAATGTATGCTGTATTCACTTGCAAATAAAGACCTTTGTAACAGCAGTATTTTCTTTTGATGCATTCTTGTTAGGTGTGGGAGTTTTTTCACAAATTGACAAGATAAAAAGCAATTTTTGTAAGTTTTAGGCAAAAGTTTGTTTGCTAGCACAGGCTTGAATATCAGAAAAAAGTCATAACCTTAATATACAGTGAATATCCTGTTCATGAAATGCTGTGCTTGCAGTTTATTTTACAGGTAAAGTGGTCCTTGTCTTAGGAGACATTCTCTGTTGTTGATAAAATGAGGGTGTAGATACTTTTGGACTCAATCTTCCTTTCTCTCTCTTTTAACCATTATTAGGGTGCCATGGGTGAGAAGGGATCTAAAGGAGATGAGGTTTGTATTTCATTTTCTGTGATCTTATTTTTAACATTCAGTTTCTCCTCTCTGACCTTCTCGTTTCCTGTCTCAGTATCTCTCCATATCTTTCAGCACCTTCTCCCTGTCCTCTCCATTTCTCTGTCTTCTCTTTGATTAATGCTGTGTTGCTGTTATACGATGGGCTCTAAGCGCCTATATACAAGTCATTGTTTTTTATTGCAGTATTGTGCTGTTGTTGTTGTTTTTTTTTTTATTTTTATTATTTTATTTTTTTTGTGTAAACCCGTGTGAGAAAGCAATTCTGTTGCTCATCTCCGGATAATCCTTCCGAGCCCATTGCCAGATGGTAACGGGGTATTTGGGAGGTGTTCGGATGCAGTAATTAGTGATTGAGGTTTATCTTTCTCTTTATTTCTTTTCCCTTCTCAGGGAGCAGTCGGTCCATTAGGAGACCCAGGACCTAGAGGCCCACCAGGACCACCTGTAAGCCATAAATAAATCTTTCCTACATAACTTATTAAACCTCCTGTCTGAGATTTCACAATTACAAGGTAGCACAGGTTTTAAACCCTGAATAAAAAATGTCCAATTATAGTCACTGGTTATCATTCAACCTAATTAGACATACTACACATAGCACTTTGGTTATACATCCATCCCCATATTTACACTTATTAGATATTCGGGTGTGATCAGAAACAAAATACTGTAATTAAAGTGAAATGAAAGGCAAGCCTTCCAAACCCTGTTGTTACACATAAATATATGTATATTTTTATAATCAGGTGTTTTTTTTCTTACATTTTTAAAATTGCAATCTGCTAAAATCCATTTGATTGTTTGCAGTAGCCAATTAGAAAAGGCTCCTGTTTTGCTCGTGCAAGTGTGCAAAATCGCAAGATTACTTTTAATGGCAAAAATAATGGTATACAAATATTAAATTATTAAATCAGATATAAACTTCTGAATAAAATAAAACTAGGCACTTTTACTTCCATTCACATATATTAAAACTAGTGTGCACTCATATATATAAAAGAAAGAATACTGCGCCATGTATTCATATGCAAATTAATTCTGGGTTGCTGGTGGAAAAAAGGAAATGATCACATAACTTTTCGCTACATTACAGTGTCGTCCCCCCAGCCGCCGCCATCCCGTGTGAAAAGTTAATGGTTAATTGGATATTTTTATGTTTATATTTTTATAAACTATGCAGGCAAGCTTTTATTAAGTTTGGGTTTCATTTCCTATTAAGTAAATTTTTCTGAGTGTCTGTACTTGAGAATTAGAGCTAAATTCAAAAACGGATATCTCTACTTTCTATTCTACATTATTAAGCCTGGTTCTTTGCTTTAGGTGCAATGCATTTGAGGGCAGTTAGCTTATAATTAGACAATACTTACCTCTGCCCAAAAATGGGAGGAAATCAACCAATGCAAGCACGGGGAAAACATGCAAACTCCTTATGGAAATGCCCTCGCTGAGCCTGGGACTCAAACCTTGGACATTTTTTGTGGGATAGACATACTAACCTCTACACCGCTTGTTGCCAGGCAGAAAGGCAGATCTCCCATGAGGCGGCTCTATTATAGCATGTGATTGTTACCTGGGTTCATAATTTACTCAATTTTTAAAGTTCTTTCATTCATTTGTCGAACCGCTCTATCCTTTATTAGGGCATGGGGAGTCTGCAGCCTATCTCAGCCGTCACTGGCCAGCTGAGCTGAGCACTTTTCTCAAAAACATTAAGAGTAACATAAAAATATTACTTATTAATCGAATAATAATGTGTTTTGATGAAATATACTTAAATAACAGATGTAAATGTAAGATAAATTGAACTGCTGGATTTTTAGGCATTTATATTGGCACATTGAACTCAAGCAATCACTTTAATGGTGTTCAGGGAGTTGATTTATTAGTATAGTTTTTCTTTACTGTGATATTTACTAAGCCCTGAATTATTTTTTAGAGTGTAGATATCTCACTCTTGGGTGGCATAGTGGTTAGCATGTCCACCTCACAGCAAGGTCCTTGTCTTGAGTCCCGGGCTTGGGTGTATGTATGGGTTTCCTCCGGTACTCAGTCCAAAGACATGCACATTAGGTTAACTTGCTGTGTGTTCATTTACATTTACGGTATTTGGCAGACGCCCTTATCCAAAGCGACTTACACTTTGAGGGTTAAGGGCCTTGCTTAAGGGCCCAACAGTTGAGGCTTTTTTAAACCCCTGACCTTTGGAACACTAACACAGAGCCTTAACTGCTGACCCACCACTGCCCAGTGTTCCCCTGTATGATCTGGCAAGCTGTTTGCGGTGTACCCTGCCTTTGCCTAGTGTCAGCAGAGATAAGCTCCAGCCTCCCTGTGACCCTTGTAGGATTAAATGGTTTGCAAAAGAGTGAGTGAAATGAGACATTTCACTCTTAAACATTTTTTTTGGATACATTGAAAAATGTATTGAGCAAAATTATAAGGTAAGGTATTAACTTTCCCCCACAACTCTACATGGTAATTTGATGATGGAAAGAAATGACTCATATAAACAGGACTGAGCTTATTATTTAACTCGATAATTTTATTTTGATAGAAAAAATGCTTTTTATTCAGTCTATTACTGTAAAATCAACAAAGTATTTTGCCAGATAAACCCACAGATCGCTTTCTAGTGGCATTAAAAAAAATTTCTTTATGCTCACTTTCCCCACTTTTTCAATAGCAAAAACCCACAAGGAGCACTCTCCAAGATGGCGTCATGTTGACACCGCTAGAGTGATGCACGACCAGTCTATGATATTTAGATGTCTATGGTTTCCACCCTGTCCCTGCATCTATTCATCTGTTTGTCCGTCTGTCTGAACTCCTCCTTGTGGGCACTCTGTCTTCAGAATCCCATAATGGATTTTAACTCATCACAAAATGCCCATGAAGTGGTACAGGTTCAAAGGACCTAGGTCAAAGATCAGGGTCGCAGTTCAAGTACACATTTAAAAGGTTTATGGTGGAGGCATAACAAGTGATGCATTGTGCCGGTTAACTCTGTTTTCATTTAATTAATTAATTAATTAATTAATTAATTAAAAAATTTCCCCGCATTTTCTGGCCTAGAAATTAGCTCTGCCCTGAGTTACAACAAACGTGTACAGCAAGGTGCCATCGTTATTCAGCAACTCACAAAACAGAAGAACATTATTTTATTAGCATAAAAGGAGAAGGCTTGTCAACAATTTTTATAGCAGTCGTGATTTACCTCATGGGACACAGGAGGCGCTAAAAGTATCCCTATGACTCCTTTTACTATCTGTACTGCGTTCAGGGTCCACCAGCCACCATAATCGAGCCACTGCCCATCCGAGAGGGACGCAAGAAACGTAGGAGGAACTCCAACCGGGCTAGAGGAGGAGCAGAAGCAACAGCTGTAGAAGATGAGCATGAAGCAGAGTTTCAGCTGAACATGGAGGATTTCCTACAGGCTGACGCACCTCTGGAAGATGTTGATGGAATGGAGGAGGTGTTTGCATCTCTGAACTCCATGAAGATGGAGGTGGAGCTAATGAGGAAGCCGTTGGGAACTTTCGAGAGTCCAGGTCGCACCTGCAAAGAGCTGATGATGAGCCACCCACATTATAAAGATGGTATGACCCGATCCCATCAGGCAGGCTAGAACTTTGGTTGACGTAATGCTATCAAGTACGTCATGCAAACAACATACATACAGGACATTAAACACTTATTAAAGTCTATTTTACTCCAATAAAATCCACAGTTAAATGAAACAGGCTGTATATCAACCCTCGACACTTTATGAATAAATTCTTTACAGCAAATCAATCGAGTTTGGACTCTCCCATGCCGCTGCACAGTGCACTCCGATTTAACAATCATAATTTCATTTTTAATTCAGTTGCTAAATTGAATGCACCACGCTCAATAATATTGCTTTCTAAATGAAGTATTTAACTGCCACCCCCCCTTTAGGTGAATATTGGATTGACCCAAATCAAGGCTGCAATAAAGATTCCATCAAGGTGTTCTGCAACTTCACGGCTGAAGGAGAAACCTGCCTGCACCCGGATAAACGAATCGAAACGGTGGGTCCCAAAGCACAGTCACGTACAGCCAGCCTTGATTTACACACACATGCATGGTTTGGATCTCTGATCTGTGTTTCATTTAAATCCAGGTGAAACTGGCAGCCTGGAGTAAAGAGAAGCCGGGTAGCTGGTACAGCCAGTACAGGAGGGGCAAACAGGTACAAACCTTTTCAAATCTCTTTGTTTAACTGACACCTTATCTGTCTGTGAGTGCTGAGATTTTACACTGACATGCTCCAGAATGCCTTTATTCATTCATTCATTCATTCATTTTCTGAGCCGCTTAATCCTAATTAGGGTTGTGGGGAGGCTGGAGCCCAATACAAAAGTCTCAGCCAACTCTAGGCAAGCGCGGAGTACACCCTGACCATTGCAGGGCCAACACACACAACCATTCACACTCACTCTCACACCTAGGGGTGATTTGGAACAGCTAATTAGCCTACTGTGCATATTGTTCGAAAATCTGTACATGTTATGTAAAATTTCATATAATAATAAATGCACAATAGTATGGAGTACCTTCAAATTAAAAAAATGAATAAATCAGCTTGTCCAGCAAAATAAATCAGATTCCAACTGAAATAGTTTTCATAGGAGGATGTTTGTCATGAATTTTTGCATTTAAAATTAGATAACGATATGTCATTTATCTAAATCATGCATTGGTGGCAATATCCCCGATTAGTTCTGCACAGGGCAGATCTGAATACATGCGAGGAAGTGTCCATTCAAAATGTCCACCCCGACTTTTCTATCTTTTGTGATAAAAGAAATGCATCTTTTTTGAGTCAGATGCACTTTTTATATAGTACATGTAGGTAATGCATGTGAATTTGTGTCCATCCAAAAGTGTCCACTCTGAAATCTTTTTTTCTAGTTGTAGTAGTTCAGTTGATTTTATAATTGTATTTTATTAACATGATTAAAATTTAATAAAAAAATTGAACTTGTTTTAACTTTGAAATTTTACTACTGTTGTTATAAAATTTTATTGTTTTGCACATGCATACTTTCAAAGGCCATAACTTCCAAGAAAATAACAAAATTGAAAAAGTTATTATAACCTTGAACATTTGAAGAAAATGCTACTTAAAAAAAAACTAGCAAATTAAAAACCTTTATTTTTGACTTCTTTGGGACTGTGAAAATGGCCTTTTTTTGGACTGTGGGAAACAGGAGGACTCGGAGAACATGCAAACTCCACAGAGGAACGAGAATAGCATATATGTATATATATATATGGGCAGTGGTGGCAGTTCAATCTTCACTATCACCACTGTTGGGCTCTTGAGCAAGGCCCTTAACCCTCAATTGCTTAGTTGTATAAAAAAATATATAATTGTAAGTTGCTCTGGATAAGAGCGTCTGCCAAATGCTGTAAATGTAAATATATATATATATATATATATATATAATGAATTGTATATGGGCAGCACAGTGGTGTAGGGGTTAGCACGTCCGCCTTAGTAGCGACTAACTGGCTGTTTCATATTGTTCCTGGGTGTGGGTGTGAGTGTGAATGGCTGTTTGGTCCGCACCATTGCCCAGTGTTGGCTGAGATAGACTCCATTCTTCCCGCGACCCTAATAGGATAAAGAGGTTTAGCAAATGAATGAATGAGAGAGTAAACTGTACACTTTAATGTTGAAAAAAGTAAACAAGTAGTCATGTTCACTGACTGTGAATGTCAAAGTCATTCCTTGTGTACTGTTAGTAAATCAGCTTGTTTTTTTTTCGTACAGAGTCCGACTATAAGAAAAAGAGGTAGTGTTTGTATGCATTATGTATAATTATGTACTATGAGTTCATATTAGTGCTATAGGACCATTCGACCATTATTAAATGTTTGATATGTAATTAAGGGAGGAGAAGAGGCTCAGGGCTTAAGCTGAATTAACTGAGTGATATGAATAACTCCATGTCTGGCAGTAAATGGAATTTGAAAAAAATAAATAAATAATGAATACATTCTTGAAGGAGAAATTAGTATGTGTCTGCATTTATAAGCCTCAGGCCAAACTCTTGCGAGTGCATATGAAATATCTCCATCAGTCCCAGCTCATTAAAGGAGAGCTCACATCCATAGTGGAGGCTTTGCTCACCATTCATAGTCTGACAAATGTGACCTTGTCATGTTGATTGGCTCAGTCAGATGTCAATGCTCGCATTATGAGTAGAAGATTGCACGCCTCTGGTCATTAATACAAACTCAGAAGTCCACCCAGGGTGCGACACCATCCTGTATCAGGTTTCACTAATGAGCTCCAGACCTGGAATTCTGGAAAACAATGCATAAGTGAGCCTCGCTGAATTCTGTACTCTGATGACCTGCTCTTCTGTCTGCAGTTCTCCTATATAGATGCTGACAGCATTACAGTCCCTGTGGTCCAGCTGACCTTCCTCAAGCTTCTGAGTGCTACAGCCAGACAGAGCTTTACCTACATCTGCCAGAACTCACTCGGCTGGTACGATGCCACCAGCTCCACGCACCAGCACGCCTTGCGCTTCCGTGCCAGCAATGATGAGGAGATGACGCGTGACAAAACGTCCTTCATAACACCTCTGTATGACGGCTGCCAGGTTAGTATCGAAACCCAGGCATGTTAAGTAGCATTGCTGCATCACGTTTTAAGCCCCGCTTTACTCTGGCACTCATGAACCTGTGTCAGTTCAAAATCTACTTGGTTGCTGACTCTAAATTGCATCCAGGTGTAAAAGAGTGTGTAAATATACAGTATACCATATATATATATATATAATATACAGTGTGTAAATAGAGTATTGTTTTTGATCCAAGCATTATTCAATTAGCGTAATATTTTTCAGCCCCCAGATAGTGGGCCAATCAGATTGTTCATTCATTCATTCATTCATTTTCTAAGCTTCCTAATCCCAATTAGAGGAGGCTGTTGCCCATTTCAGCTGACTCTGGGCGAGGGCGAGATACACCCTGAACAGCTCAGCAGTCCATTGCAAGGCCAACACACATACAACCATTCACACTTACTGTCACATCTAGGGGCAATTTGGAACCGCAAATCAGCCTACTGTGCATGTTTGTTGACTGTGGGAGGAAACCAGAGACCCGGGGGGAACCCCATGCAAGCACGGGGAGAACATGCAAACTCCACACAGAAACACCCGAGCTCTGCAATCGACCATGGGACCTTCTTGCTGTGAGGCGAACATATTATCCACTACTCCACCATGCTGCCCCAACCAGACTACACCGTTCCTATTTAGTACAGTGCCTTTGCAAAGAAGTAAAAGTTGTGCACTGTAATATTTTGTCGGTCTGCCTTTAGCCCTGATTACAACACATAATTTCAATGGCACTGTTTCGACAAGCAAGCAACATCACAACATTTAATCACGTGCAGTGTTGGGTTCATTTTTCCCTGACATATTGAATTGATGAGCAAAATTGAACCACTCCATAAAGTCTTCTCCAGCACTCCAGCAAAATATTCAATAAAGTTAACTTTGTGGTACCAGATCATGAGTGAAAATGTTTCCTCATGCTCCCTGACCCACTCTTTCATTATTTGAGTCCCCATTTTATATCTGTGCCATCAGGGAAGCAAAAGACCATTGATGTGATAACCTGCTCTTTCACTACATTCAGCTCATTTTATTGCACCGTTTTATACACAGAAAGAGGTTATAAAGTTTTCTAGAATTAACTCTTAATGTTAACCTTTAAAGTTGTAACGTGACATATGTTTACAGATGTTGTTCCCTCAGTTTAAAGGCCGATATTCCTAAAAGTTTAATCAAGCAAATTTTTAAAGGCTTACGTTTATGCTACTGTTTTTCTACAGTTTATTAGGAAGCCTGTATATCATGATGCATATCATGTACTGTAAATGGAATAATTTGGCATGGTGGCGTAGTGATTAGCATGTATTCCTCATTTAAAGAAGGTACTGGGTTCAAGGGCATCTGTGCGGAGTTTGCATGTTCTACCCATAGGTTGCAAAGGTTTTCTCCAGTTTCTCTGGTTTCCTCCCATAGTCCAAAGTTAATGCCTTATTTTTGATGTAGCATTTCCTTTTCACCTCAAAATGGAACACAAGTGATCTGAGAAGATGAGTAAATTGTAGTGAAATACAGCTTGAGATCACTCAGACATGGAAACATCTGTGATATCAATAATTATTGCTGCCTTGGGTTCGGTCCCCTGTAACGTCTGGAGCTAACAGGAGATGCATGTTAATAAGTGTGACTTGAACGTGATTCAAAAGTCTGTTTTACTTAATACTAAGTTCTTTGCAGAAAAACCTCAGAGTCATGGATTAGGGAACGAGCTAAAGTCTTAAACCTGACAGAGACTGTAAGGCATGAGTATGGTAACCACTGTAACCAATAATAATAATAATAATAATAATAATAATAATAATAATGTTTTGGCACTAGGTGTCTGATGCTGGTGTTATAAGGCTATTGTGGCTCCTTTACGGGCTGAATCAACTTCAGCCCTGGAGGAAATCAATCAATAAATCAATCAATCAATCAATCAATCCCACCGTGTTTTCCTGGAGCGAAAGCAGGAAACATTGAGTTTTCTTTTCACTGCCTTTCACAAGCTGATTTCTTTTTTTGTTTTGCTTGGCGAAAGTTGTCTGCCTACCTGAGTTAGACTGTATGCTTTTTAACCCTCAGCCAGTTATGGCTGGAGGGGTATTGTCATTGGCTTGGTGGCCGGGCGGGTTGGTGGGCAGGCGGCGTGACAATAAATTTGTCCCGTCTTTGCTTGGCTTATGCACAGGCCAGCTTTCTGAAATTTTGCATAGGCACTCCCTATGACCTAAACCTGTGCATGGGGTAGCTAATTTGCATATGTGTCCCTTAAGCTCGGTGCAGTAACCTTGACCATATAAAGTTTGTCCGGACCTTTGCTCATATGCATGATAGCTGTCTGAAATTTTGCATAGGCACTCGCTATGACCTAAACCTGTTCATAGGGTAGGTTATAAAATGTTAATTGTCTGAAACTGTTCATATGGGGGATCGCTTTTCCCCCCACATGCACTTGAGGCATCCTGGCTGAGGGGTAACTGATAATAACTGGTGCTCTGCTGATAATATTATTGCCAATAATAATAATGATAATAATAATAATAATAATGATGATAATAATGATGATGATAATGATAATAATGCTAAGAATAATAATAATGATAATAGTAATATCACATTCCTTCGTTCATTTTTAGAGTACACCCTGGACAGCTTGCCAGGCCATCGCAGGGCAGAAACACACTGATGGCAATGCAGCCTACTCTTTACGAAAGTCAGCAATGGTTCTTTTACATGCCTCTCACCACAGACAGTGAGAGACGTGCCTGGCTTTGATAACCCAGTTAGCTGCACTGAGGGACAGCAGTGACAACTCGGTGATAGTCCGGCTTAAACCGTCAAGCCTGGGTTTAGTAATGCAGCACTCTAGCACCGGGCCACCACTGCCCCTAATAATAATAATGATAATAATAGTAATAATAATACTGGGTGTCATGGTGGCGCAGTGGTTAGCGTGTCCGCTTAACAGCAAGAAGGCCTAGGTTCGATTACCTGGCTCGGGGCGTTTCTGTGTGGAGTTTGCATGTTCTTCCCGTGCTTGAGTGGGTTTCCTCCCACATTCCAAAAAACATGCACAGCATGCTAATTGGCTGTTCCCAATCACCCCTAGGTGTGAGTGTGAATGGTTGTGCATGTGTTGGCCCTGCAATGGTCTAGTAAACCTGTTATGGTGTACCCCGCCTTTGCCCAGTGTTGGCTGAAATAAGTGCCAGCCTCGCCTCGACCCTAATTAGGATTAAGCAGCTTAGAAAATGAATGAATTAATATTAATAATATGGTAAAAAAGAAAAAAATTAACTTGGGATTGTTTAAATCACTACACATTTATGTTGAAATATTGTAAATAAGCCTGGTGCTGGGTCTTTAATAAAATAAATATGTTAAGGTTAGGGCGGTAGACTTAATTCCTTACATTCAGTGATTTATGATACCCCCTGATACAGCCGACAGACCTGTGCTGATTTGTCCACTTCTGATGTAAATGTCATTTTTGCATGCTTCTTATCAAAATGTCATTCTGTTTACGTTATCTTGTTTACTGGAAAACAGATCTGTGTACTTCTGAGCAGTGTGAGAAATGCTCCTTTGTTTATTTTTATTTTCCTTCGATCCATTATTCGATTTGAATGCACAGTAATCCACCAGGTATTAAAGTCTCTCTCCGTGTCTCAGTGTCTTGGGCTCTCAGAGAGATAGTCCGTGAAACTTCGCACAGTTCCTGCTATAATTTGAACTCAGCGTGACGGCATATTTGCACAAAGCGCATACACAGCCACAGTCGATCTGAATCTCTGTAAAGAGGGAGATATTTCAGGCAGTATTCTGCAATTTTAACCAAGCGTGTAATTATTTCCTCACAAAAAAATAAATAAAAAAATCAAAGACGAGTCGCGAGATACGAGCTGCATTTTTCGGTTTCACACCTCTTGCAATTATAAAAGTGATTTTCTAAAAAGAAAGTTCGAAAGCAAAATGAGCAAATGAAAGTGATACTATCAGATGATGTACAGGTGTTTACCCAGAATGCACTGCTAGTTTTTTCCTGGTTATGGAAAGAAACGATGGGAAACAGTAACGTAATGGGGAGGTTTTACAACTGTTGTTCGTTTATTCATTCATTCATTAAAATCCTATCACACTTGGCCCCACCCCATTCGCATCACATCCTTAAAAACTTGGAAGGACTCAGTAAGAACTTGTACAATGTAGTAGAAATGAGGATGTCGTATGGTCTTCATGGATGCGGAGGACATGGTTGAACTAATCAGGATAAATCAGGTCTAATCAGGACGCAGTGAGGGAGTGATCACACTAGAGGTGTAATAGAAAAGCGACTGACGCAAAGTAATTTTGAAATGTGTGTCAAGGTGTTTTGTGACTCAACATATTTTGTGGCTTGCATACGTATATCGTACGAAAGTTGTGAGACTGTCACGTGACTGATTTGTGAGTAATTTGCAACTGGTTTGCGTATGTTTGGTGAAAAAAAGGTGTGGTAAGAAATTAATGGAAACATGTTAGATTCCATAAAAAACTGGGATGGACGCGATAAGAACGTAGTATAAACTTAAAAACTGGACGCTTTTATTTTGACCATTCCCCCAGTTGCATTCTCATACATTTTCAGAGCACAGTATAGGTCTTCATGGTCTTCAACGAAGTGTGATGGAGAGCTTATTTATTCATAAATGTATTAATTCATTTATCTTCAGTGAGTGTTTTATTCTGATTAGTGCTGCAGTGATTTTTCGCCAAGACAAGACCTGAATAATGTTCGGAGTGTGCTGTTACATGAAAACAATCAATGATGCAGCCTGACATAAAACAAAGTTTTGTTTGGTACTCCAAAGTGGATTTCCTACAATGTCAAAATATATTTTTTTACATTTATAACTATGTTCAATGGTGTCGATAGTCTGTGACATTAAAAGGTAGTTTTTTATCACTTACATTCTACCTTTTTTGGTCATTTAAATAAACGTATAAAATGCAGTGATAGGACAAGAGAGGCAGATAGAGAGAGAGGAAAGAGAGAGAGAGACAGACAGAGAGCGTCATCATTGTTGGAGCAATCTGGAATCAGGTCTTATATCACCCTGAAGGGTTTATTTTTGAATCATTTGTTTGTTATTGAAATGTTGATGGGTGGCACAGTGGTGTAGTGCTTAGCACGTCCACCTCACAGCAGCAAGGTCCTGGGGTGGAGTCGCGGTCTCAGCAGGGGTATTGCTTTGTGAAGTTTGCATGTTCTCCCCATGCTTATGTGGGTTTCCTCTGGGTACTTTGGTTTTCTCCCATGGTGCAAAGACATGTACATTAGGCTAACTGGATGTTCAAAATTGTCCCTGGATGTGAATGTGTGTGTGAATGGTTGTGTGTGTGTGTGTTGCTCTGCGAGCTGTTGAGGGTCTGATATATATGTTTGTTTGTTTGTTTCATTCTGAGTGTCTGAGTGAATTTAGCTGAATGGAAAACTTTTAAAAATTAAAATCTCAGGAAATTCAGCTTCCATAAACGTTAATTCTTATCTTGCTGAATGTATTCAGATCGATCATTTGGTACATCTTAGGTCATACCACTATTGTGTTTTCTCTCACAGACACGCAAAGGCCAGGACAGGACGGTGCTGGAGATCAACTCTCCGAGATCGGAGCTGCTCCCCATCATTGACGTTTCTGTGGCAGATTTTGGAAGGTCTAACCAGAAGTTTGGCTTCCAGATCGGACCTGTGTGTTTTAACGGTTAACCAAATGAGACCTGGGTCTCAGGGCTGCATCTGTACCACACACCCTATTTATTTTTTATGTGGAGTGCATGCAGCAGTACTGTCGCATGCCATTTTGTTCTATCTGTGAATTTTTTTTTTTAACCAAACCAAAAAGGTGCCAGGACCGACCCCTGAGGAACAGAGCAAAGTTTCAGTGTGTGTGGACTTTTTGTTTTTTTTTATTTCTTGTTTATTTTTCTTTCTACTTCTCTGTGGTGTGGGACAGAATTAATAAGCCACCTCCACTTGAACCTGACACTGAGAAGCACAATTCCCAACTATCCCCTCACAAGGTCCGCGTTTCGGCCACTAATCTCGTGGTGTAGCAGCAGACTGTATCTTCAGTGGCATGGATGGCCTGCTTGTTTGTTTTTATGTGTAATGTAATTCTAAATTAATTTGTCACTTGAGGAATTGGCTACAACATTGAGAAGTACATATTTAAATATTTTATTTTCTCTCGCCTCAGCTGCAGCCCCACATCGACAGAAGCAGTTATACCTCAGAACAGCCCTGACAAGCAAACGCTGCCTGCATCCAGTTAATTGTTCTCTTAGATGCTTTCTGTCACAGATCATATTTGCAGCTTTGTTCATCTTTAATCGGTGTGTCATAATAAATAAACAGCGCCGTACACTTCTGGTGGTTTTAGCAGGGTGAGATGTGCACAGCAGCTTATTAATAAGAACAGTAGCCTTTTCGGATAGGATGTAGGTCCCTGCTCGCATTATTTTCTCAGGTCAGCTCACATGGTTAGCGTTTTATTACTCCATATTACAGAGTAGAGTGATCTGCATGGGTTTGAGAGTCAGATTTATAATGATGGTTTTAATGCAGTGTTATTGTTCTACGTCTTACGTCTGTGTCCACTTTATAAGTTTAATTATTTTATTGTTTTTTTAACCCAGTTACAAGACATAGTGTTAACTTCAGCTGTGAGTTATATTACAAAAATGTCCCAAAAGCTAAGATCTAAAGAGTTCCTGACAACAATTTACCAAATAAAATGAAAAAGGCATTCAGAGAGCGCAAACCTCTGCCAAACTTAAAAATCACTGCTCGGACTGCTGTAATATTAATAATATGCTTCCGAATAAACATCCTTACTTTGTTAAAGAATCCCATAAAAAAATTCCTGGATCCAGAATTCACCCCCAGAGTGTTACCTGAGCCGTACTCCACCTCTTCTAAAAAAAAAAAAAAAAATCAAATCCATTTATGACTTTTTGCATAATGCAAAGCTAAAAAACACACAATCAAAAAACAAAAAAAGCAAACAAAACAAAAAAAAATGGTGCCAAAAAAACCCCTAACCTTCTTGACGGAGGAAATTACAGTCTTAGACAAAATAAGTGGAAAGCTTAATGCTAGGATGCTGAAGCACGCCTTATTTTTCCCACCTGAGGAAGCATTAAAGATTATTTATAGATGCCTACAACAGAGTGGTCCTTCATCCAATTACCAATAACAATCTTTTATTTACTGAAGAGGCAGCTAGAAGCAGTTGTTTACTCACCAGCCTCTCTATTTGTCTCTCAGTGATATGACTGTACTGTGATGAAACACATCAGTGCTGGTGTTATTACCAAAACTGGAATGATTTTATGTGTTAAATCCTGCAATGGTGCCGCAGGTGGTTGGCATGTCCACATCACAGCAAGAAGATCCTGGGTCCAAGTCCAGGGTTCGGGTGTTTCTGTGTGGAGTTTGCCTGCCCTCCCTGTGTTTGTGTGAGTTTCCTCTGGGTACTTCAGTTTCCTCACACAGTCTAAAAACATGCACATCAGGCTAATTGAATGTTTCACATTACCCCTACTGTGACTTTAAGTGTGAATGACTGTGTTTGTCAGGAGCCTTTCTCAGTGTTGAGGCTTCAACGTCCCCATGACACTAATAGAGGATTAAGAGGTTCAGCAAATCAGTGAGATGAAATCCTGCAAGGTCGATGCTAAAAGAGAGTTGAGTGTTTGGTACTTCTCTATATCGTGAAGTTTGGAAAGGATTAGAACTCAAATACAGACTCAGATGCACAGCAGCGAAGTTTATTTTATGGTAAGAATCAGCTCGTTGTACATCATACAGCTACTTACAGAAGAAATCACTAATCTGGCACAAATATTGATTTAAAAAAATACTTTACAATGATTTTTTTGATATGACAAATAAATTTATCTGTTTATGAGGCACTTCATAGCAACAATTTGTTATGCTTATTAACAGCGTTTTATAAAGTAAAAACAGACCATTGAATATCAGGATCAACCAATCAGAATTGAGCATTAAAATGAGGCATGAAATAAAGAATCTTAACACCCTGTAGGGGCAGCATGGTGGCGTAATGGTCAGCAAGACTGCCTCACAGCAAGAAGGTTCTGGGTTTAAGTCCCAGACTCGGTGAGTGTGTTTCTTGTGTGGGTTTCCTCTGGGTTCACTGGTTTCTTCCAACAATCCAAAGACGTGCACTTTAGGCTGTTCCAAATTGTCCCCAAGTGTGAGTCCTTGTATGCTTTGCCCTGTGATGAATTAGTGAGATGTCTACGGTGTGCACATCCTTCACCCAGAGTTGGCTGAGATAGTCTTCAGCATCAGCTGCAACCCTTGTATTTAAATAGTTCAGCAAATAAATGAATGAAAGAGTAAACACCCTGTAACCTGAAGTGGGTGTGGCAAGGTGGGCTGCTTTCCCAAGCCTCTTGAGGGGGATTGTATATAACTGTTCTTATTTTCAAATATATCCTGATAATTCCCTACACTGTCCCTTCTGAGAATTGACTGTTACTATCAAATTGATAACGTTTAAGTACAAGTGCATTAATGTAAACCTGTGATTTGCCTCACAGCCAGAAAGGCTTTCAGAGCTGAAAGTATGGATACATATTATGAAATTAACATTAGCATTGTTAATAACTGTGGTTGGATCACTTGCATTATGTTTAAACGTTCCTTTATGGTACAGGATTATTAATAACGCTAACAGCACTAACGCATTACATTAACATAGTAAACAAATAAAATTCAGGACATTTCGTTAATACGCCCCGTATTCTTGGTTCACGCTTTTATTTTCTCACATCCTTCATCACATGATTGTGTAAAATTGTGATTTATTGAGGTGCTACAGATTTTGTTGTTGTTGTTATTGTTGTTGTTGTCTTACGATTTTGTATGATTTTGTATAATGTTCTGAGAGGGCAGGATGGAGAGTAGAGGAGGAAGAGGAGCTCGGCGGTGCTCAGAAAACACCTAAAAGCTTATTCTGGTGCTAATCCTGGTGCTAATCCTTACTTAGCATTCAGTATCTTATCTAATACCATACACGTCCAGGGGCGTGGCAGTGGGTGAAGTGGAAGCGTTAGCTAAGTCTTTGAAGATGACAGCCTTGAATTATTTCTCCGCCTCTTCCTCTTCCTGTCCTCACTGTATGTATAGTATCTGTGGTACTAATTTTATATACTGTACAGTTATTTACAGATATTTGATTGAGAGCAGTTTGCTTCCTGGATGAGGGGAAAAAATATGTAAAATGTATTTGTAAAAATAATTAAATAAATAAAATCAAACCAGCAGGAACGCACAACATGGTGACCAGAATCATCAGAGAGAAAGGGCTGTGTGTGTGAGTGTGAGTGTGAGTGTGGTGTGTGTGTGTGTGTGTGTGTGTGTGTGTGTGTGTGCTGGGGTTATAGGAATCACAACCAGTGATGTTTTCTCTAAAGGCAACAGACAAGCTTGTGTCTTCATTAACTGCTACTGCACTCTTTCTCTCTTTCTCTCTTTCTCTACCCCTCTTCTTCCGCCTTCCATTTTTCCCCTTCCTTCTCGGTGTGCTTGTAATCAGCATCACTTCCCACCTCGTAGATGTAATCAACTCTGATTCACTCCCTAGTTCATTTATTTCAATTAACTTTTGTTTCTGTCCCCAGGAGAGCGACTGAAGAGAGGGAATCAGACCTACAGGCGGGTCTGTCTGTGTGTATGTGTGTGTGTGAGAGAGAGAGAGAGAGAGAGAGAGAGAGAGAGAGAGTGAGTTCATGCGTGGGTAATGAAATAGCTCTGGATTAGAAAGTGAGCCAGTGAGAATTAGGTATACCTGTGGAGAAACATGATGAAATAGAAAAGGGAATTAAATATCCCTCCTACAGCCTGTCTCACTGTGTCTCTTCCTCTCTTACACACACACACACACACACACACACACCTCTTAGCAGTATCAGCAAGCAAAGGGTATCATTTATTAATATTTAAATTTAAATGTATATATATATATATGCACTGCCCGGCCAAAAAAGAAAAAAAAGTTGCACACAAGAATATGTTGTTGTTCCTCGTTTAGCCTTGCTCACAGCACATAATTGTCATGTCATTGTTTCAACAAACCTAAGCACCATATTTACTATTAACTATGGCACAGTCGGATTGCGTTGCTATCTCTGGATTGTAAGAGTGGATAATGCCTCACTGGAAATAGGAAACACCAACTCAAGGTTTGTGGTCACTGAAACCCTAGAAATTCACAAAAGTGCTGCCCAGAAAATACAAAGAAAGCTCTACAATATGGCCTTCACATTTTTAATGCTACAAAAGCATTTTATTCCAACTGTGAATAAATTTCAAAAGAAACTAGTCATCAAACTCCTACTACTGCTACGTACATTTACTGTCCAAACCTATATTATGTTATAATTTTCCGTTTACTTTAGAATGGTTTGCACAGCGAGAAAAAAATTAAACAGAAATACAAGATACAGGAAAAAAACAACAAGAAGTCATTCATTCATTCATTTTCTGAACCGCTTTATCCTAATTAGGGTCACTGGGAGGCTGGCGCCCATCTCAGCCGACTCCAGGCGAGGGAACAGTACACCCTCGACAGCTCGCCAGGCCATCGCAGGGCAGAAACACGCTGACGGCTATGCAGCTACTCTTGATGAAAATCAGCAATGGT
>JAOUQZ010000028.1:3008441-3019017 GCA_028564935.1 Neosilurus hyrtlii
AGAAAATGTTTAGATTCCTCCTTAATTTAATTTACTATGTAAAGCTGCTTTGTGACAATGTCAATTGTAAAAAGCGCGATACAAATAAAACTGACTTGACTTGACTTGACTTAATCCTCTCAGTGCCGCTGGCATGGGTTTTTTCTTCTATTCACTTGTGACCAAACAACAGGGGTGGACAATAATGGAGTACATTTACTTGAGTACTGTAACTAAGTAAATTTTCTGAGTATTTGTACTTTACTTGAATATAACTTTTACCTTTGCTGCACATATTTTAATAGAAGCATCTGTACTTTTTACTCCTTACATCTTCAAACCTCATTACTTTAGTTGTAATGCATTTAAGGCTTATAAATATTTGTTAAAAAAGGAAATATAAAAAAGCAGACTTTTCCGAGCTTCTGAAACAGTCCTGTGTTACATTAGCAGCAAGAATCGATTATTTTGGCTACACGAAGAATATGGCATTGAGCAGCAAAGAGTATCTAGGTGCAGAGAGAGAGAGCGAGAGAGAGTGAGAGAGAGCGAGAGAGAGAGAGAGAAAGAGATACAAGAGATACATAGAGATGGAGAGAGAGAGATGAGAGAAAGAGAGAGGGAGAGAGTGATATTAGAGAGAGAGAAAGAGAGGGGAGAGAAATGAAAGATAGAGAGAGAGATGAGAGATAGAGAGAGGGAGAGAGTGCTATGAGAGAGAGAGAGAGGGAAAGAGAGAGAGATGAGAGATAGAGAGAGGGAGAGAGTGCTATGAGAGAGAGAGAGAAAGAGAGAGAGAGAGAGAGAGACAGAGGCAGAAAGAGAGAGGGGGATAGAGAGGGGAGTAGAGGCAGAGAGAGGAGCATAGAGAGAATGGGGGCAATAGAGGCAGGGAGAGGGGGATAGAAAGGGGAGATAGAGGCAGAGAGAGGGGGGGATAGAGGCAGAGAGAGGGGCATAGAGAGAGATAGAAACACAGAGTAGACAGAGAGAGGGAGAGAGAGAGAGAGAGAGGAAGCTGGTAAAAATGTCCTTCAAAGAGATACGTTTTCCTTTCAGTCTCTGTGTACATTTCAGAGCCTGCACTTGTTACTTGTTACTGTTTAGTTTTACTTGAGTAGAGAAGATGAAACAGTACTTCTACTTTTGTTTTTTTTTAAAACTATCTGTATTTCTGCTTGAGCAAAGAATGTATGTACTTTGAACACCTCTGCCAAACAGCTTTTTGTTTCTTTGATTCCTTTTGTCCAGAGCACATTATTCCTAAAGACCTGGTCTTTGCTTATATATTTTATGGCAAGCTGTTCATTTTAACTTTCAAGTTTATTTTAAACAGCAAAGACTTTCTATTTCCTTTTAAGTCACACTTGTCCAACCTCTTTCTGTTTGCAGATGTCTACTTTTACACCAACAAATACAAATGTTGTAGACCATGTGACGAAATTTTTGGGTTTTGGAGACTTGTTTTCATGTGTTGGTCGGCTCTTGGGCTGAATGTGCTGAGGTGGCATCTTGGAACAAATTGTTTGAACAGTTGTCTGAAATCTTCCTCACAGAGAAATTATTTATTTAACTAATTTAGAGACGTACACATCCACAACTTTTTCATTCTGAAGGATTTAGGGAGCTCTTTAGATCTTGGCATGATGACACCGCCCAAGTAAATACCAAAGAAAGCCCCTGACCCTGGATAACAGGTTCCACATACAGGAGGTTGTAATCAATGGCACCTAATCTGGAACATCAATCTATATTACAGAATATATGTTGAATATAAAGAATATGTTGTGTGATGTTTGTTGGAGTGTATAACCTTTATTTGTATGCACTCAATCAAAGGAGAGGGTAAAATGCTTTTTTGTTCAAATATGTAATTGATATATGATGTATTATGTTTTCATGTCACTCTATATTATTATAGAGCCAATAAAGTAATGGCATTATCTGGATATTCATTTTAATTATGGTGTATTAGCTGTCGCCTCACCCTAGATTTTTTTTGCTGCCTCCTGGTTGTGGGGTCGAATCGTGATGATCTTGAGGGAACTTGATGGATTTGTGATGATCTCGAGGGAACTTGGTGGAATCATGATTATCGTGCTGATCGTGGCTCTACGCATGCGCCCAAGTTCTAGAGCCCCATGCTTTTTCTGAATCGCAGAGATCATGAACATTGTGCCCCAATGTAAACCCAGGGTAAAGCATGGTAAGCCAGTAGCATGATTTCCACTGAATATTGATGCTTGCGAACTCAATAAGGTTACAGTGGTGCAGAATTTTACGTACTATATGAGATGATATATCTGGCCGAGTGTAATTTCACAGAATGTGCTGGGTGGACATGGCCAGCTGTTATTTTATTTAGAATGTCTGCAGGTAAAAATAATAATAATATTAATAATAAATGGGGAAAAAAATAAATAATGATAACAGTAATATTTCATTTGAGAAAAACAGGATGATCAAAGACAGACCACACACAGCACACATACACACTTTGGGTCTGTTGCTTTCAGTCTCATTCTCTCTGTATAGCTTGGACACTTAATATTTCCCTCTTCAATATTTCTCTCTCCACTTTTCTGTGCCTGCATCTTTTTGGAGCTGGCTGAACAAATGAATGTAACAGTGCTGTAATAAAGGAATGAGAGAGAGGGTAGGGTAGCCCTGCATGCAGCCATTACCAGGAGGGCAAATTTCATTTTTCTACAAATACAAAAGGACTGAAAATGAATTTTCAATTACAAGTAAAAAAAATATGTTGGACTTTATTTCTTTGAAATATGACACACATTATACTAGTGATAAAACTGAAAATGAATGTACAAACCTCACAACTCATCAAACATAAGGAATAAAAACACTTGGGGGAGTGCTGTTATAGAAAAAGAATCAACAATTCCATTATATGTTACTCTTACCAGTAGCTAGCTATTTCGTTTACAACACAGCATATTACAGCACCACATATTACAATAGAATATTACAGCACAGCATATTATAGCACAGTTCATTACAACACAGCATATTACAACAGAATATTACAGCACAGCATATTATAGCACAGTTTATTACAACACAGCATATTACAACAGAATATTACAGCACAGCATATACTAGCACAGTTTATTACAACACAGCATATTACAACACAGCATATTACAACACAGCATATTACAGCACAGCATATTATAGCACAGTTTATTACAACACAGCATATTACAACAGAATATTACAGCACAGCATATACTAGCACAGTTTATTACAACACAGCATTTTACAACAGAATATTACAACAAAGCATATTACAACACAGCATATTACAACACAGCATATTACAGCACAGCATATTATAGCACATCATATTACAGCACAGCATTTTACAACAGAATATTACAGCACAACATATTATAGCACAGCATATTACAACACAGTTTATTACAGCACAGCATACTACAGCACATTATAATACAGCACAGCATTTTACAACGAAATATTGCAGCACAGCATATTACAACACAGCATATTACAACACCGCAAATATTAACAAGACATATTACAGCACAGCATTTTACAACAGAATATTACAGCACAGAATATTATAGAACAGCAAATTGCAACACAGTTTATTACAGCACAGCATACTACAGCACATTATAATACAGCACAGCATTTTACAACAAAATATTGCAGCACACCATATTACAACACGGCAAATATTAACAAGGCATATTACAGCACAGCATATTACAACACAACATATTATAGAAAAGCATCTGCATTGGCTGCCTCATCTTATGGTCATTCTGCTCTCTTTACCTACTTTGCTCTGAATGGTCGCCATTCAACAACTGAAAGCGCCACGCTCTGAGAGGCAGACTGGAATGGGTGAAGTAATCTCTGTGCACAGGGGCAGAGAGGGGAAGGCCAGCTAATCAGAAGATCAAGCACACAGTGAAATTTATAAATCGGTGAAAATCTTAACACCCTGGTGTCTACTAACACAGCTATTAGGAACTGTGACACGATTTATGGGTAAAAAGAGGAGAAATGGCATCATATCTCCCCTTTAAAGCTGAGTGGCCTCTTTATTTTTATACTTAGATAACTTAAAAATCAGTTTGGTGCATTAAGACTCATTATGTGATGATGGGTCACATATGAATCATTTAGTTTGCACACATGATTGTTAATCATTCATTTCCATGTGATATGTAGCCGACATGTTTCACTTGTGATTTTTGATGGATTATGAATCACGGTTACAAATTATTCATTTCTTTTTTTTGGAACTTTTTTTTTTTTACCAGATTTATTTCTTTTCATGTGTGATTAGACGTCTTCCATTTACTTTGGTGTTTGTTGAATCATGCTTACATACGAGTTATTTCTTTTTTCCACGTCGTTAATTTTTCTTATGATGTTTTATGGATCCTGTTTACTTGTTTACACAATTCATTCATTTCATGCTTATGACTCATGTTGATATGATTTATTATTTTCACACAGTTTGTTTATTTTCACATATTCTTTCTTTCATTTGCAGAAACGCTTAATTCTACTGGGGTCACAGGGAGGCTGGAGCCTATCTCAGCTGACTCTGGACAAAGGCAGCATACAACCTGAACAGCTCATCAGTCCATTGCAGGGCCAACACACACAACCATTCACATTCACACCTAGGGGCAATTTGGAACAGCCAATGTTTTTGGACTGTGGGAGGAAACTGGAGTACCCAGCATGGGGAGAACATGCAAACTCCACACAGAAACGCCCTCGCCGAGACCAGTACTCGAACCCAGGCTTTCTTGCTGGGAGGCAGACATGCTTATCACTACGCCACCGCACCACCTTATTTCCATCTGTAATTTTTGCTTTTATTATCATGATTATTTTATGTTCTTGCACAGGTTATATTTACAAATTATTTGTTTAGTCATTCATTCATTCATCTAACCTACCTAATCCTAATTAGGGTTTGCGGGAAGGCTGGCGCCCATCTCAGCCGACTCTGGGTAAGGGCGGGGGACACCCTAAATAGCTCATCAGGCCATCGCAGGGCCAACACACACACAACCACCCACACTCACACTCACACCTGGGGCGATTTGGAAGAGCCGATTACCCTACTGTGCATGTTTTGTACTTTGGGAGGAAACCGGAGTACCCCAAGGAAACCCACACAAGCACGGGGAGAACATGATGGCTTCTCACTTTTTTTAGGGCAGTGGTGGCTCAGTGGTTAAGGCTCTGGGTTACTGATCCGAAGCTCAGGGGTTCAAGCCCCTGTACCAACAAGCTGCCACTGCTGGGACCTTGAGCAAAGGTCCTTAACCCTTAAGTGCTCAGTTGTATAAAAATGTAAGTCGCTTTGGATAAGGGTGTCTGCCCAATGCAATAAATGTAACATGTAATCTCTACACAGAAACGCCACAAGCCTAGGAATCGAACCCAGGCCTTTGTACTGCGAGGCACGCCATTTTTTGTTTCATTTATTTGTATTTATATTGTTCAGGTTTCATGCAGTGTATGTATTTATCAGATGTGATATATTCCATTTGTGTGTGTGTGTGTGTGTGTGTGTGTGTGTGTGTGAGAGAGAGAGAGAGAGAGAGAGAGAGAGAGAGAGAGAGAGGGAGCGATTATTGTTGTTACTTATGGAAAAAAAATTGCAAGTTTTTAATATGGGTAAACAATTGATTAGAATTTTTCAGATTTTTTCTTTTAAGTTGATAAGACAATTAAGCATGAAGCTCTGATATGTGAAGGGTCATTCATCAAAGTCATCTCTCTCTCTCTCTCTCTCTCTCTCTCTCTCTCTCTCCCCGCGTAAGCTCAGTGCTCACCTCTCCCCTGCGACTCACAGTCCTGTCCATCTCTCCATCTCCATCCCTCTCTTCTCCTCTTCCTCCTCTTATTCATCCTGTGCTTCTCCCTCGTCACACTTCTACTTGACCGTAATACGGGAAACGCCGGGAGCGCGCGCGCGCCAGCACTGACCTTTCCGCCGGAGAGAGAGAGAGAGAGAGAGAGAGAGAGAGAGAGAGGGAGACAGACAGAGAGAATCCGTATAGAGAAAGCATCACGCGCCGCGGTAACGAGACGGACTACAGCCTTGCGCGCGCTGCACCGCACCGCACCGCACCGCACCGCACCGCCGGTAATGAGGATTGTCGCGCGCCGGATCGTGCAGACAAACCGGGCTGTGTCGGAACCGGGGGCTTGCTAAGAAATTAAAAAAAAAGAAGAAGAAGAAGAAGAAGGGAGAGGAGAGAAAAGGGAGAAAGGAGCAGAGACAAGACGAGAGAGCTGCCGCTTGGGGGAAGAATGAACCTCTTCAGTGCCATGTTCCTCCTGCTGATGTTAGCCTCCCTGCCGTGTGAGGTAAAAACGCACGTGCTCCTTATTCTAATAGAATTAAAAAAATAAAATACAAATAAAAAATTAATAAACCATCCTCGCTTTTCATGGTTGCATTTTATATTACAGGTTGTTATTGATGAAAGTATTATTCTCATTCTCATTCTCATTATTATTATTATTATTATTATTATTATTATTATTATTATTATTATTGTTATTATTGTTGTTGTTGTTGTTGTTGTTTTGTTGTTGTTGTTATGCACGAGCGCATTGGCGTTTCTGAGCACAGTGCGCCTTCTCCTCTGTTCCTCAAGGAGATTTGCATTATTACAGTTATTACTCTTCATTATAAGATTGTGCGACATGGCTTCTCTCTCGAGCTGTCCTGCAGGAAGTTACAGCAGGCTGACAAACAGAAAGAGGAAGGTGCTCTGGTGTTGTCGGGTGTTGAAGGTGAAAGAAGTGTGTGCAGAACATGTGTCTGACCTCATGCACGAGCTTCATCTTTCCTGCTGAGCTGTATTCTCTTTATTCTGCCTTGGATTTCACATGAATTGATATTTGTGGTTGGGGGTGGGCGAATGGGGGGGTGGGGGGGTGCCTGAAATGCTGGAGTAATGGTACTGCATTCATTCATTCACTCATTCATCTGGTTTAAAAACAACCAGTGTTGGATTTCAACTGATGTCCACAGGGTGTTGTTGCACATGAAGCTTCATATCCAAGACTCGGCTGATTTAAGGACATTTTTTACTGCATTCTGTCTCATTCATTTCCCATTATGCCCTTTTGATTTTTTTTTTTAAAGAACACTCATTGGGGAGGTCTACCTGAAGATCAACATTATCTATAGGCAGCAATCTGAACATGCTTGAAAATAAAGCTTAAATAAATAAAATGCATAAATAATCTCCAGTGTTCCATTTTGCCGAGATGGTACCACCAAGTGTGTCGGGTTTATTGTGGATCTCTTACCTGAAAAGGCAAATATACAGGAGAATACCTTAAAAATCATTTAAAGTGCCTACAGTACAATCCAAAAGTCTGAGAGTACGAGTGAAAATGCTTCTATTTCAAATTCTTTCCTAATTTAATAAGAAAACAATTTAATAAATGTTATATTACTGGCAAGAACGTGAGTAAAATACTGATATGAATCTCTTAGTATTTTCCTGTCTCCCTCTTGTTTTTAATGACAGTGTGCACTCACATTGGCCTGGACACAACAAGTTTGTGCAAAACCTGATGATCCATTTTAAATCAAATCCATCCAAGTGTAGTTTGAACACTTCAGTGTATCAATAGAAGGGAAAGAGAGAGAAAGAGAGAGAGAGAGAGAGGAAGAAAGAAAGTCTATATGCTGGGCTTTGTATCAGCAGTTATTAGCAGAGACTCCGATGATCTCTGTTTAGAATATTGTCACAAGAACAATGGAAAGACAGCATTGAGAAATAGATAAGAATAAGCAGAAATATTTTAGTATAAATATATTTATTGTATTAGAATGTGGAGTGTTTTAATTTTTCTTTCTTTCTTTCTTTCTTTCTTTATTTTGAGCTAAATGTAAAACTCTCCACCTAAATCTAAATCTCTCACTGCCAGTAAAGGACATCCTTTGGTTGTCTTGTGAGATTTTCGACTATACACACACACACACACACACACACACACACACACACACACACACACATACACACACATATCAATTCATATTCACAATTGGGGCAATCAGGAAAAGCCTAATGGGCATGTCTTTGGAATATGGGAGGAAACCAGTACACCTGGAGGAAACCCACACAAGCAAGGGGAGAACATGCAAACTCCACACAGAAACACCCACTTTGGGCACGGGGCTCAAACCCAGAAGCTTCTTGCTGTGAGGTGGATGTGCCTACTACTACACCACCATGCTGCTTCTTTAATTTTGTCATATATGAAAAATTATTTGTTATTGAACAGTGCAAAGAACTCCAAGTCTGGATTTAAGAAATTATAACATATATAGCACAATCCCTCCATTAATATTGATAATCCACAAAATATTAAACTAGTGGGGAATTCATTTGATTTAATTTTATTTTATCTTAATGCTGATCCAATGTTATCCACTAACTTCCAGATAATGTTAATTTGCACAAAACTTAAAACATACCAGTTTATTAAACATTCATGTAAAATGCTACAGTACTGTACTATTCACAGTTTGTTAACTCCAAAACCAATAATAAACTAATATTAAACTGATTAAAGATATTACGGATATGGTGAAGTTTTTTGTGGAAAGGAGTCTCCAGTGTCAGTGCTCAGTATTATGTCAGTAAATCTGCTTAACTCTGTAATGAGAAAATTGTCAGGATAGACAACTTTCTGGGTGACAAACTTCAAGAGGAAAAAAGAGAGAAAAGAGAGGCTGGTAATGAAAGGAGAGCTAGAATGGAAGTGAACTAGCTTGTTTACCCAGAGAAATTATAATTAAAAAAGGATAAATGTATTTATCCATTAACTTAAATGCAACTATATGTTCAATTGAGCAAATACCACAACAGTGGAGGCATCCCTGGATTACTCTTATTATCATTATTATTGTTTTTGTAAAGTACACCTTTATTCAAATTGTTTGATTACTGAAAAAGTGCACATCGCTGCATCAAATCTGAGCATACAATACAGAGAGAATAGGTCACCCCCACCACCCCCATGCTTACAACTCACATGGTACAGTCCATCGACATAGTGTGTAGTGTGAATGTCAGCGACAATGGCTTAGAAACAACGATGCTAATAAATCCTACTGTAATGTACTGAAAATGCTATTCAGCAGCAGAGATGAAGGCGAATGCAAATGTAGATAAACACTGGCTTTAATTAAGCACAGGAAAACAGACCAAAAACACAATCCAGAATCATAGTTAACAAACAGGCAGAGTTCAGTTGATCAGACAAACAATGTCAGAGTCAAAACGTAATTAAAAATGAAGAGGCAGGCAAACATCAAAGCACAGGGGAAAAAAGGCTTGATATACCCTGGAAACGAGAGAAAGGAACACACACTGAGTCTGGAGGTACATCCCAAGGCCCTGATTTGTCATTTCCTTGCCCCTTGAATAAAGCTTCTTCTGATGCGACATCTTTGCAATCCATGCCAATTTTCTTATTTGTGCATCGTGGAGTGATGAGTCAGGATAAAGGAGAGCAGCCTTCCCGGAAGAGCTGCATGCTAGTGTATAAATAGCTTGCCCCTTTGAACGTCAGCCGCCTTTTAGCAGCAGATCCAGCTGTGCTGCCATCATCAGAAGCGGACATTACTCTGCATGACACCTTAGAGGAAATGATGTCTCATTCCTGTTAAAACACACTTTCTTGATTCCATGCTCCTCACATCACTTCCTTGTGTCTCTCCATGGTACCTCAGTGGGAGGGATGCAACCAGGGGAGCGAGGATGCAATTTAAGGGTTTTTGGATGTACCCCTTGTATAATACAGGTAATAGTGGGATGGGAGTCAGGTGTGCAGAGCATGTGACAGAGTAATGTGATCCAAGTGTCAGTAGTCTCAGGTGTCTGAGATCTGTGAGGTGCATGCTGGGAAGTATAGTGTGAGTTCTGAGTGTGATGTGAGGGTTGCATTTGGGGTAGATCCTCTCAGAAAATAAAATGCATTATTGTACCTTTAGGGCTACAAAGGCTTGTCCCTGTGGCAGTAACCTCTAAGGTACTTATTGTACCCTTTGTATGTATTTTCTAGTGCTTGGGAACATATATGATGTGGGCCTCTTAAGTCATGAGATTGGGTTTGCCTCATTTGATAGGTAAAGTGGTTTACATGGAAAGTAAGGAATGTTTGAAGCAGTTCACATATTCAGGTCACTTGTTTAAAGTCGGTGTGTATTTCTGATGTGCCATAAAAATCATCAGTACAAAAATTGAGGAACACATTAATATGACATTTTTTTGGAGAGACTGAACAAAGCAGCTCCCAAATCTTTTTGCATGTTAACTGAAGATCATGAGGAAGAATGCATGTCAAGTGCACGAGTGTCTGAGAGCCATAAAAGATTTTGTGAAGGTCGAGAGGATGTTGAAGATGATAAAAGTTGCGGATGTCTATCCATGTCAAGAATAGGTTAGGGTGGTTTTGAAAATGTGATCTTGGACAAGATGAAAGGTAAAATTGAGGAAAATCAGCACTGTATACACACACACACACACACACACACACACATACATGTATATAT
>JAOUQZ010000028.1:3019117-3031371 GCA_028564935.1 Neosilurus hyrtlii
CACACACACACACACACACACACACACACACACACACACACACACACACACACACACACACACACACACAATCATTCCCAGTCACTCCCCAATTTGTAAAAGCAAGTCAACCTTATGTGCATGACTTTGGACTGTGAGAGGAAACCAAACTACCAGGAGGAAACCCACGCAAGCATGGGAAGGCCATGCAAACTCCACACAGACATGCCTGAGCCCGGGAACTAAACCCAGGACCTTCTTGCTGTGAGGCGGACATGCTAACCAAATCTCAACCATGCCACCCTTGATCATGCTATCAACTGTATATATACTCAGCAAAAAATATAAACGCTTTTGCTTCCATTTTTCACGAGCTGAACTATAAAAGTCCTAATAAAAGGCCACTCTAAAATGTGCGGTTTTACTGTACTGGGGGAGGAGTCAGTTGGGGTCAGAAAACCAGTCAGTATCTGGTGTGATAACCATTTGCCTCACTCAATGCAACACATCTCCTTCCGTAAAGAGAACACCTCTTCAACTTGCCAGACGCCGTCGAATGTGAGCATTTGCCTACTCAAGTCTGTTACGACGACGAACTGCAGTCAGGTCGAGACCGCGATGAGGACAATGAGCATGCAGATGAGCTTCCCTGAGATGGTATCTGCCAGTTTGGGCAGAAATTCTTTGGTTATGCAAAGTGATTGTTGCAGCAGCTGTCCGGGTGGCTGAAGATGCTGGATGTGGAGGTCCTGGGCTGGTGTGGTTACTTCTTTGAAACGCCTTTGGAGATGGCATATGGGAGAGAAATGACCATTCAATTCATGGGCAACAGCTCTGGTGGACATTCCTGCAGTCAGCATGCCAGTTGCATGCTCTCTCAAAACTTGCGACATCTGTGGCATTGTGCTGTGTGATAAAACTGCACATTTTATAGTGGCCTTTTATTGTGGTCAATCTAAGGCACACCTGTACAATATTCATGCTATCTAATCAGCATCTCGATATGCTACACCTGTATCTCGGCAAAGGAGAAGTGCTCACTAACACAGATTTAGACAGACTTGTAAACAACATTTGCGAGAAATAAGCCTTCTCTGTACATAGAAAAAGTTTTAGATCTTTGAGTTCAGCTCATGAAAAATGGGAGCAAAAACAAGTGTTGCATTTATGTTTTCATTGAGTGTAGGTATAAATAGTATATAATGTCTAAAACTCAGCCATAACAATTATTACCTGTTTCAATTAAAAAGATAAAGAATCATGCTAGCTGCCTAGCTTTGTAAGCTATCAACATTTATTCCAGTATTACTAAAATCCAGACATCAAAATGTGCACAAACACCATCAGTTTATCTGTAAACACATACAATACTTATAACAGTAGGGTAGAGTTCCTCAAAAGGTGTCCCAAATCATGCATTTCTACTCAGCCTGCACTGTCAGCTGCTGTATTAAACTAAACAGCGACTCTTCCTGAAGCCATGGTTAATCTGTCACTGAATTTTAAGTTTACATCCAAAACATGTGTCCAGTATATATGTCCTTATTAAACACGTCTGTATTAATACATTATCTCCAGCTGAAACTATTCAAGCTCGCTGTATAGATGTAGTGAAAAGAATTTGAGAAGGTGACCATATTTGTCTAAGGAGGTGATCACACAACAGGTGCGATAGAAAAGCATGTGATGTGAATTGTTCTTCTTATCCTTAGGATTTTTTTGGTAATTTTGAAATTTGCGTCAAGATGTTTTGCGACTTCTCGTGCATGCTAATATTTTGTGGCTTAAATATGCATAACGTGCAAAAGTTTTTGCGATTTGTGATTAGTTTGGCCTAAAAAGGGAGTCTCCAACTTGTTGCTTTTCCTTGCGAACAAAAAACAAATGATTCGCGAGCAAAACGAAAAAAAAACCTTCCCGCAACATGTGGGGACTGTGAGAAGAGCTTGAGACTATTTCATGTCTTTTTTGCGATGAGTTCACGAACCAGGCACCCAATATGCCATGCCACAAATGACAATTTTGAGAATTAAATTTGAGAATAATTATATTGCACTTCTAGTGTGATCACCCCTAAACAATTTCTAGTAGAGAAGGGGGCGGGTCTACCAAAGCAGTTCAAAGTTCAAAATTGTTGCCTACTATGCAGACTTTTGTTTCAGGTTGGACAACGTGGCTTCATTTCAACATGACAACATTTCACTAAAGGCTTCATTTCTATAGAATAGAAGACAACAAAGGGACTCTGTCCCCATATATACAGTTGATGGATTATCTAAAGCTTCTGCATCACATACTGTCTCGTATCAGCATAACTGTGAGAGTAATTAGATTTTGCTGCAGACAGATGATAGACAGAATATAAAGGAAAATCATATAAAAGGAACATTTTTCAAAGATTGATTGGGATTATGCTTCATCAGTCAATTTCACTATTCCACCAGTGTAGATGTAATTTACCAGTCGGCTTCTAGGTGCATGAAGTTGAGCAGACTATAGTGGTCATTTAAAGGGAAATTATTTAACATACATGACTATTTTCAATTCATTTCTTTATGCAGATGAGTGTGGCCACGCTCAGGCATGTCGATTTAGAATATGGGGATTTACCCATGGCCAAGAAATGTGATAAATATCAATTTTCTGTGTGTGCCAGAAGCTCTACGCACAAATTTAGTGGTGTAGTTGTTAGCACGTCCGCCTCACAGCAAAAAGGTCCTAGGTTTGATCTCTGGGCTCGGGTGTTTGTGCAGTTTGCATGTTCTGCTTGTGCTTGTGTAGGTGTACCCTGCCCAGCCTAATAAGATTAAGCAGTTCAGCAAATGAGGGAAGGTTTAGGTTGATTTTGAAAAAATATGTGAGAGTTTATGGGCCCTGAGATGGCCTGGCGAGCTGTCCAGGGTGTACCCAGCCCTCGCCCAGAGTCGGCTGAGATGGGCGCCAGCCTACCCGCGACCCTAATTAGAAATAAGCGGTTCAGAAAATGAATGAATGAATGACAGTTTATCATTATACATGTATAGTTTGCCATCACATGCATATGCTAATGTCTCACATAACCAGTTGATACCAGCAAGATACTTTCTGGGATACTACTGGGTATTTCATGGCAATTTCAAAGGATTTTGGGGATGGTCTTTCACAAAAACATGAGTGAAGGAAATTTGAACTTCCCTGAGAAATGTAAGCATCAATGATGCACATGCTGCAGTCCACAGATCTACTGACAGATGCTTATATGGAGGTCCAGTTCCATGTGCATTTTTACCTCTATGGAAATCTACAGTAACTGGTATACCATGCATGCTTAGTGGTTGGCTGTTGACAGTTGAACTGATCCAGTGTTTAAACCATAGTAAATAACTTTCTATGAATGGAAGCCACACCCTCCCGGTACTCGGTGTAGCTCCCCTAGAGATGATGGAAGTGCTCAGAACAATCCCAAGATAATGACAGTTGACCCCTGAAGGTAAAACATTGTCTACCATCATCTATCTTGAAGTAATGTAAGAAATAAAAACTCTTGAACTGTTCATGATTTCGTCTGTGTTTTCAACACACAGCAGGTTCTTCACTGGGATGTGGATCCATTCAATATCTTTATCTTAACAAGCACAATTATTACACTCTATACACCTAAACTAATTCAATACATTTATTTACTGACTGTTAATATCTCAAGCATGCTACCTCTTTCCAGCTAGTATTGTGTGTGTGTGTGTGTGTGTGTGTGTGTGTGTGTGTGTGTGCGTGTGTGTGCGTGTGTTATTGTTTTTTACACAAATTTCAGTGTTGTTGAAAACGATTGCTAATATCAGAAGCAGAAGCACAAGCAAAGCTTTAACATTATCGTTAAATAATCATCTTTGCAATGAAAGTACTTAAAGTAAAGTTTAATCTTTCTCCAGTTTAATTAATTTATCCATCCATCCATCCATCCATTCATTTCTTTCTTTCTTTTTCCAATCTGCGTAATCCTTCTACAGTCGTGGAGATGCTGGAGTCTTTCTCTGGATGAAAGCAGGGTACACTCAGAACAGTCTTAGTATGAACACACATACAACCATTCACACCCTTACTCACACCAAGGGGCAATTTGGAACAGCCAGTTAGCCTAATGTGTATGTCTTTTGACTGTGGGTGGAAACTGGAGAACCCAGAGGAAACCCACGGTCCAAAGGGAGAAGATGCGAATGCCCTTGCCTTGCCCGGGATTCAAACCCAGGGGCCAAATTCTTGATGTGAAGCGGATGTGCTAGCCTCTATGCCACTGTGCTGTCCATCTTTCTATTTTCATGTTATATTTATTCCTATTAATGTACTTTTATATTTATGTTTTCATGTAAAAACTTTAGCTAATCTTACAGAAATAGGTTGAACTGAGTGGGGACAGCTCTATGTTTTGACAGCCCATTGGTCTGACAGCTCTACTCATACAAGCTGGGGCCCTGAATTGGAGTTAGGTTTAGGGCTGTTAGACCGATGGGCTGTCGGACCAATGGGCTATCAGAATACAGGGCTGTAACATAGCTGAGCAAGAAAAAAAGCTAATTTCCTTCGTGGCAAGCGCTGTCAAATGTCTTTAAGATGTTTTGGAGTATATAAAACTAGCAGAAAAATATCCAATAGAAAGTTAGCTACAAATCTAGTCCACCAAGCTAGTGAGGTTAAGTCTGTTTACTGTTTCTGAAGGTTAGAAAAAAATAGAAGTTTTAAAACAGAAAAACATTGCAAAGGTGATGACAAATAAGGACATGTTTGAGATTTCTTACATTTCCCCCCTTTTTATTCCTTATTATTGTATCAGATATGTTATCTTAGCCACGCTACATCTCTAATACTACACATGAATGCTGCTTGTGTAGCTAACTTTAGCTGGCTGTTAGCTACTGATTGTTATTTTTATTTTTTGCACCACAGTGCTGTTTTCTCAAACCTGATTGGTCAGAAGGTGTTATTTTTATTTTCTATAACAACAGCAGTTGTGACAGGAAAGCAAATTACAGTTTTATATTTATGTGCTTGTTCCAATACCTTGTTGTTTCTATAGTAACAACTTTTGTGTGGCAGATCTACATTATCTGAGGCTAATAATAAACAAATTAATTAGCAATGCTGACAGAAAGAAAAGATGACCTCCATTAATGCGTCTCCTTTATGCTTACAATAAATATCTGCACAAGCCGAACACACACACACACACAAACAGGTTACTATGTAATATTTAACATGCTTTAAATAGACAGATGCACTCATTTCTGATGTGTGTTTGCTAAGTACCCATAATGCCCTAAGGTCCTGGAAGTCAATGATATACACAGGCACATGTTCGACCTTGGCGCACGGCTCTGCTAATGGGGTTGCAGGTATCATGTACCGTGCAGCACATATTACCCATCCTAAAATAAGGTTGTTTGTGTGCGTAATAGGGAGTAAGCAATCCCAGATGTGCCTTAAACTTTGATTATTATTAGAGGTCTACTAAAAGAGGATAAGTGAAGGATACACTCGCAATTAAACGCCCAGAAAACAGCGGGGAGAAATAATTGACGGTAATTACGCTTGGCGGGAACGAAGGGATTAAAGCCAAACGCAGGCTAGCGACAATAACTGGCCCAGAAATTAAAAGCTTGTTTTAATTGAAAGCTCATGGCATTGAACTAATTACTTTGGTGCACACTTAGGAATATACGTTGAATATACTCATAGTTTAATTGTTTGGTAACACTGTCGTACTAACAAATTCTTGCGTCTGATTGGTCACAAATGTTAAAGTAACTGTAGCAGCAGTGCACTGGAGAATCTCATTACATTAATAATATATTAATATTCACATTCTAATACATTATCGTTTAAGTAGTAACAACAAGGGTTGGGTGATATATTGGTAAATTATCGTATTGCGGTATTACTATTCAGAGTCAGCTTAATGAATATTGTGAGTATCACGAGTTAGCATTACAAAAAAAAAAAACCTGCCATTAAAACAACAGCATGAATGCATGACACTGGAGCTCATGAAAAAGCGCACTGTGTGTGTTTATGACAAGTGTACAAAGAGCCTAAATTGGCCCCTGGTGTCTGGTGCTCACAAAAGTGTGTGAGTGCCCCCTGGCTTCCTGGAACTTATATCCGTACATGAATTGGTTAATCCTACTAGGGCCATGGAGAGGCTGGAGTCTATCTCAGATGACTCTGGAAGAAGGTGGGGTTTACCCTAAACAGCTGCCACACACACACACCTAGGGAAAATTTTGCAGCCAATTAGCATAATAGGCATGTCTCTTGACTGTCGAATGCAAACTTCACACAAAAACACCCTCGCCAAACCTGGGGCTTGAACCCAGGACCATCTTGCTGTGAGGCAGTTGGGCTAAACACTACATCACCATGTTGCCTCAGGAGCTAGCTTGCCAATGGATAAAAATAAGATGTTCTGGAATTGAAAAAATAATAATCGTATAAATAAAAAAGCACTTCTTCTTATGGGAAAAGAATTACCTTCAGGATGAAGAGTGTCACTGTTGATTATTATTTTCCTGTAACAATGCACCCTGAAGTGTTCTATTCTTTACTTATTTAATGGACACACATTAACTCTAAGCATGCTGATGATATGCAGTATTTCCCCGATTAGCTCTGATGAGTCTCTTGATTGATTATCTGTAGAAGCAGTTGTGTGTTATTAGGGCTGTGATGAAGTGGCAGATTGTCTCGGCGTCTCAGCGTGCATTGCGAGAGGTGTTTCACGAGAGCGTGTTTCAATGCCTTCATCAAATCTGCTGCTAATGATCGGGATTGGCAAGCAGTCAAAGATGCACACGTGCTCGCGCTAAACAGATACCCAACAAGAGACATTAATCTGAGCTGACACTGTCGGAAACAATGCCAAACGTCAACCGGAAATCTGTGTCTAATCACCAGCTCCGTCAACGCAATTAGACACTGTGTTGGCGGCAAACTTGCAAAACAGAGCATGGGAGCATGGGGTGGTAGTGCTGGTGGTTGTGAAAGGAAAAGAGGGAGCAGGGATTCTTGAATAAGATGCGTAAATTCGTTTCATCCGTCTCGTCCCAGCCAAGCTCAGCCGTCGGCCCGGGAAGTGGAGTTTCATTTTGGCACTTCCTGCTCCTTCAGATGGTCAAGGGATCCAATTCAAAGTGCACTCAAATTCAGTTTCCTTTTCACTACCATTTTTGGCTTACAGAGGGTATACAAAACTGACTAAGACACCACAGAAGCCAAATGGAGGTGCGTAGTCTGGTTTCCAGTGCATACAAAGAACAATGTGTTTGTGCATTTAAATAATGTTATTAGTGCAAATATGGGTGTGCAGGAGGGGTTAACTGGTCCTTAACATGAATACAAAACTTAAAAAAAAAAAAAATTAACCCTACTGTAAGAAAGTCTCTTTCTCTGCTGCTTTGTCTGTGTCCTCTGCAACAAGTATAGGAACGCTCTGGAGCAAAAAACAATGAACCACACTGATCAGATCAAGTCTGGTTTATTTGTGAATTGCTCAAAGCAAGAGTTTCACACGGGCTTTTTATACAGTGTGAGTACGTGCAGAATGAAAACTACGTGAGTTACAAAACATGAACTATGTCTGCGCCTTGCGACCACTTCATATGTCAACTGATCTCAATTCGTGGAAACAGTGCAGAACAGAAATACATTGTGTTACAAGAAAACGACCACCGCATGTTCACCTAAGTCATACAGAGATAGAGGAAAAATACAGCAGGAAGACTTAAGCAGAGTTTCACCCCGACTCTCGGGTGGAGCATTCAGTTCTTAACCAAAAAAGGACAAACAGAACATTAAACAAAGACAGAAAACATACATACAGTTTAAGGTCCTGCATAGTAAACTAAATCATTCCTTATACCTACTACCACTAATATTAATAATAACAACAACAACAACAACAATAATAATAATGATAATAATAATAATAATAATAATAATAATAATAATAATAATAATAATAATAATGGGGCAGTGGTGGCCTGGTGGATAAGGTGCTGGCTTACTGATCTAAAGGTTGGGGGTTCAAGCCTCACTATCACCATGTTGTCACTGCTGTCCCCCCAGTGCAGCTAATTGGGTTATCAAAGCCAGCCATGTCTCTCAGGGACTGTGGTGAAAGGCATGTAAAAGAACCATTGCTGTCGTTCGTAAAGACTAGGCCATTGGATTGCTGTCAGCATGTTTATGCCCTGCGATGGTCTGGTGAGCTGTCCAGGGTGTGAGCCTCCCCGCGCCAGCCTCCCCGTGACCCTAATTGTGATTAATCGGTTCAGAAAATTAATGAAGGAATAAATAGCAGTCTTTTAAATTATATTAATCAACACCCTCCTTCCTGCATTCACGCTCCACAGGTTTACTGCCAGTCATTAGCGACTGATTGTTTTCTATACAGAAGGTTTTGACATTGGTTATCATTGGTTTGATAAAACCAATAAGGCATCACATCAACAGTCAAATAAATATAGATATAGATAAATATAGATATTTTATAAATTCAAATATTTAAATGTAGATTAAAATAATAAAAACTAGGTAAGTTAATGACCAAATAAATAAGTAAATAAAAGAATATTAGAATCGAAAAATTCCTAAAGAATATTTCTAGATAGCATTCTTAAAATTATCCAAGGATGAAATTTCTGGATTTTTTGGGGGGGTGGATTTGGTTCCAGTCTCTAGCAGCTTAAAGAAAAAAAAATAATATCCGAATACATCTTTCTTACAGCACGTTTCAACGAGTTTAAATTTGTCACTTCCCCTAGTGCAGGTTTCTTAACTGCATAATAAATAATTTTGAATGTCAATGTCTATATCAACCTTGGCAAACTAATTATTGTTTACAAAATTGCTGTTGATTTGTACATTTTAATTACTAAAATTATTACATTTATTCCATTTATAAATATAAAAAAAAGTTGAAGGATGGGTGCCAATATTTACACGCCGAGTCCTGAGTTCAGATAGTAATTAACAGTTAGAACATGGATTTTTTTTGTCGATGTTTTTTTGTCGATGGCGTGGTTGATGGAAGATTCAAGGCAGTAACATATTTATTGTAGTATGTACTACATAAAAATACCATAACAAGCGACCTGGAAATGGCAATTCACTCCCTCTCACTCATTTGCCAAACCGCTTAATACTACTAGGGTTGCAGGGTGCACCCTAAACAGTTCACCAGACCATAACAGGGTCAACACATAACCATTCACACTCAAATTCACACCTAGGGGCAATCTGAAGCAGCAAATTAGCCTAATGTGCATGGCATTGGACTGTGGGAGGAAACCAGAGTGTCTGGAGGAAACCCATGCAAGCACAGGAAGAACATGCAAACTCCACACTGTAATGCCTGCGCCTGGGACTCAAATGTTGATGTAAGGCGGACATGCTAACCACTATGCCACCAAAAATGTACCGTATGATTGCTGACATTAATATTATTTAGTTTTGTTTTTTTATTGTGAATTACGTTTATTTATTTTGTTCATGAAAAGAGTCCCTAATGCTGGCACTTTGTAAGCTTGCCAGTATGAGAAAGTGTTCAGGACAGAAGAGTTCACTTATTTCCAGGGCTACAGTGCTGCTTCTCTGGTTCTCCGGATCTGCCACCCTCGAGTAAGAAATGGCACTTGGTCTATGGAGAGAGTCAAAAATTTAATGCTCCATGGCTCTGGAACACCACAACGGACCCATGGCAAATTTCACCCACTGGAAAAGCTTGTTAATGTTCTAGTTGAAAGAGAAAGAGAGAATGTGGTTTTACTGTGATCCTCCTCATTCAGATTTCAGTGATAACAAGGGGACCTAAGGGTTTCAGACGATGAGACAAACAGTATATACTGTACAACAGCAGTTTTATTACAAGGTGTGTCTCTGGAGCGAACAGTGAAGTACAACTGAGATGGTTTTAATTAATCACTAGACACATTATAATTTCCCTTTCAAAGGAAAGTACACAAGAAGCCCTCAGTTGGCTGTGAAAATGGTCTACAGTCAGCTCTGCCTGATAAATATTCCAGCCATTTGGATGCCAGTCAGATCAGACCCGTGGAGCGCAACTCTACTGCTGACTTGGACATCAAGGACGCAGCACGGAGCATACTCAGCCACTCATCGGCTTTCACTTCCAAACAGGAAATTAGAGAAGTGAAAAGGTGCAGGACTAAAGGCGTAAATCTCACCATCATGGCTCTGAGCACGCACCAGAGCTGTCAGACCCACTGCTGTGCCTCAGCCCTCACTAAAACATTCTGACCTTCTCTTAGCATGGGAGGGAGTGGACAAGGGAGACTATTTTCATAGACATGGTGCAGAACACGGTGCTGTTCTTACAGAAAAAGAATTAAGTGTTCTAGCTTGAGGTATTGGGGACAAACAAATATCTTAAAGTGAGACTGTATATGTGAATTTAACGATGTCACTATGAATAAAAAGTTGATAGATGTAGTGTCTGTGTCACTGCTTTTAACTTTAAAGGTGCAATGTGCAAAAAAATTAAGTTGAAAACATTTAAAACCTTAACCAAAGTTATGAACAGAATGTGTGGAAATAGCAGCTCTATACACTGTGTTGTAGAGATATCTACTGAAATTATTGCATTACTGAATGGATTATGAATATGGAATATAATTAAAAATTTAAATTAGTTTATACATTTTCAACATCCTTAACATACTTAACCTACTTACATTATTTACATACTACTATTTTTTAGGAGGTTTGATATAAAAAAAATAACCCAGTAAAAATTTCAGGCCTATAAAATAAGTCTGAATGGTCCCCCCGAGCCCCTCAATTTTGCACATTTTGACCGAAATTTGCAGATATTTTAATTTCCCGTGACTTTATTTTCTGGATCAATAATCCGTTTAACGTCTAATCAGACCATGTAAATTATTAATAAAATATGTTTTAATATATATTGGAGCATACCTTGCCTGTGGAACAAGCTGCCTGTTACTAGTCACTGCAAATGAGTTCATAGCCTCAAAATGTGTCCAGTTTCAAATCTGTTTTGAGATATATATATCCAATACAAATTATGCTTTTCACAACAATATATTTATTTTATAAAGACTTAAACAAGACTTTTCAAATGATGTTGCTTTTGCATGAGATAAGTGAAACATGGTATAAGTTTGCATTTTGGATGTTGATCTATGAATGATTATTAAAAGTACATACTGATTAATTTTTTAAATAAAACATGTCATCATGGATAAAACTACACTTTATATATATAAAAACATATTGTATTATTAATTTACATGGTCTGACATTAAACTTGATTAAAATTGATCCAGAAAATAAAGTTAAGGGAAATTAAAATATCGGCAAATTTTGGTAAAAATGTGCAAATTTGAAGGGCTCTGGAGGAGCACTCAGACTTGATTTATAGGCTTGAAAATTTTACTAGGCTAACCTCCTAAAATAAGAGGGTTTTGCAAAAGAAAAAGTGAAATTTTTTTAACATATAAAAATTGTAAATATAAAAAAAACTTTATATATATATATATATATATATATATATATATATATATATATATATATATATATATACAGACATAGTTAATAAAATTAAACATTCATTTGTTTATTCTTTAATTATTTTTTAATTATGTAGAATTTTTGATAACACAAAATTTTAATAATAATTGTCTAAAAAAAATAAAATAAATAAATTTCCAGTTGTGTAGAATGACTGAAGTACACACGCACACACACACACACACTCACACACACACTCACACACACACACACACAAAATTAACCTCACGTACCCTGGAATGTAGGCATACTCCTGACATGAACAGTGAAGCTTGACGAGCTCATAACGTGATTATGCAGAATTTTCCAGGTTGAGAACATGTACAGACTCAAGAGTGCAGCATAAGAAGACTTAGCCCCAGTCCCACTTCCACCGTTCAGGTGCGGCCATTACCATAGATGCGTAATTCATTCCAATCAATGTGGAAGTAATAAGATGCTTAGATCTATGGCTTGATGATCGCAGTGAAAAGCGCAGCTTGAGTGGAGAGGAGGCTGATTAGAGCGAGCTGATTGGCCTGTATTGTGTGTCATGCTAGAGCTGGAGATAGGTGTGCTTATGAAGGGAGATTGGGGCTAGTCATAGCTGTACTGTTTTACATATGTATGTGTGTATGCCTGTGTGTGCGTGTGTGTGTGTGTGTGTGTGTGTGTGTGTGTGTGTGTGTGTGTGTGTGTGTGTGTGTGTGTGTGTG
>JAOUQZ010000028.1:3083437-3104279 GCA_028564935.1 Neosilurus hyrtlii
TGTGTGTGTGTGTGTGTGTGTGTGTGTGTGTGTGTGTGTGTGTGTGTGTGTGTGTGTGTGTGTGTGTGTATTTTATCCAGGGCCTTAGGGAGAGGATTACAGTGCCAAACATGGACACATTAATGTGAGAAATTCCCATTACTGGCTAAACTAGTGCCTCAGTGGGAATTGGAGCCATGTTGTTGTGGAGATGTTTGCGATCTGCCTGTAAAGAGAGCACCATATGGCCAGAACACAAGCTGGGGTGAGTCAAAGCCTGTGGTCTGCTCAGCAGGGACCTCAGCATGGGACAAAGCCAGAGCCAGAAGCACCGCCTGAGCCAAACCCGCCAACGCACCAAAGTCTGCAGCACACGGACACGCCAACACATAAACATGCTAATGTGCCAGTGCATAAGTAGTAACTTATTTTGAAAGTTGTTCAGGTTCTAAAGTGATATGAGTCTAACTATTGTACGCACCAACATGTGAAAACACCAACACACATCAGAAGATGGCATGCAGTAAACACACTCGACAGTATTTCAGAATACCATCTGAACACTTCATTAGGAAGGAAATGAAGTGCAACCGGATGTGATTTTATAGCTTTATAGACAATTAATTAATGACATGGTTAGTATTCCAGTAATCTTCCAATAAGGTCGGTCAGTCAGGCTTGTACACTGGAGCCTACTAGTTCATCAGACCGGAGCATATCCCGGATGGGACGCTAGTGCATTGCAGGTTACCTTCCCAGTATTTTTACTGGTACCAATTTATACTGCTGGGTGGACAGAGCCACACTTGTGGTTAAGACCTTGCCCAGGGGTCTCAACATGGTGGGGATTTAACAGGGATTCGAACCCACAACCTGTCTATCATGAGCCCAGCACCCTAGCCATCATGCCACTGGCTCCCAAAATCTTCCAATAACACAGTTTTATTCCTCTTATACCACACCAGCCTGCTTTCATTTACAGCTTTATATTACTTAAAGCATGTAATGTATTTCTTAAAGTAAATGTTGTGGAACATCCACAAAATAACCTACATTCACTTATCACTTATGTCATTAACATGTTATGTTTTAAGTTTTTTTGATTTCGTGTGCACTAAATATTAAAAGAGCGGTACAGTGTTGTTGTGGTTAGCACGTCCACCTCACAGCAGTCACACAAGTCCCGGGCTCAGGCGTTTCTGTCTGGAGATTTTATGTTTTTCCTGTGCTTGCATGGGTTTCCTTGGGGTACCCCAGTTTCCTCTCACAGTCCAAAGACATGCACATTTGGCTAATTGGCTGTTCCAAATTGCCCCTAGGTGTGGATGTGACTTTTCCCTGCCTTTTCATGACCCTAATAAGACTAAGACGTTTGGCAAACTGTGATGGCCTGGCGTGTACTATGCCCTCACCAAGAGTTGGTGAGATAGGCTCCAACTTCCCTGCGACCCTAATTAGGATAAAGCGGTTAAAATGAATGAATGAATGAATGTTCATCAAAGAAGTGAGTGAGTGAATGAATATTAAGACAAAAAGCATGCAAACAAAGAATATACCCTGTGTTCAGATTTAAACTCCCCTCTGCCACTACCTCCATTCAAAAATGACCTTACCTCACCAGGCCTGAGGAAAAAAATTAAACAATCGAACAGACGAGCATTATTCAACATGTCTTCCGTTTATTTTACAAATTTCAGGGGTTATTTATATACATAGGCAGCCAGTGGGGTAAAATAGGATTGTTTAGTTCAAAGGAAGTGTGACATGTAGTTCACAGTATAGGCTAGTTAGAAAGTGGAGACCTGAAAAGTTGGGGCTAGATAGAATGCATTCATGTGTTATATTGGCTATTAAAATCTTACTATTCCTTCATTTTCTGAACTGCTTAATCGTAATTAGGGTTGCAGAGAGGCGGGCGAGGGCAGAGTACACCCTGGGCAGCTCGCCAGACCATTGCAGGGCAGAAACACCCTGACGACAATCCAGTGGCCTACTCTTAATGAACGACAGCAATGGTTCTTTTATATGCCTCTCACCACAGACAGTGAGCGACATGGCTGGCCTTTGATAACCCATTTAGCTGCACTGGGGGGACAATCTTATCAACATCTTTAATTTATAAATTGAAAGAATGTTTAACTGAAAATTCTGCCAGCGTGTTTTGGTTTACATTCATATCGAAGTAATTTTCATCTTAACAAAATGGTGACGTTCTGCTGATATAGGGTGAAATGTTGAAAGTAGCAAACAGTCTTCTATTCTTCTGATCTACAGTTCAGTGACTATTACAATACATTAGTGACACATAAATAACTAGCTAGCAAACAGTGTGATAAAATAAGGTTTTAAAATTTAACTAAGCAAGCTCAATAACATTACAACTTACTGATTAGAACAAAGAAGTGTCATTAAAGTGATGCAGACAATTAAGCTTGAATAGCTACAATTATATAGCTAGCTATACAGATAGGTAGCTATTATCTAGCAAATATAATGGCATATTAAATAAGCAGGGACCTGGTCTTGGAGAACGGAAAGGAGAGGAGAGGATGTTAAAGGACAGGAGAGTGAAGAAATGGAGAGAGAGAGCGTGACAGATTTTCCGGCTGCCCCTAGGCTGGTGCAGTGCAATCAGTATGTGACTGTGTGAAAGGCATCATGATGGAACAGAGAGAGAGAGAGAGAGAGAGAGAGAGAGAGAGAGAGAGAGAGAGAGAGAGAAAGACAGAGAGATCATGAATAGAATATAACACCTAAGACCTGAAGCTTAGAATTGAAAAAAGTTAGAAATACTGTCACCTCCGAAAGTATTGGAACAGCAAGTCCAGCTGTATTGATTTTGCTGTACAGTGAAGCCATTTGGGTTCAAGATCAAAAGCTGAAAATGAAACGATAGATCAGTTTTAATCACTTACTCACACACTTACTCACCGAACTGCTTATTCCTACTTTAAGGGTTGCAGGGAGCTGGAGCCTATCTCAGACAACACTGGGTTAAGGCGTGGTACTCCCAGACCATCACAGGGCAAGACACGCACACACAACCATTTACACTTACTCCTAGGGGCAATTTGAAACACCCAATTAGCCTAATGTGCATGTCTTTGGATTGTGGAAGGAAACCAGAGTACCCAAGCACGGAGAGAACATGCAATCTCCACACAGAAATGCCTGACCTCGTGAATCGAACCCAAGACGTTCATGCTGTGAGGCAGACATGCTAACCACTACGCCACCGTACCACCCTCAGATTTCATTTTTCTGATATTTATATTTATAGATGGTAAAAAATCATTCAAGTGATCAAAAATATAATCAGGTGTTTCTTTTCTTGCAGCTCAGGTGTGCTGTGTTCCATTGACTGACTGGTTAAGCACATAATAGCTATGAACATCTACTCTCAGTTTGAGCGCTGGGTCAGAATTGAACTCCACAACACCCCCCGCCCCCACAACCTCCCGCTCCCCCACCAGCATCCTGCATGCCCCAGCTTTCTGAAAGTTCTAATAGACTTCCCGTCATGCTCATAAACTTGGGCATAGCCGATTTACGACCTCGTTTTATCCCTCTGACTTTACAGTCACAAGCCCTTAGGGTCGGCCTAATGAAATGAGCTCGCGACTCAATCCTGCCTCCAGCTTGCGCAAGTCTCTAATTGGTTAATCTCATTCTCGCTCTGTTGGAAACTGAGAGCTGGCATGAGCACCAGGTCACCCTGAATTGTAGCTCTCGGGGCTATCGAGTGGCACATTGATTGCTCGATTGAATGCCGATATGCTGATCTACTCAGGAGAGAGAGGGTGTGGGAGGACGGTGAAGGATTTAGGGGTGGGAGGTCGGGGTGTACATATGGAGTTTTCCGGCTGGGTAGAACAAAGAGACGTGATTGGTGAAAGAGGACTAGTAAAGGTCGTACTAAGAGAGCGACTGAAAGGATGTGAGGACACACATGAGGGAATGGATATTTGTTTCCTATGGAGTGTCGGATCTGTTTTTGTAACGTTGATGCTTTCTGGTTTGGTGCATGACAGCAATAGCATGTTGATGGAAGCTATGCTGGTTGAACTTGCAATGAGAGCCTGAGTGAAAGAGATGGGACAAGATGGGCAGTGCACCAGCAGGTCCCCATGGCTAATGGCTGTAATGGAGCTGGTGTCACTGGTTGCCAGAGGATGGGCTGAATATAAAAGAAAGTGCCAAGCGTCCCTTGAAATCATTGCTCACCATCACCCCTCCGCAGCTCTCCATTTTCATTCTGCCTCCTGTCACTCTCGCTTCTCCTTCTCTTAGTCTGCTATGCTAACCCTGCTTTCATTTTTACCTCTCAGTTTCTTTCTCTCATCCTCCTGGCTTCCCCCCATTATTCCCCACCCTGACCTCACTCTTCCAAAGCCATTAGTGTATCCCTTTTCTACCCTTAGCCTGACGTTTCTGTGTCGGAAGATAGAGGTGCAATGTGTTAGGCATGGCGTTAACCATGTATGAAAATCCTCTCTCTCTCTCTCTCTCTCTCTCTCTCTCTCTTTCTCTCTATTCCTTTATTCCTTCTTACCTATTATTTTCTTAATAGCTCAGCTCTATACTCTGCTATTATGCATGTGAAATATATTCATCTTTTACTGAATGTGTATGTGCATAACCTGTAGTCACTGAGTCTGTTGTGTAACAGCTGTAATTCTTTTTTTGACAAGGATTGTAGGCATTGTGGGTCCAGGTCTTTGTCTCATGCCGGTGCTTAGTAATGTTTCTAACACCACTGGGCTGTTTCACACACCTACCTGCCAGCTTTGTGTTTCACATTCACTGGGTTTACATACACGCAGGGCTTAAAATTCACACCTACCCACTCAGGCGAACAAGAGGATTTTTTTTTTCACACTGATGGGTAACACGACTTATTTATCAGATTTCTGTTTTAAAAACTCTATGTATCATTGAGTCTGGATTACTCCTCATCCGTAAGCATATCTTTTGTAGCTCGACATTTTCCTTACCAGCTTTATTTAATAACCTGATACAGAATTTCATGAGCATGGCTTTTTAAGGTGCTAATTTCTAGAATGGTATTACAATTTGGAACATGTTTAGGGAGGAGTATGTACTCTTGTAGCTTTATATTTGGCACCACTTTAAATTCATTCATTCATTCAATCATTTGCCGTAAAACATTAACTTACTCAGATCATGGGGATGTTGTAGTCTTTCTCAGGGTACACCTTAAACAGCTCACCAGTCCATCATAGGGTCAACATATATACTACCCTTCACACTCACATCCACACCTAGGGACAATTTAGAACAGCCAGTTAGCCTAATGTGCATGTCTTTGGACTGTTGGAGGAAACTAGAGTACCTGGAGGAAAGTCCACACAGAAACACCCTCACCGAGCCATGGATTCAAATCCAGGACTATTTTGCTGTGAGGCTAGTTAGTCGATAATTAATAACTACATCATCATGCCTAAGCAAGAAAGCACATTAAGACACAGTTTATTTTTATATTTATTCATATGTTTTATATCGTGGTCGTGGGTAAACTGTACGCGTAAGCAGGTGCCCAACAGTTGAGTAACAGCAGAGTTTTAAACACCTTTCAGAGTTTTAGTATATACTATGTGGAAACATATAAAAAAGGAAACTAAAACCAGATTTTTATGGTTTATTTTTACATAATTTAACCATAACAGTGGCAGGTCAGGTGAGCTCTGTTAAACCATGCTGTATAAGTAAACCACACTTCGTAAGGGTGTTTCATTCATTCATTCAACTCCAAGTGACCATGACAAACTGTGAGGGTCTGTCCTTTCGATTCAAGAATTACCCACTCAGGATAATGTTTTTTTCATTCTGATATAGCAGACCAATGCAGCGTAGTTCATAGTAATTCTTTTTAAATCTCAAATTCACAGAACTTTTAAACTTTAAAATTATAGGTTACTTACACACACACACACACACACACACACACACACACACACAAATTGAAGCCCATGAGATTTGGACTTGAGATATAACTTAATAAACACACCTTCTTTACCCCACTAATTTGTGTTTGCATAAATAACTACAATGTTCTTCAACATAGCTGCACACACACTGATCAGAAACCTATGCACAGCGGACCGGAGAAGCAGCTTCTGAATAAAAATATGAGTCACTACTGTGCATGCAGGTGGTTAAACCTGCATGTGCTGCCAATTACGAGGGAAAAATCCATGTGAATTCGGTATTCGGATTGAACTGATACCTTTTTTTACTTGCACCAAAGTTTCATGGGTATCTGATGAGACTAGAGGTGTGTATCGGGACTGAGATCATGCAGAACGATTCCACCACCAAAAAAATAACAATAGCCATACAACATGGACAAAGACCACATTCATGTGCATGTGACAGCCCTTATTAACTGCTTTGTCTGGGACAGTGAGTTTGTTGATATATTGTTAAATAGAGCCAATAAAACACATTAAACTAGAGGGGTTCTCATCAAGGGCAAGGTACCTTCACCCCCCAGAATGGATAATGAAGCAAATAGGCCCTATATGCATACGCAAGCACGGAGTGAACATGCAGGCTGCCCACACAAATGCCCGAGCTGGGAATTGAACCCAGGCCTACTTGATGTGAGGTGTATGTTGCAGCAAGTAGGCCTGGATTAAATTCCCAGCTCGGAGCCTTTTTAGCAAAAATAAAAAAGTAATACTTGGACATGATTCCAAGGGACTCCCTCCTGGCTGCGGCATCTATCCTCCTCTCTCTCATGCCTATCACGTTCAGTGCTGCTTCCTGCCACGTGCTATGAACGCATGCTGCTCAGGTGACTGATGGGACACGATATTGCACTGAAAGGCTGCAGGCTGCTCAGGGCTCCAGACCAAACCCCAAATCTGGAGCTAAAATGCATCTGACAGGAAGCTGAAGGTTTAGCAGGCTAAGACAAAACAGAGTTTAAGGCTGCAGTGCTTTGAGCCAGGATAGGAGAATTGGAGAAGATAAGATTAGATGTGCTCATAGACCGAAGGGAGATATGTTTTGGCTCGTCTAGAGATGGTCCACAAATACCCGAGTAATAAAGAAGCAGCCGCAGCTAAGCTCAGAGCTGGCTTGTCTTGATAGATCATTTAAACGACAATGGGCTTGTGTATGGTATTGTCAGGCACTGATGAACAAAGTGCCTGGGACTTTCAATTGAGCCTTTCAAATATCTATCGTATTTTGTCTGTTTGCCTTTTCAGTGGTGAAAAATAGCCTAAAAAATACAAAAAAAACCCAAAACCCCCTGATCATAAATATGAGAATAATTTTAACAGAGCAATCAAGGTTTGTCTTAAATTGTTTTATGTTAAAAACTGAAGAGTTAAATTTATGCCTGGCATGTTAGGGGAAAACTGTCAAAAAAGTAAGAGTGGAGAATGAGAGGATGCAGTTGCACATAATACATTTAATGAAAGTGTTATTGCACACTAGTCAGAACACTAAGTGGTGTCAAAAAAAGATGCAAACTCAAAAGCACAATCCAGAAACAAAAGTTTATAAATGGGCAAACAGAGCAATATAGTCAAAGTCAACATCAGGATCCGTATAAACAGGCAAGAGGTCTAGAACACAACAAACAGGATTATAAAAGTCAATATCATTGCCAAGGTCAAATGGCTAAGCTGGGGTTATACACATAAATAGCAATATTATAGGTGAAGGCAAAATGAAAAACATCGAAACAGAAGCAATATCAAGGAGCATGAACATGAACTAAAGGCTTGGTACAATAATGCAAAAATGTGACAGTATTCATAGTTCATAATGAGTGTAGCAATCTGAGCTCTGTTTAACACTGGAAAATCATGCTGGAAAATGAGACGCAGCTGTGTTGCACTCCATGGCATGCTGGGAGCTGTAGTTCCGCTGTGCACCCAGAAGTAACCACTCACGCTGAGAAACGGATGGGATCATGCGGTGTGCAGGTGTGACTAAGATAATCAATGACAGCATAGTGTGATAGCTGAAGTTTATTATCCTGAAGTGTTTTATTTATTATTTAGCACAGCAAGTTTCATATTATCTCTCCCATAGTCTCTAAAACTACTATGGTCATGAGGAGGCTGGAGCCTATCTCAGCCGACAATAGGGAAAGGTGGGGTACACCCTGAACAGATCCGTAGACTATCGCAAACTTAACACACACAACTATTCACACACACACACACACATCCACACATAGGGGCAATGTGGAACAGCCAACTGCCTTAATGTGCATGTCTTTGGACTGTGGGAGAAAACCAGAATACCCGGAGGAAACCCGTGCAGGCACAGGGAGAACAGGCAAACTCCACTCAGAAATGCTCTCGCTGAGCCTGGAACTCGAACCCAGGACCTTCTTGCTATGAGGTGGTCATGCTAACATTTAATATTAAATATACACATAATACATTTGATTATTATGTAATTCAGTACGGTGACAGATTTTCTCGATGGAAAATTTGACCTTCTCTCAAGTCTTTTTAATGCTTCATTCTCCTTGCCTGAAAGATCATTTTTCATACATGTAGGTTTACTTTTTCCTCCTGAATCAACACCTCCTGTAATGAAATCAGTGCTGAGTTGCATTGTTTTCCATTCCTGTCGAGTTTGCACATTCAGTTATTCATTCATCTTCACTAAGCTGTTCATCCTGGCCAGGATTGCTGTGAATCCTCAAACACTGGACATGACTTATACATGAATTCACCCTGGGATGAGATGGTAGTCCACTGCAGGTTACCATGCACACAGTTATTCACACATACCCAGTGGATATTAAGAGCAGTCAGTCTACTTATTGGCATATCCTCGGCGGGTTAGAGGTAGCCTCATGGCCGCTGGGAGAACTCTAGAGTAAACCAAGCTCAGGATACAAACAGAGACCCTGGAGCTGTGAGGCAGCAATGCAACCCTCTGCAACTCTGTGTCTGTAATTACCTTCGTCATAGCAGTTTGTGTATTTGTTTGTTTTCAGGATTACATAAAAGCTTATATGTTTATTTCTGTGAAAATTCTACCAGAGGTGGGGCTTTGGACAAGGAAGACGCCATTAGATTTTAGAGATGATCTGCATCAAATTATGGATCCAGGAATTTTTGGAAGGATTCTATAATATTATAGGAGGACGATATTTTCTGGAAGTGTGTTATTACTACAGGCATAGTAAGGAGTGCTGTGTACTTTCTGTTATTTGCAAAAAAAAAAAAGTTATGTGGGAATTTAAATGATAATTCTTCCAGAGGCAGGGCTTTGGACAAGGAAGACTTAATTCCATTTTGAAGATGATCCAGTTAAAATTCGGGATTTAAGAATTTTTTAAATGATTTTTTTTAACACTGTGTGATTAGTTGATTATTTATTTGTTTATTCATTTATTTTTCATTTTGATTTCTGTGAGGAATTGTGGGGCTTGGTAGAGGTTTGTGCTTTGTGCTATTTATTTAGTTAGTTAGTTTATTTTAACATTTCTATTTGCGTGAAGATAACCACGTACACAGTTGGCTACAACTGATTTAAGAGTTAATAAGATTTCCATTCTTCAGACCTGTTGATGCAACAGCCCTTTAGTGCTGAAAGCAGTAAACATAAAAACAAATCAAGTAAGATAGAGAGGTCTCCCTTTTTCTGCCACTGATGCCTCTGGTGCCTCAAGCATGAAAAAGAGACTGCTGTTAGACATTCTTTTACTTTAAAAGAAAAGGATGTCTTTTGGATGATGGTATTTTTTATGCTCAAAGGACTTATCTGTGGTTTACGTTTCAGATGTCACCTGATAGGATCCCAAATGGCACAGCTGTCTAAGATTTTGTCCTTGTAGGTTTGGCGTGCAGTGGCTGGGTTTGTGTGTTATCTTTAACCGTGATTAGTTGATAACTATCATGTGACAGAAAGAGATACAGTTACTGTGATGGGAATTGGTTACAGTTCACTTAAATACATCCAAATGGCTGCAGAAGAGACCATGCGTACAGCTGGGCTTCGGACAAAAGCATAAGAAAATGCAGCACATTCAGTCCATTGTTGCATAATGGTTCGTTGTTATGCTAGAGTCCACAGACAGGAAGACCACTGAGCTGAATTCAACAAAAATTAAAATGCAGGGTGGGCATGGTGGTGTGTGGGTTCTTGCATGGGTTTCCTCTGGGTGCTCCGGTTTCCTTCCAGAGTCCAAAGACATGCACATTATTCTAATTGAATATTCTCTTGATTGCCCATATCTGCATGTGTGTGTGTGTGTGTGTGTGTGTGTGTGTGTGTGTGTGTGTGTGTGTGTAGGACCTGCAATAGTCTGATGAACATTTCAAGGTATGCTGCGCCTCCGTCCACAGTCAGCTGGAATTGGCTCAAGCCTCTCTGCGACCCTAGATAGAATAAAATGGTTTGGAAAATAAATAAATGGAATGTCTTGTAGGAGTCTAAAGGGGTATGTCCAAGGTGCTAAAAGGGGCAGCGCCAAGAGCTGAATTTTGCATATGCTTCCATAGGTTTCCTCTGGGTACTTTGGTTTCATCCTACAGTCCAACTACATGCACATTAGGCTAATTGGCTGTCCCAAATTGTCCCTAGGTGTGAGTGTGAGTGTGTGTGTGTGTGTGTGTGTGTGTGTGTGTGTGTGCCCTAGTGTGTTTGAACTGGTGAGCTGTTCAGGATGTACCCGTCTGAGATGGGCCCCAGTCTCTCGGCAACCCTAGTAGAATAAATGTTTTGGCAGATGGATGGATGTCTAATATGCCTTTTATTATTTAGTAATATGCTGATACGTTTGTGTAATTATATATTTAAATTGATTCCATCTCTTTAAACTGTTTCTGAAGAACACTCTCTCATCTCTTTACTGGTGTCAGTGGCCAATTCTCGTCATGTCCCTCAGCCAAGTCTCACGCGAGATTGGAGGCGTTTTTGGGCAATAGGACCTGTAGAGAATACAGGAGAAGAATGAAGTAGCATGAAAGAGAGAGAGAGAGAGAGAGAGAGGAGAGAGAGAGAGAATCACATTTGATGCTAATCACATTGTGTTGAATCAGTGCATTACAATAGGGTGAATCATAACAGATCATAACAGATAGCATTGGTAAAGGTTAGAATTATTTAAATAACATTACATTTTTTTGTTGTTTTTTTTAATACATTTGTAATTTTATTTACTACTGTCAAATAAACTGAGTTAGCTCCGGTTATCACTTATGTTATAGCAGCTATAAACAGGTATTTCCTCACCATTCTCTTTTGTCTATGTCTTGACATAAATAAACCAAAAGCATTTTCCTTCTTTTAGATAGGAGAAAACTCTCATGCAATACTGTAGATAAAATCATTAATATTACCTTTAAAGCTTCCTTCAGAAAAGACAATAGGGTCCCGCGGTATTTTTGAAGTGTATGTAAAGATATTTGGTTAAAATACCTGCAATTCTACAATGATGATTTACATAAACACTAATTAAAGATAATCCATGGCTTACATGGGCTGGCAGAGGGTGTGGCAAGGCTTATTCCAAGGATGACAGCTGGCACCCTTTGCCCTTCCACATTGCCACACCCAGGGGAGTCTAGAAATATAGAACTAAAGATGAAGTGTCTAGCAAAGCCTGAAGCACTGTAGGAGCCTTAAATAGGATAAGATAAATAGTCCTCTGTGTGTGTGTGTGTGTGTGTGTGTGTGTGTGTGTGTGTGTGTGTGTGTGTGTGTGTGTGTGTGTGTGGTAATGTAGTAGGATACTGAGCAGGCTTGCATTGTATTTTTAGATTGTTAGGATTTAGTGTCATTTTAGGTGGGGTTTATTTTTGAGGGATGGAGAACTTGATGCTGAAAATAGGAATCCCAGAGTGCACAGATGAAAATGCTCTTGAATAGATGAGTGGGATAAAGCCACGGGGGAGGGAAAGGGATACAGAACAAAGATAGCAAGGGGTAGAAAAGGTCACAGAGATAATAAACGATAGCTGAAATCGTGGGATGAAGGTGAAAATGGAAGGAGGTGAGAGAATGGGAAAACAATAGTGTGATAGAGAGAGAGAGGGGGAGAGAGAGAGAGAGAGAAAGAGAGAGAGAGAGGGAAGAGGAAGGTTGTGGGGTCAGTGGTGGTAACAAGATGTGACAGAAAGCTGTGCTAGCACACAGGGAGGTAGCTAGTTTACACCCTTATCACATAGCATCCTGTCCACCAAGACATTTTAATCCAATGTGGGGAGAAAGAGTGGGGGCGAGTGAGGTAGACATTCTGAGTAGAGAAATAGAGAGAGAGAGTAAGACAGAGTCTGATGTTTCCTTTCCATCTGCTTTATTCCCATGACCTTCCTTACTTTATCATGTATAGTCGTGTGTGTATGTGCGTGTGTGTGTGTGTGTGTGTGTGTGTGTGTGTGTGTGTGTGTGTGTGTCAGTGGGTGAGTCTAATAGGGCTAAAAGAGATGCATCTATTCTCACACACTCCCTGCACAGAGAGCATCTCCATCGATTCCAAGCATATCCCTTTCCACCGAGTGTCCAAACTGATTAGGAGCTATGCCGCTCACCAACAGATGCATCCTTACTTTATGCCACCATTTTCCCTTTGCACTTTTGATTACATTCTCTCTCTCTCTCTCTCTTTCTCTTTCTCTCTCTAGGCCTTATACCCGAGCCCTGAGGAAGGCTGGCAGATCTACAGCTCAGCACAAGATGCAGATGGGAAGTGTATCTGTACAGTGGTGGCTCCAGCCCAGAACATGTGTAATCGAGACCCACGCAGCCGCCAGCTTCGACAGCTCATGGAGAAGGTGTGTGTTGTCCAACAAGCTACATGTACCGCTGAGACGTGATAAGTCACCAGACCACACTAATACATATGCAGATGGATGGCTATGATCTGGTATTATAACAATCTGTAGAAAAATATATTTTAATATATTATACTGCAAGCAAATTATAATAGTAATCATTATAAAATAATTTGTGATAGAGTGGTGTGATGTAGCCAGACTGAAGTCCCTGTTACTACCATAGAGTTGATAATTTTTCAGCACCAACATGTTTTATTCCACCTTTACTGTAGCGGTTGACTGATTGTAATAGAATACCACAACATTTAATTTATTTGAGTCAGGTTTTTGATACATACTGTATATTTATCGTATACTTTACACGAATTGTGATCTGATTGACTTGGGATAATTACCAATTATTTGCTGACTATTCAATTTAGCAACATCCACCATTATTATAATTATAATTACTATAGTATATACTACACAGGGAGTAATGGTGGCCCAGTGGTAGGGTGCTGGCTTACTGATCTGAAGGTCAGGGGTTCAAGCCTCACTATCACCAAGTGCTCACTGCTGTTCCCCAGTGCAGATAACTGGGTTATTAAAGGCCAGCCATGTCTCTCACTGTGGTGAGAGGCATGTAAAGGAACCATTGCTGACGTTCAAAGACAGTAGGCCATTGGATTGCCCTGCAATGGCCTGGCGAGCTGTCCAGGTTGTACTCTGCCCTCGCCCAAAGTCGGCTGAGATGGGCTCCAGCCTCCCCATGACCCTAATTAGAATTAAGCGGTTCAGAAAATGAATAAATGAATGATACTACACAGGAACATGAGTAAACTTTATCAAGATTTTTATAGTTTTATTTTCACATATTTTAACTATATCAAAGGTGGGTCAGGTGAGCTCGGCACTCCGAGGAGAACTAAGCACTGTGTGCACTCAACAGCCTGTTTTAAACCTATTAAGAGTTTTAGTATATACTACACCACAATATAAAGAACAGCAAACCAAAATGACTGGTGGAGCGAACACACGCCTTCACTGACCTTTCGCGTGGCATCAACTGGCATATATAATGTCAGATCCTTTTTGTTGTGTAATAGAGGCAAATGTTAGATAACGTTACGTTACCTGAATAAGGTGTTTACACTAATACTACTAATAACATTACCACTGCCATGACATTAGTTACTATGTCATTAGTGGAGAAATTCAAATTTACCTTACACGCATGCTCGTCTAACTTGAAGATGAAGTTCTAATTAGATCTCGGCATTAGACCTGCTGTAAAGTTCCTGTCTATGTACATGCAATGACTATCATAATATTACTTAGTACAATTTTCATAAGCTCTCAAATGTCTCATAATCATAATATGAACAATATATAGCTGACCCGAAAGGTAATAACTTACTAGGACAGACAAACACTGCGGACAGACAAACACAAATCATTTCCTGCGTGACGAAACTAGGTGCATCACAGTACCTTCGGCATTCCTTACACGAAAGGTATCAAGTTTTTTTTATAGGTTAAGTTTTATATATTTTAACATCACAGGTAGAGGTCATGTGAGATTTAAACAGAGCTCAGTGCTGTGCAGTAAAAGGTGTCTTTTTAAACTTATTCAGAGTATAAGCATTTGCTACACAGAAACCTTAGAGAAGCAAACTGTTTTTTATGGTTTATTTTTCCATTTTAAAGTGTGATAATGGTGACATCATTTTAATTTAAACCTTATTCACTTGGGAATTTTTTTTTTATACTCCAGATAGTGAACCAATTAGATTGTGTCGTTCCTGTGCAGTATACAGTATACTAGTTAATATACTTTGTCTAATATTTGAATCAATGTTTAGTCTTGAGAACTGTTCAGTGATATCCACCTCGCCCTGGGGAATAATTATATATATATATATATATATATATATATATATATGGAAAGATTTTCAAAAAAAGTAATAACTGGCAATTATTGGTGTGAAATAGTAGAGAAAAGCTGTTCCCGCTACAGAAGCCATGATGATTATTTTCTTATAATGATATTTCCTACATATATTTTATTTCTTTAATAAAGCTCCTTTGGGTATGTTTCAGTGCACCACAGGACAAATCCTTAAATCTGAAATGCTGTAACTTTCATTAATTTTTGTCAAACAGCTTTTAACACACACACACACACACACACACCTGCGCGAACACATACCAAGGCAGATAATGCATTTTAATCCATAACATGGCTCACCTACACACACCTACACACAGTCATTACTTCAGCAGCCCAAACGATTAGTTCTCCATTAATTCTCATGTTCTCCATTAAAGAACGTTTGCGAGAGTACACGAGGTACGCGTGCTTCTAAAAGAGGGCACGTCCTAAATATCACCATGAAATTGGATTCATTTAGTTTTTCTCTTGGATTCTTTTTCCAGTTGTTCCCGTCTGACTGAGAGTAGGAGAAAAACATAATAAAAAAAGTTAAAAATAATCTGAAAAGCAGGAAATGGAGCACACACACACACACACACAATGTCACACAGCAACGCTAGTGCCCTGAGAACACAATATCACAGATGTCTTACTTGCTAGTGAACACACAACAAGCTCGACATTCAAGTATTTAAAAGTCATGACAACACTGTTGCTAAGCAACAGGACACTTTGGACACTGAAAGAGAATGAGTAACAGAGCCTTATGATTAAGCTAGCTAGCATATAGCTGTGAAGTTGTGCATCATTAAGGACAGAGTAACAGTGGAAACAAGACAAACTTGTTAGGAGTAAGAAAGGCCATTGCACAGCCAACACATACACAACCATTCACACTCACACCTAGGGGCTACTTGGAACAGCCATTTAGCCTAACTGATGTCTACTGATGTCTTGGGGTTGTGGGAGAAAACCAGACTACCTGGAGGAAACCCACGCAAGCATTGGGAGAAACGAGACTCGAAGTTTTTTTGTGTTTGCTCCAGTAACCTGACCGAACCAATGCCCTCAGAGCTCCAGAATAAAACAAAAAGTCTACCGTATAAATGAAAAATGATTGGGCTGAAAAGTTCATACGCCGACCATGATGCAATGGTCGAATTCGACCAAATGTGATTAATTTTTCAACATAGTCTCCTCTGCGGTGTACTCACTTCTTTCATCGGTGTTGCAGCACTCGGATCCTCTTAGTATAGAAGCTCTCATGGTCGTCGTCAAACAAGTTACTCCTTCATCAGCCTATAAACTTTTAATCCCACCCTGGTATGTACAAGGAACAGAAATATGCTTTTATATACTGAGCCCCTGTTCCATTACCAGCGCTAATCAGATTAACGTACAGATAATGACATTGAATTACACCTATAATATCCACACATTATCATTACTGTACATGGTGGCCTTATTTGCTGATTACTGTGAGCAAAAATATTACAGAATAAGTTTAGATGAATACTATAATAGTTCTCATGACTCCTGAGAACATACATAAAATAAATACAGCATTATTTAACCTTACTGTATAAAAGTAATTTCAGCCTTGAACTGTTTTAATGTTTATTATCTCCGCCAAGGAGGTTGTGTTTTCACAAACAGTTGGTTAGTTTGTTTGTTTGTCTGTCTGTCAGCCTGTTAGCAACATTACTCATAAAGTTATGAACGGATTTTGATGAAATTTTCAGGATGAGCCAGATATGATACAAGGAACAATTGATTACATTTTGGAAATGATCCCGATTTTCAAACATTTCTTAGCGCGGATGACGTAGTCATCCGAGTTACTGTGTCCGGACCATACCGGAGCATAACTTCCTGGCTTGTGTTCGATGGTGTAATCTCATTCCTTTAGCTTTCTGTACAACTTTTAGGACAATTATCACAAAAATAATTCAGTTATTAACACTTCTTCATCCGAGCACAAGACCTCTTATTCAAGGCAGGCCCTATACACAATGCAATCATATAAGTGGCTGTGCATTTCCATTGTGGAGCTCAAATAATAAACAAATGTTGCATTTATAAAAATGCTGCATTTCTTACAATACCATATGGGGTACTGAACGGCCTTGGCGGAGGTCTGCACTCTCCGAGTGCTGTTCTACTTTTTTATACTGTAATTCACATAAACAGTGAGCACATTGCAATGCCCTGCTTAAGGGCACCTCAGCCATGAAGGTGGAGGAAGGGGAAGATGCCGCTCACTACCTCTGCCGCCACACATTTTTCATGCCAGTTCAGAAATGAATAGCAACCATTCAGTCCCAAACCCACTTCTCTAACAATTAGACCAAGGCTGCCTCCAATTTTGGGCTTAGTGGTGCTGTTAGACCTGTTCAGGGTGTAACTTGACTCTTGGGCAAGGTCACTTGGGATTGGCTCCAGCTTCCCCTGTGGCCCTGGTGGATAAGGGGCACATAATGGATGGACAGATGGATGGTAGAGTAGTGAATGGCATTGTTCTCTCATATCTTCAGGCTTCCCAGTTCAAGCCTTAGCTTGGGTTACTGTCTTTGAGGCATGCTCTCTATGTTTAGTTTCCATATTCATGGTTTCCACCTCATAAAAAAACATGTGGTGGATCGGTGAGTCACAATTACCACTAGGCATGAAGGAGGGTGTGTGTGTGTGTGTGTGTGTGTGTGTGTGTGTGTGTGTGTGTGTGTGTGTGTGTGTGTGTGTGTGTAATGCTCTATGATGGTCGTGCATACCATCTCATGCCAGTCTTAACAGGAAAGGCTCAAAATCTGTGACGCCAACCAAGATAAAGCACCCAGGATAGATGAATGAATGAAATGTTTTATACTTCATTAGCAGGGCAAGATTTATTTGTCTAGAAATAAATGCTTGAAATGAGCAAAATTATCTTATTAAAGGAGATCATTTTAATCCTAAAATAAATATAGACATAATAGTCTAGTCTTGTGTTATAATGATCTCCTAATTAAAAAATATGATATTAATTTGCATGTATCCAGCATTTTACTTAAACAGATATTCTTTCTGCAATGAGCCATATATTGTATTTGTTTAAAAAAAAAAAGGCATCCTAAGATAGATTGCTTTGAAGGACGACAGTGTGGTGACCATACCAGGAAATCTCAACACTAATGAGGACACAAGGGTGTTAGTACTAAAGGAAGGGAATGTATTTGGGAGTATCACCTAAGGCTGCTTATTATGTACCATGCAAGGAGACCTGAGATAGAGGAAGGAGAAAAAGAGGGGAGTGTGCAATGGGAGGGATTAAAAAAAATAGATGTGAGGTGATGCTATGGAAGAGGCGTGTTGTTGACTCAACAGATCTGCAGTTTAATCAATGGGGCGCCTCTGTGAATGAATATTAACCTCTCGTCCTCTTATCTTCTAATCCATCTCCCTCCTGCCTCGCCTATCTGATTTTCTACTCCATCAACATTTTCATCTTCTCTGCTTTATCTCTCCATCCTCGGCTCTGTATTTCTCTCCATGTAGCCAAGCTGGATCGCATGCACACTTCCTCTGCAAACTGCTGCCTGCCATTAAAATTCCACATATACCGCAAATACATCATGTGAAAGCTTCAGAGAAGCATCTCAGTCCAGCCACTGACTGAATCGTCAGACTGACAGGAAGTAAGAATAAAAGCAGAGCATGTCCAGATATTGATATCATGTTCTGGTGAAATGGCTTTATTCTGGGAGATGAAATGATACACACCTGAATCCATTGCTTTTTTAGGCTGGTAGCCATTTACTGTACACACTAAATCACTGTTTGCTAGTCAGTAAAAAACTGTCTCACACATGTACCATGGGATTTCCTGAAAACAGTTAATCTGGATAAGGAGGAAGGATTAGTACCAAGAACAGGTGTGAAGTAAAAAGAAATGTACAGAAAGAGGTGATAATGATGATAATAATAATAATAAAATAGTGTATGTTGGATCTATTAGGAAACCATGGGAAAGGTTATGTGAACATGGGGATTATGTGTACACTCAGTAAGAAAACAAACAAATTAATAAATAAGACGAGGTAGATGTCGCTGAACAGTCACCAAGACAGAATATCAATGGGACTATGTAATTCATTAACATCCACCCAGCCTGAAGTAAATATTTTTTTTAAGGTGTGCTTTCATAACACCAATCAAGATTCCAATTCGTCACGATCATATTCCGATGATATACTGGAGGAAAGCAGTACATATCGGAAAACATCGGAGAACATTGTAGAATTTTGTGGAAATCTTCAGGTTGTAAAAAGGTGTGGTGGTTTCATTTTGTATTCGGAGTACATCAGGCAAATGTAAGGAAAAAAATGAAGTAGCATCGGTACACATCGATAGTGATGAGTCTAACATTAGTACAAAATTCGGGATAAAATGGGAAAAACATTCGGAGACTTTCCGGTCACATTAATATATTATCGGAGGCACATCAGCAAATCAGTGTTATTATAGATCGTAATAACATCGGATGAAACATTGTTATCACATTGGAATCACATTGGGCAACAATCGACGAACCATGGTACATATCGGAACAAAATCGGCTGAAACATTGGACTAACATCGGAATATGTTAGGCTCAAATTAGGATAATGAATGGTATCATGTGAGGGCACCTTATAATAAGATGTAATTTTTAAGTTTGTTTTTTACCTATTTTAGCCATAAAAAAATGCAGGTGAGGTTCACAATCAGAACATAGGCACTGTGTAGCTAACAGCGTCTTTTTTATACTCATTCAGAATTTAAGTGTATCCTACAAAGAAACACAAGAAAAACAAGAGAGTGGACCAATCAGGACCTGCTGTCTCTGTGTAGTATACACGAATGTGAAATTCTTCATGAATTTGCCTATATTTGCTGTGAAGCGTGAAGAACAGCAACACAAATTGTACTTTCCTGCCTGGATGCTAAAGCCAATATTTGGTTGGGCTTGGTAGGCCTCCCAGAATTCCATGGGCGACTCAATTTATGTGGTATCATATGCATGGCATGATTAATGGAAGGTAGAGAGCCACTTTGGTTGGGCTCGGGAGCTTCCATGCAGGAATAATGGGCCTGGAGAGAATAACAAAATGGGTACAAGTCGACTATATAGACTTGGATTAACTGCCCCTCACAGCTCTCCACTTCTCTATGAGAACTTCTAGTCTATCTAAATTATTTATTTACCCTTATTCAGAGCGACTTATAATTTTATCTCATTTATACAACTGAGCAATTGATGGTTCAAGGCCCGTGTCAAGGGCCTAACAGTGGCAGCTTGGTGGTACTGGGGCATGAACCCTGACCTTCTGGTCAGAAATCCAGAGCCTTACCCAATCAGCCACCACAAGTTTCATCAAGAAAGACTTCATAAAGTAAATCCAGATCACATTGAAGCACAAATGGAACCTTTCTGAAAAAAAAAAAAAAACACCATTAATCACATAGCATCAATCACTGAAAACAAACCATTCCCAGTTGTGTTTCATCAAAATTAATTTTAATACTGCTATTACTTTGTGGTGTAGAGGTCTTTGGTTCAAGTCCCTAGCCCAGCGAGGGCATTTCTATATGGAGTTCCAATATTTTAGAATTGGATATTCTCATTTATCTCTAGGTGTGAGTGTAATTGTGAATGGTTGGGTGTATGTTTGCCCTGTGATGGACTAACGAGCTGTTAGCTCCAGGCTAACTGGCTGCTCCAAATTGCCCCTAGATATGAATGTAAGGGGTGGAGTTTATTCCACTGTAATGAACTCAAGACATTCTCCACTTTACCTCGACAGACAGTGAGTGCACCACATTAGCACATCTTTTAAACGTGGAAGTCAAGACGAGATGAAAGCATCAGCTGTAAGATTACTAATGCGTTATGGGGAGATGGAGGTGGGGCAAGTTCATGAACGTGAGCACATTCAGAAAGCACATGCAACCAGTCCAGATTCATGTTGAAAAGCTGATCTGTAGCTTTTTTTCCAGTGACCAAAAATGCCCTAATGACTTATTTTATTTGACTTCAGTGTTAAAGTGTAGGACTAAACGCCAAATGTTTGAATATTGGCACACACACACACGCACACACACACACACACACACACACACACACACACACACACACACACACACACACACACAC